>KE504139.1:456662-524364 GCA_000344655.2 Fomitopsis schrenkii
CTGTCGGGCATCCTCGACTGGGAGTGCAGTGGGTTCTACCCGGAGTATTGGGAACAGCTGAAGGCACTCAACACGCGCTCCACGAAAGATACTGATGACTGGTGGGATCACTTGCCTCCGTCCATCCTAGGGTATGACCACGAGGTTGTCTTGGATCGCCTTATTGAATCTGCTGTTGTATACTGATTCGTCGCGCCGAGTGCTTCTGACCTGCGCAGTAGCGATTAGTACCGCGGCCGCATGCGTTGATACATCGAGTGATTATCGCATAGACATCTTGGTGGAAATTGCGCAGTTTGGCAGCATACTCTCGAAGTATACGTAGATGCAACTGATAAGGGCCAAGAGCAGGATCTGCTTGGACATATTGTCGGTTGCGAGAGTAACGTGGTCCAATCGAGTCCCTGAAATAAGCTGCTCAACGCAGGGTTTCGTAGGGTGAGCAGAGACGTCTATGCAGAAGCGGACGCCACGCCGCGTTAGTCAACGAGTTTGTAAGCTCTCACCCGTGATCGCGAAGTGCGTTCAATATATATGCATGAGTCGCTGCGTACTCTTCCGTGCAGTGAGCGAATTATGTGGTTGGCGGAGGGCTTCTAGCTCATAGAAGAGGTCATCCTCTTGTCTACCCAATGTAGCGCGCACTAGCAAGTATAGTCAGTGCACCCATATCGAGGAGTTATGGGAACGTAGACAAGCCTGGTCGATGTGCTGTTGAGCTACATAAAGCTGTACGACTGGAGGAGGCACAGGGACCATCTCTCTTTTCGCTTGCAACTATCCGTCAGTCGTGCGTACTCCAGATGCAGATATTCGATATTGTCTTGAACTAATCCGTGCTCCGTCTCGCAGATGGTCCATGCTGAATTATCCGTTGTCCGGTACAAGCCGGCAGCCCACTCAAAGGCCCACTGGGCCCTCCACCTCCGCATCATTGATACCGACAAGACTCGCCACCTCATATACCAGGCGAACGGCGAGGCTGGAAACCTCCATCTTGACGTCGTAGAGGCCGATCCGGTGAAGTCACGGCGTTTCCTAGAGCAGATTGACATCTGCAACATCGATACTGCTAGCGACATTACCGATGTCGAAAGACACTTGAGGAGGCAGCCCGTGCGCAACGAGATCTCGAGCTGGACGTGTCAAGACTGGGTCATGGAGTCTCTCGAGACTCTCAACGAGGAGAGTCTGCTCGACGAGTATCAGTACCACGAGGCAAAGCAGAGGCTTGAGACCGTTTACCACGACTAATGCCCACCGTGTGTGCCCAGAGTTCGTACATATGTCTTGTTAGCGTTCATGTGCCATTGTGCGCTCCTCCCCGTCATTGCACCCGTAGTCCGCTCAAACCCAAATATGTACGAGATTGTGTACAAGCGTCCGTATTCCTCGAGTAGTAGCATTCCCTGCGGAGCCCTACAACTGCACTAGAAGTGTCACGATCTCTTCAGCGAGTATGTCGTCCACCTTCGATGTAAGGTGCAACTCATCTAGCCAGATCCGCCCGCCCTCGTCAATGGTGTCATCTTCATAGAATTCGTACTCTTCGGGATCGTTGGGCATCCGCGCGAGCACTAGGTGGCGAGACGATAACATTGCTGCACTCGCCTCCGCAGCGCTCTCGCGGCACTCGGCCGCCTGCGCGTGCAACAGGTCGTTCCACGCATGCGCAGCGACGTGTTCTCGCACCCGATCAGAGGTCTCAAGGCCCATTGCTAGGTCTGGGGTGAGACAAGAAAGGACATGATCCAGAGATAATGCACCTTGCAGGGAGCGGTCTATGGGCGGGACTTCAACGAGCACGAAGTACCTAGCGTAGGCTTTGGCGTACAGGTCGTGGACAGCAACTTATAGTGGCTCGATATTGCTTCTAGGTCGTCGGCTGAGTTTGCGGCACCACAGTCTTTAATACCCATCCATATAACTTGCGGCATAGTCAAACACTGTTGACGCAGGAGAAGGGCACGTACTGTACGTCTTCGCCGGATCGAGTATCGGCCGTCTGGAGGAAGAAGCTCGGTCTGGAGGAAGAAGCTTTTTGTGTGGAATACATGCCATAGAAACATGACACTTGGGCGACCAGATCATACTCGGCGGTGGCCCCGGGAAATGCGAGGTTGTATATGCTTGGTTTGACCCGGGGCTCGCTTCTGCGCAATCGCCTCCCCAGATGGGCGACCTGCTTGACGAGCCATGATTTCACTGTTGCACATGTGATTTGAGTATCCAATGGCGTACCCATGTGTCTCCGTCGCTTGACTTGCTGTACGAATCGCCGCTGTTGCATTGTCAGACAGTCTTTTGTACGGAGGAAGCATGGCAAGACCCTCATAACACGACAGTACTCTCGAGAGCCCCTTGTAGAATCCTACGGCTAATCTGCGTCCGCCCCGGCTGACGCCGGGCCCCACCCAACCTCTCTAGCTTGTCTTCGTGTCGTCGTAGCAGTGCCCTGCCCGAATCGCGCAGACGAGGGCGGACGGCTATCTATGTAGGTGGTGTCAGAAGAGAATGCTGAGTAATCAGAGCCTGTGAGATGTAAGAATAACCGTAAGTTCGGATATGTGCCAGCTTCCTCATACTCCCAACCTTGCACATCTTATACTTTCGGCTCTATACTCACCACACGTACCCGCCATGATGCATGAATCACAATTCATAACAGCTGCTGTGTCGGGCTTAACAGGATTGCGCCGTCGGAATACTGGGCATTCACATAGGAGCTGTACAACGTAGTCATTCGATACAAATCCACAGCCGCGCCTCTGCTGCGCAGAGTACCTAGCAGCGTGCTGGCTACATGGCGTTCGGTATGGTCTATGCAGCCAACGCAGAATCGGCAGACAACGGTATGTCATCCTCCCACTCGCCCCGCGCAGGCCTGGAATACGCGCGTGCACCAGCAAGGTCATGCCAGAGTGCGTACGTTTCGAGGACCCTTGGATCGTACGGCATGTCCGAGCCAGAAACGGAGGCGATGGAGTCCCTGTCGGCTGACGTGGGCTCGAGAGCAGGGAGGGCGGACATCGCGCGCAGCCAACCATCGATATTCGGCACAGGCAGCGGTACGTCCGGAGATGGATACAAGTCTGTACCAGGTGCACTGTATGAAGGAAGCACAGGGAGCGCAAGCATCGCACATTGGAGACAAGCCGTGCACGTAATCTGATCTGCGCAGGGAGCGCCGGCGACCTTGTATTGCCCGTGATTACACGCGCACAGAGAGAGGTCCATGATGGGAGCGATGTCTGACGGGGGAGCAAACGGTGAGGGCCGCGCGTCGAGGCTCAATGGAGTGCTTGCGGGCTGAGGCGGATCACAGGCGTCCGACATCGACGGTGATAGGAGGATCCGCGGCGTCTTGGGGAGAGAAGCAATAGCGTCAATAGGGTGTGACCGCTCATATGCCTGCTCGAATGGGCTATAGTGCTCCGCATGAGGCGGGCAAAGAGCACCATGGCCATGTGATCGCGGAGCAATAGGGTCGTGAGGAGGGCAGAGTGTCGGCACATGCTCTGAGCCAGGGGGTCGGGGCAGTACCGGTCGATGTCCACCCGCGTGCGCCGACGCGACTATACCAGCTGGACCGGCAACCGGCGGGTCTCTCGAGGTCGGCGATGGCAACGTTGGCTTCGAGGTCCCACGGCGAGGAGGACGCGGGCGCGGCACACCTCTGCGGACCGACTTCCGCGGTGTCGCGCAGCCGCATCGGCCAGTATTGTCACAGTCGCACGAAGTAGAGCCTGCACTGTATCAGGATAGTCGACAGAGCAAGGGATGCGATGACGTACTGTGTTCGGATTCTTCAGAAAGATCTGACGACGAGGACACCAGGGCGACCGACGCTTCCAGCACTTCAGGGGTAAGCCCGCTGGGAAACGTGGCGCTTACTGGATGCAGGGAGACACCTAATGTACACAGATGGCAGTAGGCCTTGAAGGTCAGTTCCCGGTGAGGTGCGCCTGTTATGTACTGGGAGATCACCTTGTCTGAGCCCAGCGATTCGAGCGGCGGAGCACATGCACTTGACGTGAACTTGTTTCGTCTTGCGGAGCTCGCGGCAATGTTCACATTGCGAGACTGGTCGACCCTTCTTCTTGATCTCAAAGAGCGGTCGGTCGTTGTGTTTGCAGGCAGAGGAGCAATGCCCTTTGATGCAGGTCTCGCTGTGGAGGCAGAGATGAGACACGTCAGCAAAGCAACTTCGCTCCGGGGACTCACCATGCATATTTCTTATTTGCGACTGAAACCTATATCCCTAGCCATTAGTAATACTAGTTTCCCTGAATAGCAAGTCATACACACCATATTGTCGAGGTACGGGGGTGCGGGAGGTATCAAAGGAGGTACTAACAGTGCACCTGCAATGCAATCGCAACAGTAATGCAACTATTCAACCCCCGGGCGCACTGTCCCTCCGGAAGTTCCGATGAATTCAGAATCCATACTTTGAATGCTTCCTTTTACAATGCTGCCCTTCGCTGAATATTTGGGCTACCAGGTAGGAGTAGAGAAATTGGATGATCACCGTTTTTGGACGTTTTCGCCGTTGCCCGACTGAGAACTCAGCGAAGACTGGCAAACCACCGGGCACATTTTTCTTCGCGTCAGTGTACGTGCTCTACAAGTTTTTCCGGGATGTCCGACATAGTGTATCATCATCCGAGTGGAGAATGGATGAGAGGAGCCTCAGAGCGTGACAGACAGCCACTTGCTGCGTGCCGGCCGATTGCCGGGGTCGATCACCTGACTCGATTGCAGAGCTGTCGTCGCAACATTGCCACCTCACGGTGGCTGCAACTCGGCTTGCCACAGGCGGCTGCTCCCCGGCATAGTAGATCGGGCACCTCTGCCGCCCCGGCACCGTGACCATCACTGTGACCGACCTCGGAGAAAAGTTGCACTACTCTTGCACTGCTATTTCCCTCTCGGCATCCCTTCAGTTCTGTCAATTCCCTCTCGAAAAAAATCGTGAAGTGACTTTCGAAGGTCAGCATTCGATTGGTCCAAATCCCGAGAGGTTCCGGTACGTGGTTAGCCCAAAATCGCGCGAAAAGCTGAAAAGTTGCATTACCGGGACAGTGTTAGTAGTGTTGGAAACTTGAGGAAAACGGAGAGTCGAAGGGCAGTGTTTCAGAGTGTGCGAAAACGAGTTGTGACAGACGGAGAGTGCGAGCACCCTCGTGGGCCCACAACGCCCGCGCGAGTGTTATTGCGACGCGAAGGTAGCCAGCAAAGTTGATGAACGCGCATACAACAACATGGGTAGCGAGTAGGATGAAGTGGGGGAGACACACAGACTTGCCCGCAACTTGCCCGCAATTTCCCATTGAGCGCCACCCGCCCACAACATACACAAACACAGTTCCGGATCCGGACCGAGCGCGCGCACGGGAGTCGGAAAACTGCAGTGTTACAGAGTGTTACACTACACGTATCGTACAGGACTCTTATAATTTATCTACTGCTCCGTACGGAAAGCGTGTTCTATTGCCAGCTCTCGGAAAAAAGGTATGCAGACTTCCGCTCCGCTCAACTTGAATATAACAACCTCACCAAGCTGCTGCTATAGTGAGGCTGCCAGCTCCATAACCGTAATTACAACTCAGCTGCTCTCATGAAGCAACGACTGTGACGGGCAGCTAGTGTCCGCAACGCATGGTCAATATGTATCCACTCAAGCGCAAGCGAGACTCGTCTCCCGATTGCGAGCCTGATCGTACGCACGTAGTAACCTTGCTATCATACTACACTGAGCGCCGAACGTAGGAACAGGAACAACAGACACACCACTAAAGGGATGTCCTCCTTCTAAGAGGAGCGCTCGGGATGACAGCCCAAGGGGGTACGAGTCACGACCAACTGTAACCTGACCTCGGGGCCGAATCGTACGGTAACGTTCTCAGGCTGGGAAGCCTACACGCTGACTTACGATCAGTCTTACATCTCATTGGCTCTGATTCCTCATCTGCCGAGATAGATAGCCACAGTATTCCGCAAGGAGCTCTCGAGAATATTGTCGTGTTGTGAGGCTCTTGCCATGCTTCTTCCAAACCCAAACACCATCTGACAATGCACCAGCGGCGATTCGTACAGCAAGTCAAGCGACGGAGACACATGGGTACGCCGTCGGATACTCAAACCACATGTGCAACAGTGAACTCATGGCTCGTCACGCAGGTCGCCCATCTGGGGAGGCGATTGCGCAGAAGCGAGCCCCCGGTCAAGCCAAGCATATACAACCTCGCGTTTCCCGGGGCCACCACCGAGTATGATCTATCCCCCCAATTGTCCCGTTTCTCTGGCATGTGTTCCGCAAAACCGGGATCTCCCTCCAGACCGCCGATGCTCGATCCGGCGAAGACGACATACAGTGTGTGCCCTTCTCCTGCGTCAACATGACAATTGGTCTGACTACGCGGGAAGTTATATTCATGGGAATCAACGACTGTGGTGCCGCAGACTCAGCCGACGACCTGGAAGCAATCATCGAGACTATATTTGACGCTCTCCACGACCTATACGTCAAAGCTCAGGCGAGGCACTTTGTGCTCGTTGACGTCCCGCCCATAGACCGCTCCCCGCAAGGTACGTTTTCTCCTTACCATATCCCCACCATGCTCTGACCCCAGCCCTAGCAATCGACCTCGATACCTCCGACCGGGTGCGAGAACATGTCGCTACGTGGAATGCCTCGTTGCAAGAGCGGGCGGCCGAGTTCCGGGAAAGCGCTGCAGAAGCGAGTGTAGCAATATTCTCGTCTCACAGGGTGCTTGCGCGGGTGCTCGATGATCCAGAGGAGTACGACTTCTGTGAAGACGACACCGTTGACGAGGGCGGGCGGATTTGGCTAGATGAGTTGCACCTGACGTCGGAGGTTCACGATATATTGGCCAAAGAATTTACTACCTTTCTGTTTGGGCCCGTTTAATTCATCCCCTGCTCATACGGAATTGTTACCTGACAGCTCACGCCACCGCGGCACCGTGACGATGTGTATGCGATATGATTTTCGGTTGTCTGGTGACCCGTACAAGCTCGCATATAACGAGCATATGTAATCTTACAGCTCTCAACCTCGACAAAATGCAACCACTACTCCAATAGTGTTCAGCGGGAGTTATATGAAAAGTTGTGGTACGTCGTCACGGTCATCTGCAGCAACGCCTCCTCACTGCCAGTCGCGACTGGGAGGTGAATTTAGTCACAACTGAATACCGCCCATTGATGTACGAGGATCTGCTCACGTTATGCCCCGGGGTTGGGTATAAACCGCAAGTCCAGGATCCCACGGGCCAACCATGGAGCGAACAGCGCGGTGAGTCTGGGTTTTATGTAAGCCATTACCTTCGCAGACTCCGTGTCACACCCCCAGAATTCCATCACTACCCCACCCCTCGCGAGTTGAAGGAAGACGCTGCGGCATAGCACAGCATGGAAATCCAACACGTAGGCCTCGCCTTCTGCTTCCATCGTCCATAGGTCCCACACAACCCGAAATCCTCTGGACGAACGGAAGAATATGTGCACATAGAGGATTTCCAGTTGCGGACTGTTTACATCCGATATCACAGACACGAGGTTGCGCACAAGTGCAGAGGGTGATGGGATGACGTCGCGCAAGGTCAAGATCAATTCTTGAAGGGAGGTGTTCGAGACTAGGCGTGGCATCCACTGTGCATCTAACAATGCGGCCACATCAGATAATCGCTCAAATTCACGAGACAATAACGACGGACCTGTACCACCAGGCCAGCTCCATCTGAACGACTGCAGCGCAGGTCCGCAGGTCTTGAGCACGTGAGTAACGCCTTCTACCACATCTGCAGTCGGCCCTACGTTGTCTGCGTGCTCGATCTCGAGCTCCGTGAGCTGCATGCATGACTCCGGAGTAGACACCAGGACCAACAGCTCCCTTGCACATGCTGTCGACACGTATCGCAGCGTAAAGCTAGAGAAGGGGCGAGTGTGGCCGGTGGCTCCCTGGTCTACTACCATATCGTCTAGCCGGCTAGGGTGTCTCCACCCTGAGCTAGTAGGAATGCCGAATGTCGCGAGGTCGCGGAGCTCAGGGAAGTGTGAGATGAAGCGTGCAAGGTCCGCAACGGAGCTGAAAAAATCCACGTCGAGAGCTAGCGAGGTGACACAGGAAGGGAATGATGCGCATACTGCCAAGATATTATGGACCGTCATTCGATGGATACTGTCCGGAGAATCCCAGCGGTTCGACGCTCCTGGAGATGCGACGAGCCGCACGAATCTGAGATTCCGGTTGTCCTTCCGTAAGGGGTGGGATGCGAAGGTTGTTAGGACACGATCGAGGAGCTGGATGTTGTTGAGCATGAGGGACTCGAGATTTGGAAGTGCGGCCACAGTCCTGCGTAGGTCCCAGGCACTGCGTAGACAGCATGCAGTGAGCTCCAACTTTGTGATGCCCGTGAAGAAGGCCAGGCAGTCAAAGAAGCGGCTATGTGGCCTCGTAAGGGACCAGTCGATACAGTGGAATTGCAAGCTAGACACGGTCGGTGGGATATTACATCCCGGCAAAATCATCGGGAAAAGATGGGCGAACGGCCTGCGAGAGTCATCGATGACCACAATAGCGAGTACGATGTCGATATACGTGTTCTGCTCTCCGAATGGCTTGTTTCTGTTCAGGCGAAACCAGCGTGCGTAACCAGAAAGCGCCGCTCGGTTCTGAATCCCGAGTGTCGTTCTGCCGCAACACTCGTAGTCTTTGAGATGGTACAGAGCAGGAAAGAGAAAGGCACGACAGACAAGGCAGCATCGCGCCAGTTCAGATGGATCATCCCATAAAAAACCGATGATGTGTTCCAGCACCTCATGTGGTAAGTGCAAAGAACCACTGGCAGGACGAAGCATCATCAACCGTTCATTGTCATGATAAGTAGATATGCACCATACCTGGAAAAGATGGCATGAGAGAATCCAAGAAATTCTAGATCTCGGAAGCCTGGCATTGACACTGCGCAAACATCCAAGTTGAAGATCAGCGTAGGACAGCATCCGCTGCTCGCTGCTTTACCTTATGAACCACGGAAATCATGAGTACAATGTTGCTAGAGCTCGTGCTGGGGCGGATCACTATGAGGCCTGAAGAGCGGAAAGAAGGTGGATAGGGCACCGCAACAAGCGTGCGAAGACTTCCGATACTTAGCCTGACTTCCGCAGCCGGTGGCGACATTGTGATCTGATCCCCACGTAGCTTGAGACACAGTGACATCTGCTTCCATTGAACTATGATAACGAGCCCAAAACAATGAAATTTGGCAGTCTAGATCCTTTGCCTGGTTGGGTGAAACGCAGAAATGTAGCCGACGGACCCTTGGCTCGTGCGGCCGATAGTGTCAACCGTAGACCATGGCAGATACAGATAGTCGTATGTCGGAAGAGCCTATCGGGCCCTAAGATCCGCTCTGCAGTATTGTCTGTGAGCACGTGCTAGTCACTACCAAGTCGGAAGCGTCCAGAGCAACGTACCAGTACACAACAGCAGATTCAATGAGGCGATCCAGGACAACCTCGTGGTCATACCCTAGGATGGATGGAGGCAAGTGATCCCACCAGTCGTCAGTATCTTTCGTGGAGCGCGTGTTGAGTGCCTTCAGCTGTTCCCAATACTCCGGGTAGAACCCACTGCACTCCCAGTCGAGGATGCCCGACAGCTCAATGCTGCCGTCGGGCCTGTCGACTACCATGATATTCCGCGGATGGAAGTCGCCATGGGTGAACACGATGCGGTGATCGTCTTGGAGCATGGAGCGTAACCAGCGCTTGAAGCCTGGAGCTGGGCGAGAGGATGGTGACTCCAGA
The DNA here is from genome assembly GCA_000344655.2 of Fomitopsis schrenkii. Classification (NCBI taxonomy): domain Eukaryota; kingdom Fungi; phylum Basidiomycota; class Agaricomycetes; order Polyporales; family Fomitopsidaceae; genus Fomitopsis; species Fomitopsis schrenkii. The sequence continues at coordinate 466,500 of KE504139.1, forward strand.
AGGAGATCGTTGAACTGCGCCTCTGAGTAGATGGAGATGGCGCTGACGCGCTCGTGTCTCCGGACGTCCTTGCAGAGTCGTTGGCCTGCAGGAGAACCAAGCGGTGCGTCGCATGGACACTCCAGAGCGTGAATAGTAAGGAGGGCGGCGTCCAGCGTATGCCGGATGTGCATCTTCTCGTCTCCAGAGAGCATCGGCCAGCGTTTCTCCAGAGTATCTCCAGCGACGAGGGTCATGAAGAGGAAGGATGTAGATGCGACAGTGACCAGGCCTAGCGCGCGAGGCGCGGGGACAGCTGGGCAGTGCTCTTCTACGAACCGCAAGATAGCATGTTCGTCGTGATCTTGGTGCCGTCCGACCTTGACAACGATGTCTTCACTAATCTGTATCACCGCACGAGCAGCCAACTCCCATATTGGCTTTACGGAGAGAACACGGCAAAGAAGCTGTGATGAGAAGCCTTCCATGGACTCCCGTGGGATGTCGAGTGCGCTGAAAATGAGTGGTGATAATGGAAAAACAACAGAATGGGGTAGATCGCAAGTCAAGGGTATGGAGGGTCGCGGAGTGGTGCAGTCATGATCGCAAGGAACTGGCGTATAGGGGGCAAACCTGGCAAACGGCGCTAGTGCTTCACAGAGATTGTTCGCGGGATGCTTGCCTGCAGGTGCGTCCTGAAGTTCCTTGGCCTCTACAAGCTCTCGTGAAGGCGCGTGGCTGTACAGTGATCATTTTGAGCACTTACCCTTGAGCTTCTTTGCGTGGCGTAGTTCAACCGACCTCCTAAGCTCCCCATATGAAGCGTAAAGCTTGTTCAAGACTGCCTCGATGTTGGCTGCAGGGTCATGCTCAAGCGCCTTATCGATCTGTCGAAGGACAGAGACGTTTAGGTTGCGAAAGCCACGTTCTGCCATGGAATATCGTTCGAAGCTTACATTTGCGATCAATTAAGCAGTTGAATCGGAAGGTAGAGCATTCGGCTTACTGCGTTGTATCTCAGGTGCAGGTCCGCCGTTGGACTATAGGCTCATGATCGTGACGGTCAGTGAAGTGAACCGGCGTGTGCGCCACGCAGCAGTTCCCGGGAGGAGGAGGAGAGGACATTGGTACTGACTCGGAGGTAGTTCGACACGCAGCAGGAGCCAGGCGTTGCTCGGCAAATTCCGCGCATGACTAGATCTAGATATATGGGCACTCGTTCCTTTCCCATGACCGTTCAGTAATACTTAGAGCGGCTTGACACCAACTTGGTATGTTGTTATGTTTGACATTTGACTTCCTGGGCTGAACTAGCATACGCCAGATCGGATACGTAGATGACCGACGCGAGCAAACTGAAGGCGCGCCGTCGCTCCGAATACCCGTATTTTCTGTCCCATCGCACGCGCTGGTACGTTTCACCGTGCTACTCTCGCAACTAGAACTCAGAGCGACACTTCTAATACAGGAGCGACAATGACCAGTATGCGCATGTAAACAACTCCGTCTACTACCATTTCTTCGACTCTATTGTCAACACGTATCTCATCAAGCACTGCGGATTATCCCCGATCGACTCGAAGCGAATCGGTCTCGTCGTCTCCTCCTGGTGTGAATTCTTCTCCCCTGTCTCATTTCCCGCCGTTATCGATCTTGGATTACGCGTCTCAAAGCTCGGGGCCAGCTCCGTCGCATATGAAGTAGCGGTCTTCGAGGAAGGACATGACGTACCCAGTGCGGTGGGCGGCCATACGCACGTCTTCGTCGACAGCGCGAGTCGGAAGAGTGTACAGATGGAACGTAGCATTCGCAGCGGTCTGTTCAAGCTCTGCAAAGATAGACCAGGTTCCGCGAAGCTCTAATATTACTGGATCATGAGTATATACCAGTGCCCACGAGGCTCATCCCCGATAATGCGTGCGCCGCAATATAGACTGGAAGCCGCTGGCATTCCTGCACGAGCCCCCGACGACAAACCGCGTTGTATGCGGAGTGAGAATGAACCTAGTATGTCCACGGTCCCATCCTTGGTTGACGGCATGGCTGATGCGACACAACTTCATACGACACCGTGATGACATTCCGTAGAATCACTAGTCATCCATAGTAAAGTGTTGCTCGAGGCCGCTCCGCCGATTGCATACCGCCAGGCATCCGCGGACAGCGCGACGCAACGCTGCATTCGACCCGAGATGACCAGACAAGACGCGCGCGGTACCGGTGTGTCCCAAGGTGCGTCCAGGTCTCGAGGCTTATACTTAGCGATTGTCGACCACTAGCAGAACGCGCTCGGATGCGATAGAGCATCGCGCCCGCACAAACCGCGCTGTACCACCGGGTGCATACGGCGACGTCGGGCTCCGCTTTCGCGCCCTGGCATGTCTTCAAGCTGTCCTCCTTGCTAGAGCGGCCGCGCCCTATAGTATAGCCGATCTGAGGCTTCAATATGTGCACACTACAGACCCTCAGAGAATCACAAAACTCACAAGACGCATGCTTCGTAGTTTGTCTGCTATCCATCGGATCAAGGTCACTCACGTCATAGGTGAACGCGCCTTCATAGTTGATTCTACAGTACGATCCATTACTACGACTAATAAGGTACCCAAGGAAAGGAACGTGTGCGACTAGGGTGGGGTCAGGATACAAACTTGCTGCACCAAACTGATGATAACTACACAATAAATCAAGAATTCGCCTGTCGTACCGCGCAGAGTCCGCACGTGCGTCTATGACTGCTTCTTCCGTGACAGACGGCGCTGTTCCATGTCTGCGCGCGTCATCTTCGTGTCAAGCAGCGTGTCCCAGTGGACGAAGAAGGGCTGTGCATAGTTTGACTTCATGCCAATCGCCTGTCAACGGAGCGCGCGCGCATCAGCATCGTCTAAACCCTGTGCCACGCGTCTCGGGGGTGCCCCACTGACCTGATGGTGGATGTCGTGGTAGTCCGCGTTGTTGCTGGTGAGGCGCTGCAGCGGGTCGAACGGGAGGCGGTACCCGCAGTGATCGTCCACGCCCTTCACCGTCGCGAAGAAGAACATGAACATCGCCTCACGCGTCGTCATCCCCGACAGCACCTCCGCGAAACCCGCCCCGACGGCCTCGAGCACGAAGCCCTCGAGCGGGTGGTTGTACGACGCGCCGAACGCGTACGGCACGTACAGCCGGTGGTGCACGGAGTGGAAATGCTTGTAGAGCCAGCGGTTCGTGTGCATCGTGCGGTGGAGGAAGTACTGCCAGGTGTCCATGAGGAACCTGCGCCGACGCGAGCGCGGAGGCGAGGGAGGGGCCGAAGACGGGTTAGCGCGACGTTCGCGGGGAGGGCACAGGGCTACGCACATGCACCAGAGGAGCCGGAGAGTGGGAATGGCCCACCAGTATATTGCGTACAGCAGCCGCGCGCCGTCGCGGTCCATAGTCCGTGCGCCCAGTTTCTCGCCCAGGAACCCGGAGAGTACACGGGTCAGCGTAGGTTCGAGTCGGAGCATGTTTGCGACGTGGGGCACGAGCTCGCCGGACACCTGTTCCTCCATCCAGAGCAGACCGGCGAGTGTTTGCATGACTTGCTGCAGCAGCACTGAACGTACGACCTCCCCGCGAGAGGCCAGGTTGCGCGCCACGACTTCGGGCGACTCATGGATGCGATACCTGTCGAGCCATTTCCATCCGGACACATCGAGTATATGAAAGAAGATTGAGGATGACCAGTAAGCAAGTATAGGAACAGCGAGAGAGAGTATGGGATCCGGACACCAGTCGAGGAGGTGAGCCTGTGTGTTGTAGTAGAATGGACGATGTGTGGATAGGTAGTGCGCCTGCGCTGGACTGAGAGCTGTGTAGGATGGTGAGTAGGTATAGTTCATGGTGCAAACGCGGGTCGCGGGCGACGAGGGAAATAATGAAAGCCTTCAGTCGCCCCGTCCCGCTCTTGACAGGGTATAAAAAGATGGCGGTCGCATACCTGTGTTCGCACTGTCTAAACATAGAACAAGACACACAGACGCCCGCCTGAAACCGAATGGCCCCATGTACCGTACCGAGCCGGCGCGCGTATATCCGGCTGGCGCGGGGTTACAGTCTGCATCGGCCAGGCCAGCCGCGAAATGAACCTCCTAACTGCCTATGAATACTTCACTTTTGTCCTGCGAAGAGCACCTCCATCCCATTATTTTACCTGCCTTCATTGAAGACTTTGATTAGGAGCTCCCCACGACGCAGGCCGAGAACTCACCGCGGGCCCGATTTGGGCTTGCAGATGTCAGATCTCGAGGCGCACGGCCGCATCTAGATCCTCCGCCTTCACACACGACGCCCCGGGCAGCCGCCGATGTCTCGCCTCGGTGCCAACTGATGCGTGCACCGGGCGGTGCGACACGACTCCTATGTTCAGTTGACAAGGATCGCATCGCCTTGTGGAGGATATGTCGCGGCGAGCCACTGATGACGCGGGCGTACGCGTTGAACGTTGAACTTTCGGTAGACATTCACCGGGGCCCGCCACCGTGTCTTCACACGTTTCCCCAAGAGACCCTCTGCCAAGCAAATGTCGTGACCAGAGATTCTCCCCACGCGATGAACGTTCTGCGCCGGGCCTCGTCGGGCAATAGGCTTCAACTTGCGAGTGGAAACGCGAAGAAGTGACCGAGGATTGCGCGACCGGTGACTTTAGAAGATTCGCTATCATTTTGCGTGGAGTTCTCTTCGGCCCATCGGCTTAGGGTGAGGCCCACACTTTGACTAAAGGCCTCGTGTTCCCGACGTCGACGGACGCGATGAAGGTGACTGGAAGTGCTTGCTTACTGGCAGCATCAGGTGCGTAAGTCGATCGTGCGAGCGATGCGAAATTCTGTCGGATTCAATGGACGACAATGGGAACAGCGTGTTCGAGAAGTAGAGTACTGCAGGTGGATCGCGGCTACCACGGAGAACATCTGTCGTTTACGCTTCATCACCGTGAGCAGGCTGCGAGGATGAATCGACGAACAACGATTCTCACTGCGCGATCAATCGAGTCAGAATGACATAATCACAATGCTGGGCACGTGCGCGCTGGCCCAATGGATCCGCCTCCTCGTCCTCTTCCTCCTCTCGCTGCGTTGTCTCGACACCGGGGTGCTTGTCTTATCCCCTATTGACCCTCGATGTCTGAATCATTGCTGCTCAATTCGCCAACGTAGGTCGAAGTCCCCTCGCACGCGGGTGTTATTAGCCTGAGCCGCGAGGCACAACCTCAATTGCGCAGGTCCTGCGCAATTGAATGATGCGCCAGTCGTCCGTGTCAGGGCTGCTAGACTCTGGGTGTGAGCACTTCACGAATGCTTCCGACTGACAGCCTTGGAATCACGCTGTCAACTTGGATATCATGGGCGAGCGCAGCGTTGAGTGCGGTAGCTCGGAGCCGCTGCTGCGAATATTGGTGAGTTAACACATCATAGTCGCTGTTGTACCGCTTTACTGTTGTACTCATGGCTTCGCTAGGATACGAGCGACGCGCTTCCATGTGCAATCAACTGCGCTATCACTATACGCGGCTGCGTTATAGCCGCGTGTCTCCTAGATCAACATCGGAACCACATCGTCACTCACAAAGCAGCATGATGACATCTTGCGGTATCGTTCCTTTACGGCGTCCCTGTCCGACGATCCGCACATCAAACTACCGCGCGCCGATGAAACAGCAATGTGCCTTGCCTTCACGTAATCCAAGTTGCTGCGACGCTGCACCTCAACCGAATGGAAGACGGTCGACAAGTCCCCCTGTTATGTGCCTAGACTGAGTATCTTCTATGTTGTATATGCTGTGTGAACGACGCACCGGGAACATCTTTGTTGCTTTCCACAGTCTCGGAGACCGAGGATAGGGTAGGGTTCGGCTCTACCCCGAGGGTCATAGTGCCGCGGTCCACCCATGGAGCGAAGAGGGTAGAAACGAGGCCTTTGACAGATGCTGCGATCTTAATCTTCGAGGCTTTGCTGCGGCTCTCCACGCCAATATCCACGCGCACCCCCTTCTCCGGTAATCTCAGGAAGAGTACTGAGCGGAGCACTGTGTGAAATGCTTGGATGTTGATGGGAGTCTCCGCGCTGACGCAGTGACGATCTGGCACACGCTCCGAGTCCGAAATTTCATGATCTTTGAGACAGATGACGACGCAGACCTTCTTGAGGTGGGAACTAGTGATGCTTGTAACCAAGTGCACGAGCGCACGCTCGAGTGGGCCCAGTACTGGGGGAACATCCAAGAGTTCGAGGGCCAGATCTTCCAAACACACGTTGGAAACGAGATCTATATGCGGGCTGTGATTGGGATCTAAGTCTAAGCCCGATTTCAACGGCTTCCCGGCTGTGAGGAGAAAGCGACGTTGGACGGACCTCTGCCCCAAGTCCAGCCCAGGTTTAATCGCTTCAAAGTCGAGCCTGCCAAGCGAAGCGTGTGTATCATGCTGGAGAGCAAGCAGCCTGTCGGACCCGCGCTGTCTTCGTGCGAGATGCGTAGTTCTTCCAATTTGCAGCATGAATGCGGGGTCGAAACCAGGGATATGAGTTGCATCGTGCAAATTGTACTCGTAGATCGCAGCACGAGGCTGGATAGAGGATGACGGTATCCGGCCACCCGCAGCTCCTCCGCGCTTTGATGTGTCCAATGCAATCCAGTCGGGCTGTGTTTCGCTTCCACAAACAAGCGGGTGAGTCTGGGGAAGCCGCGAAGAAATTCGGACAGACGAGCAGGTGTTTCGAAGAAGTCCAGTTCCAGTGAGAGTTCAATGACAGATGGGTACACCGCGCACATGGCCAACGTGCTGGTGATGGTCTGTCGGTGGCTAGAATGGGACGATGTCCAGCGATCCTCCCCGCCTGGAGGGCAGTATAGACAGATACGCACGAGCTTATTGCTTGTCTGAACATTTTGGCTATGAATTGGTGTCACGATGCTGCCCCGGAGGGCACTACCGACAAGCACGGTAATGCCGCTGAGTGTCAAGGTTGCGAGCTTGGGCAACGCGTTGATGAACCTCCGTAGTTCCGACGCGCTGCCAAAACGGCACTGGGAAAGTGTGAGCTCGGATACGTTGGAGTAGTAGGAGAGATAATCGAAGAAGGTGCTGTGCGGATGTCTGGCCGCCCAATCTAGGCCTTCGAACTGTAGGCACGTTGTGCCCGGCACATCGCAACCCGGAAGCAAGAGCGGAAAGAGGTGCGCAAAAGGTCTTCGCGGATCCTCGTAGATCTCCAGGCGAAACGTTCTTCGGCTGAGTGTTCTGTGTTCCTTCGCCCTGAGCGCGCGAGCGAAGAGCCCCAGGATTGCTGCACTAGAAAGGTTGGGGGCGTAAAACTCAGTCAGATGCTGCAGGGCAACTGGCCGGAATGCACGGCAGACCATGCAGCATCGGGCGAGTGCGGCGGGCTTATCTCACAGAAAGTCTAGAACATGTTCATAGACTTCCTGTGATAGATGCGGATGCGAATCGCTGTCGCATTTGTTGGATTAGCCTATCAGGTATAGGCAATATGGGTAGGATAAAGTACTGACCTCGCGTGCGTAACCTGACACAAGGAGACCGTATCGTACAGGTCTGAGATAAGCGCAAGATTCAAGCGCATTTGTGCCAACTGAATGGCCGCTGTGCTTATTCGTGACTGGCAGCTGAAGATGGCGAGTGCGTCACGGCGAGTATATTGAGGCTTTGCTCGATCGAAAACGTTGCACCCTACTGTATGCGAGATGCTAGATCAGTCGTGGTGGGATCTCGCTATTGTGATACATGAACTTACCTCTCCCTTGCTGGGTAGCGTCAGTCATCAGCAAAAGTGCAGATCACAGATCTAGGAAGTAATGTATTGTAAGTAGCTTACATGCGGTACAACGAGAAGATATGACTATACGTTGCATTGCAATGCGATGTCTTGTAGACATGACAATATATATAGTCAGCTCCGAAAATTGAGAAGGCAATGCAGATGTCTTACTGGGATGAGAAGATATCTGCATGCAATTTGCCGCCCGCGCGAAGACTCCAAGATAAACCTAGATAACTGACCGCCTGCGCGAGGGCTCAAAGATAAGCTCAGGAAACTGATTACAATGTTAGGGTACTGGCCATGATTGTGAAGCCATCACCAACAACTTGAATGAATCCCGCCAGTTCAAAGTTCCCAGAAGATTGGCCTCCTCCATGCATGCAGCTAGAATGGAGTTCGAAAAGAGAAATGCGGGTAGACATCGTTGCTACGCATAGGGCCCGCCCTGGGAACTTGGAGGGCGCACCGCGCGCGGCGGCGAGCCCCTGCACGCAATCACATGACCACATATAGTCAGATGCGTTGTGGATGCATACAGTCACATTGATACGCCTCCGAGTCGTTCCTACTTCACTACTACTACCTTCTCATCATGCCGTCGTGAAAATCCTCGTCTGGCGCGCTCTGACTCTCTCTCCTTTGTATCTCATGGTGCGCTTTCAGACTCTTGGACACACATCTTTTAATGGTGCCCTCGATTCTCTCGAGTCTCTGTCTGTCAACACAGCCTCTTGGTCGCTGGTCATGACGTTCACTAGCAGACATGCCTTTGTTATGTAACAAGGAAGTCCCTGGTGTTGTAGCTTCCTATGACATCCCTGAATCCATAGCCTCTCCATTCTCCAGGTCGACTCACGCATGACATCAGGCAGAGCAACACGGCGCACACGCAGACCGCAAACACGCACGGCGAAGGCACTGAACGCAAACACAGGCAATGGATATACCGCGGAGTTGGGCGCAGCGGAGAGTGGACGGGACGCGTGGGCGACGAGCAGTGTCAGCAGACAGTGGGGGCTAGTGGGGTACTGTAGGGAGAGGGCGGCTCTTCGAGGGGCTGCAGGTGAGTGCATACACACATGCACCCTTGCTCAATGTAGACATGGGGCTCAGCGACGTGCAGCACTACACGCATGATGACCGCGATCACAGCAGGGCCAATGCCCTGCGTGCAGCCACGGCAGACAGGCGGACAGCAAGGTGACCACTTGGCGGAAAAGCAGGCGAACTAGCGGGCGGGCGAGCGGGCTCAGGCTGGAAGCCATGAGGGCAGGGGGTGAGTGGGCATATGGGAAAGTGGACGGGTGGGAGAATGGGCGAACGGGCGAACGAATGCGTGCGCCGTGAACGAGCGGGCGGGCGGGAGTGCAGGCAGACAGGTGAGTAGGCAGACGAGCGGGAAGGCGGGATACTAGCGGGTATACACATGCCCTGCCCTACCGTTGAGGAGGGGAAGCGGGAAATAGATAACTCGGCTCGCAGTTCCCAAGATTGTACTTTCAACGCCCGCCCGCGTGCAATGTATATTCGTGGTGTATCGAAGGGCACAGATGTACCGTTGTATGATAAAGGCAATGTTTTGAATGGCCAATACAACCACCGACAACCGTATTGCATGGGGATTCACTCGGGCATACAGTAAGCATAACATTCATTGTAATGTGATATCTTGCAACCGCTAATGCATGTCTTGCTACCCAATGACATCACTCGTAGGCGTCTATTACCTGACGAAGATAACCGCCGATGCACATTACAATCTGACCTAGAATGAATCCGGTGCTGGATTGATGGTATTTCTCGAAGATGATCATTGGATGCGAGCTAACTTATACAACCTGATACAACTCTAGATATACGCTGTGCCCTTTGAGCGATGGTAGTGTTCAGGAGGCCCTCAACGTTCACCGTTTCTTCAACAGCTGCAGCGTGCGAGTGGTGCGGTCCCGCAGCTGCCATAAGTAAAATGACAGCACTTCCGAGAGTTGACTAGTCACTGATAGTCGCACGTACAACAGAGCTGCCCCAAAATATAGATCGGTAATCATGAAGACGTTGAGCGCGGATGGCTGCGACGTCGAGTCGCGTACGTCTACATACCAGGCTGCAGACTGGAACTTGAACAATAAATACAGTACCGGTTACCGGTACCTGAACTGAATTCGGAGAGAGAAGTGGTATCCATGGTACCGTGACGTGTGTTACGTAAAGTGTGACCCTCCTCCAGTCGCCTGCTTACTTACTTACTTCGACCGCAACGACGCCTTCTCACTCTGCTTGCTGTGACTGCTTGCTTCTCTCTTTCACCTGCGTACTTCGGGGTCCTTCTGTATACCTCTCCAAACATCCTTCCAACATCAGACATTACGACGGCAGGCGGTGCTGACCCTCTCAGGCACATATTGCTCTGTTCTCAGCGAAGGCCTCAGTTTCTAGTCTTAGTCTACTCCTTCAAGTCAAGATGAGTGCCCGAGTACCTTTCATGCCCCAACGCCCTGCCTCTCGCCAGCAAGAGAGCTCCAATACGTCCACGCACGGCGTCGCCCATGACACCTTCCGGCCCAACGGCCTGCTCTCCAGCGCCGGGTCCACCTCTCATGACCCCTCGCCGGACATGTCCTTCCCAAAGGACGCACATATACCAACCCGCCACAGCGCCGAAGCCGCGCTGAAAGCCGCGAGTAACAAGCCGCTCAACCTCGCCGGCCTCGCGAAGCGCAAGCCCGCTCCTCAGCCCGGCCCTGGGCAAAACTCGCGCAAGTCCTTCGACGGGTCTGTCCCGCTCAAGCCGTTCCTCGCCCCGAGCCAGGCCCACCGTCTTGCTGCTCCGCGCCCGTCATCGCCTTTTTTCTCGGGAGCTGGCTTCGCTATGTCTGGTTCCGGTCCTGGTGCTGCTCCTAACCTGAATGCGAGCTTTTTGTCGACTGATGGCTTCCGCCCGCCCATCCTCCCTGCACAAACCAGGATGACACCCTTCGGCGACGACCTGAACGCAAACCACGCGCATATAGCCGGGTCTGCTGCACGCAACGCATCTTCTGGGCCCCCTGGCGACGGGGATGGCCCCGGAGACGCCTCTGGTCCTGGAGACAGATACGAAGGGCTCTACTCTCTGGGCTTCAACCCCGCAAACCGGGCGCGCACAGCGTCCCAGCCGTCTCTCGAGAAGATCAACGAAGCGGATGACGAAGAGGAGGCCCCGCATGCAGGCTCGGACGACGCCCCGGACGACGTCCCCCAGCACGGCCTCCGGCGGTCGACGAAGCGCATCCACGAGCACGAGCACGACTACGAGGAGGACGCGTTCGCGTACGGGACTCAGGCGAAGCGCTACAAGCCGGACGGCCCCGGCCCCGCGGTGAGTCGCGCCCGAGCTCGTCGCACCTGCTCACACGACCGCGCTCGCAGGACGAGTTCGGCACGCGCTACTCGCGCGGCCCGACGCCCGACATCCGCGGATACACCGCACCCGAGGACTACCGTGCCCGGTCCGAGTTCCGCTCCGCGTCGCGCATGTCGGTCGCTCCCCCGTTGGCTCAAACTCAACCTGTGGTGGTGGAGCGCGGCGAGGCATTGTCCAAGCTGCTTGGGCAGGAGTTGACGGTATTCGTGGAGGGCCATGTGGACGCGTACGAGGAGGCGAAGAAGCGATGGTCTGAGTGCTCGATGGAGGAGTGGCGCGCGGGCGCAGACGGTGCGTAGTCTCAAGATAGGTCGCGTCAGCGTACTCAGTGAAGGCCTTGCAGAGCTCACAGCGAAGTTTGCGAAAATGCTGGACGTCGTGCGTTGATCTCTGGTAGCTGTATACAGGACCCGCTGATACTTTGCTGAACTGGCAATAGGTCAAGGATCATATGACGTGCGTTCTCCATTTCGCCTTTCCTTGCTCTGAGTTTTTGCCCTGCTCGGTTTCGTTGTTAATCTCTGCGAGCAGGGCGAAGCTCTTGCTCTATGCTTCACTCCACAACGCAGTCGCGTCACACAAGTCTACGCTTTCGGAGCGGGACAAAATGCTCACCGAGGCTCGCGAGAGCTTGGTCAAAGAGGGAGGTGCCGTCGTGGGTGGCGGGGGCAGCGCCGCTGCCTCCGCCCTGCGCTCAGAGTCGTCGGCTCCAGGCGAGTAGATTGATGCTGCTCGTGCCTTTCTTCGACGGATAGATACAATAGGGTATGCAAAATCGCAGGTAGATGTTGTACACACGTATGTTCAGATCAAACACCCCTGTCCCTGGTCGACTCACGACGACCGTTCGATGAGCTCCTGCACGATCTTCACCGCCCGCTTGAACTTCGTCTTCTCCTCCGCCGTCGCCTGTACGGCGCTCGTACCGCCGCCACAGCCCGCGGGGCCGCCGTTCATCCACATAAGGTCGTCGCTCCCAAAGGCGATGCTCGTATCGAGCCCGTAGATGTCCTCGCTGCCAGGCGGCTGCTCCGTCGGGAGGTCCTTGAGGATGGCGTGGAGCTCGCTGACGAGCGCGGTCGCGCTAGCGTCAGTCGCAGCGAGGGTTTTGCGCTGCTCGTCCTGGAGGGAGGGCGTCCCGTCTGGGCGCACGGCGGCGGTGATGTTCCAGGATGGCTGCGAGGGCGTGCCCGTGATCGTGTAGATCGCGCTCGGTGTGGGCGGAGCGAACCCGCCGGTGATGCCTAGGGTCAACGGATGGATTGTAAGTCTGATCGACTGTGTGCGATGGGGGCTGATTGTGCGCACCGTGTTGTAGACGGAGAGAGAACTCGGCGGAAGCCATGATGTTCCTGGATCGATTACTGATAGAGGGGAGGTTTGGAAAGAAGGGTGATGCAGGCAGCGGTTGAGAGGGTGGTTGGGGAAGAGAGAAAGGGGGAGTCAGTCCGGATAAGCAGCCCCTCGGACTCGGATACGCTCATGCGCGGTTGTGGCGGACGCGCCACCGGCTGCGATCGAGCTCGTCATTCACCGCTACATACTAAGTATCAATATGTTCCTACATACTTGACATATGGCTCGCCCATTTACATAAGTAATTCGGCTGGAAAGTTGTGACATAGATTTGCCCATAAATAGCAAGTTTGGTCAGAAAAGCCTACGAAAGTCACAGAACGACTTGCAACTGATGCATACAGACTCGACCAAGCTTCGACGGTGCCTTTCTTCTCGGCCAGCGTACAAGAGACTCTACATGTCTAGGTCACCTATACTTCTACTAGTCCTGTAACCTCTCTTCATGCGGCACCCATGCCCCTCCACACCTACCTCTCCACGTTCGGCTTTTGGCTTTTTTTTGTTCTCACCCTCGGCTCGTTGGACTCTCGTTGGCGTTGTCATACAGTCTCGTCTCTCCCTTTCATATGGGCTGCTACTCGGTGCTACTCGGGCCAGGCTCGGAGCGCGGAGGCGGCGATGCAGGACACTGATAGAGGTACGTGTGTCGAGCTTCATCGGGTAGCAAGACGTTCCACAGCGCTTTCACCGCAGATTTTGCAACTTCGGAGACCCTCCTACGGCGACCCGGGCCTGTGCATCAAGCTCTCCGGCCGGACGAAATGGAAAGAGCTACTTCTGATTGTGGCTCTCCCAGTACCAATTGTGTATCGGTCTATGGCTTACCCTCTAAGCTTCTCGCCCTTCTCTTTGGCTGCAATCACTCACCCTCTCACGTCTCGCGGAGCCCTACCGCACAATGCGCTACGACAGTACGTGTGGACATGGCTCGTTTCAGTACCGAACTTGGAGTCGATTGCCGAGACAACAACTAGCATACACCATCCTGCTATTCAAGAATATCACTTACGATGACGACCCGGACTTGCTATTGAGTCGGTGTAGTAATCGGGCGAAGGAGAAGAAGTGAGGGCGGTGCGTACCCAATGAAATTGTTGGTCAACATCAACATCGCATCACGGACTCCTACTCATATATATCAGTGCACAGTGAGGGTCCAGATATACCAGTTCATGTAGCTGCCGATAGCGGCAAAGAAGAAAGTTCATTGGGGGCGGCATAGAGCGGCAGTACTTGCATTGCTTCCGCAGTGGTGTTGCTCAGGGCCGTGCGATACTGTACGCGCTGTCACGCACGGCATGGTATGCACATGTGGAGCAACTGAATGGATATTCCCTCCTCCTTCCTCCCTCCTCCCCTCTCCTCCAGCACCCAAGCCCCGAACACGATATCAACGTACCTCGCACCATGCAACCATGCTTGACCTTTCGCGCCCTTCGTAGTGCGCTAGCACCGTACTTCAGCTTCGGCATACTGCCAGTGGATGACCGGAGGTACGCATTCATATGCAGCTCGCCATATAAACCATGAAATTCAGAACAATACAGTAGTCGCCTTCCTACACTCCCTCAAGAGCTGATCGAGCATATAGTCGACTATCTTTGGGACGAACCCCTGGACCTCATTTGTTGCTACCTTGTCTGCCACGCCTGGCACCGTGCCACTCAGTATCATCTCGCGCGTACCATGGACATCAGGAGCAAAATCGCCCTCCGTTCCCTCGCGCATATCCTTGTTGGGAAGCGAATGCCGCGCTACGGCAAGATATTCTACTTGCTGCGCCTTCAGGAGGATGCCTCAAGTCCGTATCTGCATACCTTTCCTATGCTCGTTCCTGGGACCCTCTTCCCGAATGGGCACAATATGCATATCACAGATGTCGACTGGGCGACACAGGTGACACCCCATCGCGATTTCTTCGCCTACTTGTCGTTCTTTGCGTCAGTCCACAGTCTCACCCTAGAGCAATGCAGCTTCAGAGCCATCAACCAGCTGTACAAACTCGTCGCTTTCTTGCCTAGCCTCACAGGCCTGCGACTAGACGGAGTCCGACTTGCCTCTGAGGCAGACTCACCCGACATCCTAACTGGGCACATCGGCAGTAGCCTAGACTCTTTGGATGCTCGGGATGCTCCCCGGCGCAAACCACGTCTCGAGGAACTTGATCTTCGCATGAGCTCCACCACCTCAACACCGATGCACACGGATCGTTCCTTGCTCTCTTTCGCTGCACTGTATTCTTCCCTTGTGGACCTCACCCTCGACGTGCGGTACTTTCCCTCTTTGCAAGTGCTCGAATTCTTCCTACTCGCATTCCCAGCTCTTGGTGGGCTGTCGCTTGAGTACGACCACACCTGGCTCACACCCTCGCATTTACAACCCTCGCCCGGAGCGTGCGACGACGGCGCAAGGAAGCAGACGCCTATGCCTGCGTTACGCTCGCTCGCGGTCCATAGCACTCTGCGTCCGCGGCACACCTCCTTGTGTGGACCAGCACGGTCTGGCCGTGCCACATCCTAGAAATACTTGAGGTTTCAATCAAAGATCACCCATCGTCTGCGCTACAAGCGATCTTCGCCCACGTACTGTGCGTGACCGCCGCAACACTTAAGTCCATAGTCTGGGAGTCGCCTACCACAGGTGAGCACTTTCAAACTTACTAGTTGCTCATGGCTGACGACGCCGGGCGCCCGATCCAAGACTTTGTCCCGCGATTCGAACACATCGCATCACTGGAACACCTTGAGATGCAGCATTTCGGCGGGCGCCTCACTCTCGGTCAGATTAGCGCAAACCTCTTGCATATACTCTCCCAAATCACTGGGGCGCATCGCTGGCAGTCCATATGGATCCACTATCCTTTGTCGACCGACCTCGCCTCACTTCTCACCTACCTCCAGCACATCGAGTCCAGTCGTCATGTAGAGCGTCATACGCAACTCCCAGGCTTTTTCCACAATGTGCTGACCCAGGCTCGCACCTACCTCCAGCACATCGAGTCTACCCGCCGTGTAGAACGACACACCCCAGGCCTAGGCTTCTTATCCGGGTTTCAAGACTCGCTGGCTAAGGGGGTCTTCACCCAGTTTCCACCCGATAGTGTGAAGCTGACCATCGCCCTCAAGGGCGAGTCTACACTAGCGGACAATGTTCCCTCTCTGATCACGTCGATCATAAATATCCTCTTCGCGCCGTGCCTTGACTCCGGGGTTATGAGACTGGTCGTCGACGAGTCCCTCTCGCATGGATCGGATGATGACCCCTTTGTTGAGATGTTGTTTGTGTGGCATCCATAGGAATGAGCCAGCTTTCGTATCAGCCTACCGTTCGAGCTCAACAGGCTCGGAGCTGAGCATGTACTCACCTATTGTCGGAAATCCACTCCCTACGTGTACAATGAATATGATCATGATACAAGGTCCGATTGAATTCAAGCAATCCTCGTGCGGCAGGTTTGCGATTTGTATCAGCTCTTCCGCTGGCATGAAATGCGCAAGGGGTCTACTACAACTTTCGCTTGCTCTGTCCCGTGTCAGAACTGTGTGACACTATCATCGCGAGCAGGAACACGCACAGCAAGTATTGTACCATGCTAGCTTCATAACGTTGGCGTCCTACGTCACGGTGGTCAGCGTCGTGCACTTCGCGTCCAACTAATGTATGATGGGCCCACGAATGGCTCTTCACGAACTCACACCGACGGGCATGTCCGCAAACAAGTCCGGGGCCTCAATGTCGTAGCCGTAGTCCACCGTGTCGTCAAACACGAACACGACCTCCCGGAAGTGCGTCACCCCGGCCTCGCGCACAACGCCGTGCGGCCGCGTGTCGAAGTGCCCCCATCGCTACTAGTCTTCGCGCCCACGACAGTCGGGACACCGACGCAGTCACACGGTCGCTCGCTCAGCGCGTGACGAAGTTGCTGTCGAGGACGGACAGCTAAGTGGTCGCGTCGGTAGAGCTGATCGTCGCAACGGTGCTGTTCACGCTATCGACGAGCGCTCTACAGGGCACATACGCTGTGTAGATGGGCTGGATGGTTATGCGATCGCGCCCCGAAAGGGATTGTCGTCGTGCCCGTTGTATGCGACAAGGTGGTCTGATACCCGGCACTCTCACCCTGAAGGGCATCCTGTTGTTGGGTGTCGAGTGTATGGACTTGCCTTCGGCGGTGTACGCGTGTCGTTTTTCATGGACCTACAGGACGCTACTGGCGCTCCTATCCGATATTGCAAGCCCACACCTCCAACAGCTATCCATCAACTTCGATCAGTTTTACTATCTTAATGCCTGGCTAGTCGGGGAGTTGAGCGAGGACGCGACTGTTACGTTCCATGCTTGTCTGACCCGCGACGTATTTGCAGGGCTCGGGAAGCGCAGCGTGTCCATCACGTACGGATTTGGGGACCAAAGAGAGTGCTCCGCTGCTCCCCGAACATTGTTTGTGAGGCTGTTCGCGCCCTGGTTGGCGCGCGACGTCGTCGAAATCCTGCTCCCGGATAACTCGCGTATCGATGCGATACCCGAGGGGTTGCCTGCTGAGAGCCCATGACTGGATATCCGCTCGTGCCCTCATGGCGCCATCATGGTATGTCCTCCCACACAAGTGTCCGGACTGCGACCACCAATTCACGTTTGGGTGTTGTAGAGGCGCAGGGAAGCGGCATCTTAACGCATTGCGCACAGCTACTCGCTGCTCGGGCACGATGTTATACATCTTATTTACTTCAACGTTTCACAGGTCGCTCTTTCTCTATCTCAACATTCGTATTGACCCATCTGATAGTGTTGTGTTCGAGCCTCCCGATACTTCCCACTCTTGTCAACTAGCCCCGCCTTTTGGTCGTACTGCATCTTATGATTCGTGCGACACGTCTGCGACCCGGATCAGCTCTTCCGCTATGAACGTGGATTGCGCCGGAGCCTACTCCTACTTCCGCCAGCTCTTCCCCCTCAACAATGTATGTTGCCGCGAAGGCGAGCTGACTTTGAATTAGTGACCCCGAGCCTCCGCCGGGGGACACCTTCCTTCAAGTTCATGGCACACGCTGCCTTGCGCGCTAGGCCTGCACTGGTATTGTTCTGTACACTACATACGCACGATGCTGTCAACCAAACACATCGCTACTGATAGCAGGTGTCAGGAGTGCGTGCGGCTATCATTGCAAACAGGAACACGCACAAGCAGGTATGGTATTATGTCGGCCTTCAGCGGGAATTATCTTCACTGACTGCCTTTTCTGACACGGCGTCTTGGATGCCATGCGCGGGATGGAGAATTCCGGGCAGCGGCGCCGATTGAAGTCGCTGAGATCGAGGGCCGTGTCTCATCGCTCCCATGTCATCCCCATGACAATCGCCCTAAATATCACACACTGGTGCGCCTGCTCCTCTTGTCCGTAAGTGCTCTTGTGCTAAAAGCACTGCTGCGTCTACCCTTACGTACTCAGCGCTCTTCGGATCCTTGTAGCCTCGCTGGCGCAGCCACGGTCGCTGCAACCTCTATTATATCCGCGCCTCGGGAATACAAGTCAATGTCAAACCGGTTCCACCGCGGGAATACACAGTACCTCCGCAGTGATCCGATCCGTCAACGAATGTCCCTGACAGTCACGTAGAAGGAATTCGGGCCTGATATTGTGCCTCTTCACCCGTATACCTGCCATATCTAGTGGTTGGGACGTTACCACGAACTACATAATGAATGTCGCAGCGCAAAGACCACTTCACTAGACTGCATCTCTACGTCTCCTTCTCGTAACGTCTCACCTTTTCCGTCTTCCAACTTCCAGCTTGGCCGCTCTCAAACTCACGATTCTTCTCAGCGTTCTCCGGTATGGAAGTCGCCTCCCTCAACATAAAGGGTAACTCAGAGCTCCGGTTGTAGCATCCAGGTGTTCACTCTCAGAATACCGCGCGTCCAACTGGGTATACTCAGCTTGGAGGACTATCTACGCTTGAGGTGAGGTTGCATCCCCAACTGTGCTCACTAATGACCTACAACTAAATGTATAGGATCCACGCTCGCTGCTGATCAAATGGGTACCGAGATCGACTGTCGGCATCCCACGTATAGCAGCTTGAAGTGCGTTGTACACCACTCTTGCCTATTACCCCACCATTAACTATACCTGTCCTCTGATGCAGCGGTACCCTTCCGCGGCTATCGCAAGAACTCATCGAATACATAGCGGACTATCTATGGGACGAGCCCGTACAGTTGACCAGGTGTTCACTCGTCTGTACCTCGTGGTACCATGCGGCGAGACGTCACATCTCGTCGTATATGACAGCGGACAGCAGTCTGGCGATGAAGAGCCTCGTCCAGATCCTCATGAGCTCGAGGAACAGAAAATACCGGCTAGCATTGAAACACGTCAGGGTCGGTGGGGAGCGCTCCCTGCGTGCCTTTCACTTGCGCTTGCCCGGAGAAGCCCTCGTTGCGATGGAGTCTCTGGAATTCTGCGAGATCGACTGGACGCCCACGAAGCTCAGACTCCAACCCGTGTTCTATCGACACCTTTCTTACTTCACGTTTGTCAAGACACTCTACCTCAAGTACTGTCGGTTCATCTGCGCTGAGGATCTGGCCAAGGTCATCTGCGCACTTCCCAACCTCGACGCCTTGAATGTCGATTCCATCACCGTAGAGCGAGCCACTCACCACTGCAACTTGAGGGAAAAGATGGCAAATTACTTTTACCACAGGGACAAGTCTCCACGTCTCACGGAACTGTGTTTCTGGGGGCAAAGCGACGACTCAGCATACCCGGCAGAAGCCTCGACTGGAGTTGCACAGGCGCTGCACCAAGACGTCTTGGACGTCCTTTCGTCATGCTCGACTTCAATAGTAGGGCTCAGGGTCAGCACAACCCAGTTCGTGTCATTCAAACAATTACAACAGTTCTTGGACGAGCTTCCACAGCTCCGTACACTTGCCCTCGAACGAGAGCCGCAGTGGAAAGTGCCTCCGTGTGGTACGCGTCTGCTAGCGGCGGAGACCAAGGGCGGAAATCAACTGTGGGAGGAGTTCCAGCTCCTCGAGATGCGGTCTGCCTCGGCGCAGCAGTTCATCGACATGTTCGCCAGCAGGCGTCACAGGGTCAGAACCCTCGAGATCGAGCTAATCGAATGGCCCTCTCCTGCACTTCACCGGGCTGTCGCGCGGCTCACAGAGATGTCTGGACGGATGCTCGATGCGTTTAAACTAGAAATACAAGGAGATCGTATAGCTGGGTTTTCCGAGATACTCGATTCGCAGGTGAGTAGTTCGTGTGTGCTCCTCGGACGGGCCATACTCACCTAACACCATCGTTGTCGCGGTAGGTCGGTTATCCCATTCCCTCCCTGTTCACCGCCAACACCCGTCTGCGGGAGCTGCAGATCAGGATGCCGATACCTCCGCCGCCCAGTATGCTCTGGGTGTTTGACACCCTCCTATGGCTGTTTTCGCACATCGTCAGCAGGCACATGCAGGAGGTACACCTCATCTTTGAGCTGCCCACGACATCCTTCGAGACGGTGGCACCACCTGCTCCCTCCATCGCTGCTTTCCATGGGGTCCTCAGGCGCGGCATCGTCACCGGCTTGAAAGCACAGGTTGCTCAGGAGGATGAGGAGGCCCCAGTCCAGGTGGCGTTCCGCTACGGCGCCAAAGCCGTCGCCTTTCCAGACGAGCAAATGCGGCTGTCCGAGGCTATACGGTCGACTGTGACCATACTCTTTCATCCGTGGCTGAGCGCTGGCATCGTCCAGTTCGAGTTCCCGGACGGCAGCTACTTGGACTACGACGACTTGTAGGATATCGATAGTCTACACTCGCCTGCCTCACAGGTTGAACCCTGCGTGACATATCTGCACCAAATTTTGTACTTGTTCCCTCCTCAGCGGTGGAAAGCACGGCTCAGCGAGATAATCGTCGATATCCCCTCTGCGCGGAGCGTATCGGGCTCGGGGTATGCCAGCTGCGTGACGTCCGCGTCCCACACAAAGTCCTGCGGGTCCGTGTTGTCATACACCGGCCACAGCGGCGTCTCCGTCTCCGCATCACCCGCGCGGAACGCGTTCGGGTCCAGCTCGTGTATGAAGCTCGCCCACGAGCGGCTCATCAGCTTCGCAAGGGCGAAGTAGCTCGCGGGCACGTCTTCAAACGGATCCGAGGCCACGACGTCGTAGCCGTAGCCCGCAGTATTGTCGAACACAAACGCGACCTCCTGGAAGTGCGTCACCCCGACCTCGGGCGGGATCCCGTTCGGTCGCGTGTTGAAGCGGTAGCAGTACGCGGGCGTGCCACCCGCTGCCCAGGTCTGGCACTGGAAGCGCCGGAACGCGATGAAGACGGCGTCGCCGGTGAAGGCGGAGGTGCGCCGGTACCTGCGAGGAGTCAATGGACGTAGCAATTGTGAGGGACAGTGGCATACTGCGCTCCGTAGGAACCGTTCAGACGGGTGCAGCCGAGGTCCGCAGGGATGCCTTGGCACGGATCGTCGGGGTAGGCGTCGAGGATTTGCTGAGCGAGCTCGGGAGCCAGAGGCGGATATCTCCCGCCCCCCGCTGTTGCACATCAGCCTCTTCTCAATGCACACACAAGGGCCCCACATACCTTCGAGAAATTCGAGGAACTCCCCCGTCGTGTTGATACCCACCGGCCCGAACGCCGTGCCCTCGTCGCTGTTCGCACCCGAGATAATCGGGACGTGGACATAGTCGCCCGCGTCGAGCTGGTAGCTCGCGAAGCGCGCGATGAAGTCGCCGTCGAGCACGGGCTGCCATGCAGTCGCGTTCGTGGTGTTGACCGCCGCGTTCAGCGCGTCGAACGGGACGCTGCGCAGGCAGCCGAGTACGTCCACCGCTGCGGTGCAGTTCACGCTGTCGACGAGCGCTTCGTACGTCGCGTCAAAGTAGTCGGCGGTGTACTGCGCGCCGGGCTGGACGGAGTTGCCGGACTCCATGATCGCGCCCCGGAAGAGGTGGTCGTCGCGCCCGTTGTAGGCGACGAGGTGGTACCCGACCGACATCGCACCGGCGCTCTCGCCTTGAGCAACGTGCTGTTAGCAAGTATAATTTATGTCGAGTTCATGGACTTACCCCAGATGGTGACCTTCGTCGGGTCACCTACAGTCGTGGTGAGCAACCGGATAAGAGGACATCATGCGGGCTGCAACGTACCTCCGAAAGCGCCAATGTTCTCTTGGATCCAGTGCAACGCCAGCCGTTGGTCCCTGAGGCCCATGTTGCTGGTACCTTCTCCGGCGACCTGTCCGGACGCCAAGAAGCCCCTGCGAGGCGATGGTTCAGCCACCAATCTCGTCCCTTCGAATACTCTGCTCACCAAGCAGAGAGCCGGTAGTTGAAGGACACGCCGATGAACGGCTTGTCGATTTCGACGCCGTTCTGCACGATGAAAGACAGGTTGTAACGCAGATCAGGAGCACCGCCTTCGAAGAAGCCGCCGCCCTGAGCCAATAGTCAACGACACGGCGACGCATAATACCCGGCCGGGAACTCACATGGATCCATACGCCCACAGGCAGGGGCTCTCCATAGCTGGAGTAGTTTGCAGGCCGGATGACATTCACATACAAGCAATCTTCATTCACAGCATACCCCCATTGGTCGGACTGTCCATGTTTAGGTAAGGTTCGAATTCGGCGCAGAATGAAGGGCCCGATACTCACGCCGTACCCGACACACTCGTCGCTATATTCCTTTGCATCCCGCAGCCCATCGAACGAAGTGTTCAGCGAGCGCGGGTTCGCGAAGCGTAATGCACCGAGGGGAGGCTGGGCGTAAGGGACCCCGAGGAAGAAGTCCTGGCCGTACTCCGCGTTGTACACCCCGACGTACGTCCCGTTCAGCGTGGTCGCGTTCGGCGGCGTTGCCCAGCCAGAGACAAGCGCCGTCCGGCCGAGGAATGCGAGCGCGAGGGCAGCGACCCAGGAAGAGAGAGCGGTGGCAGGGGCCATGACTGCGTCCAGAGTTGGCGAGTAAGTTCGTATGCCCGCACTTAAGAGGGAAGGGGTGCTCACGGCTTCGACCGCCCGCGAGGGCATGTCACCCAGATATGCTTATGGGCCACAGCCGCGGAGTGGGGAGGAGGAGGAGTCCATTTCAGCCACCGACCGTACGCATGATCTAGCACGAGACAACGTGCAACGCGGTTAGGACGACGTTGAACATTTTGCCGGCGTGGGGGAGCATCATGCGGGGTCGGCGCCCGCGCTATAGGGAACGGCGCCGACAGCCTCCGACAGCGAGGAATGTGGTTTGACAGATCCGTGAGTGGCCAAAATCATAAGTAGGGGCTACATACAAGCCGGCGGGTGCAATGCATGGTGTATACTATTGATCAGCTGGGGTTGTGATTAGCTTGACCACGGTCAGGCTTGTTGGTGAACGCGACGATGCGTACATAAACCTAAAAGTCGGCTCGTACATACCGGTCCGTACTTGTTAACCCTCCGTGCCTGATGGGAGGAGGAGGATGCCACCCGAGAACAACGGATTAGAGAGGATCTACATATGTGAGCTGTTGTGGAGGAGGAGGAGGAGGAGGAGGAAGAGGAGATATGTACTAGTAGTTCGACTCCCACATAACGCTTAGACGTGGGGAAGGAGCGAAGTTGAGTAAGAGGTGCGTTCGTATACACTGCCGCTGTGTTTGGGTGGACGTAGTAGACGTCCCACTCGTAAGACCACGGCCGCGTAGCGTTGTCGAATTCCGTGACGCTGACTGCGTGACCGTGGCGCACTTCAGCGTCAGCTGCAGAACGACTTGCCTCTCCTAGCCTCCTCGTCAGCTCGTTCCTACCAGTGCTTGTGACATGGGCTGCTACTTGGTGCTATTCACCCAAGGCCGGAGGCACGAAAGCTCGCTGACGGACGCTCTCGACGAAACGGAGAGCACTGGTAGCCTGAGGAGTCAGTGAGGACTGTCTCGCCTGTCTCGTATTCGTTCCATCTGGTGGACCCGCAAGACTCCAGAGGTAATATTCGACAAGAAGGAAACCAACGGCAACTTCGAGGGTGACTCAAAGGTTGGGGTGGCGACGCAGGACACTGGGATATGGGTGCGTGTGTCAAGCTTCATCAGGTAGCGACGTGTCCTATTACAGTGTATTTACCGCAGATATTGGGACCTCTGAGAAAGTCCTACCATGACATATGTGCAACATTCCTCCGGCCGGACGAGGGTGCCCCAGGTGAAGCACTTCTACTGGAAGAAATCAGCGGGTGAAGCACAACGTCGCACCCTTAGGGGCTCGTATCGACCGCATCTATCCACTCCAGAGACCCCTGCTGCACCTCTTCGAGCTCCCTCTCGCCCCCCTCTGCTGCGTCTGCGACTGCTTGTTCTATTTCGTCGGCACTCACGACGGCTGATCGCAACGGATCAATGCACCACCTGGAGAGGCCTGCGCAGGATCCAGCCGCCGCGCTGCTCCGCGCCGAGTCTGTGGTGAAGATATCGACGCTCGGAGAATATTCTCACCCTCCCAGCTGGGTATCAGTGCTCTTCCAAGGCGCCGAATTGAAACCTGTGTTCGAGCCCGCTCCCTCCGCACATGCCGTTTCCGAGGCACACCTTGGTCGTGAGCTCGCATCTTGGTCTTCGCGCTTCAGCTGGGCCTCCTCATCGGTTGACAGCCTCTCGGACGTCTTGCACACCACGGAGTCGCCGTCCATCCCCGCCTATCTCCCGCCTCCCAGAGCCGACGCGGAGTCCCCGCCAACCCCGAGCGTGGTGCTGAGCACGTTCAGCGTGTTCTCCCTCGCCGGCCGGCCCGTGGTCGAGCTTGGCCTAGGATAACATGGTGGGAGCTTCTTCTGATTGCGGCTCGTCCGGTACTACTCGTGTCTCGTTCTCCGGCTTGCCTCCTGAATCTCTCGCTCGTCTCTCTGGCCGCAATTACTCTCCCTCTCGCTTCTCGCGGACCCCTCCGGCCCACTCAACAGTTCGACAGGCAAGTACGAGTTGGAATCATTTTCTAGATTGTCCACTTTCGCTGTCATCTCAAACTGCCGCACCTGCAAGCCTCCGTCTGATCTCACCCCGACCGCGTCTGCAAGTCCGCAAGTCTCATCAACGCCGTTCCTGAAGTCATTGCGCATCACCCCTCTCTGCCAATACACACCTCTCCCAGCTCCCCGCTCCCCACTTGCTCTCTCGCTCTCCGTCTATCTCGTTGTTGTATTCTATGCCGTCAGCCTATTGATTCTTCGTTTATGCATGAAACTGGCATTGAATATGATTACCAACCACTTCGGTCTGACCTGTGTGGTCCCCGCATCGTCAGGGCCCGTGTATACCACCGACTTTGAGCAGACCTCTTGGCGAGTAGCTTCGTCCAGAAGAAGGCATGAGATTGGCAAAGCCGCCGCGGGCACAATGTTAGACCATCCGATCTGTGCTCGTGCTGCGCTTTAAGCATCTCGTTGTCAAGACCGTGGTGCAGCAATATGGGGTAGAGGTCGATGAGCAATGTCTGAGTATCTCTCGTACGTGCACCTTGTTGTTGACTGCTCACACCGGTCGGGGCCACGTCCAAACTCAGCGCAGGCCATAAACGTACAAGAGGGACTTCAACGGGAGAGAAGTCAGGTTTACACCATGCGCGACGGAGTACACGTACATACTAGTAGTACAATGGAGCTTCTGATCACGAAAGCACAGAGAACGGGAGCGAGCTGAGGCGACATTGCAAGCAGCGAGAACGAGGAGGGGCTAAGCGTCAGGTGGAGTGGAGGAAGCAGAGCAAGAGACAATCGCGAAAGATCAAGAAGGATGGCTTCCCGAGACAGAGAGAGTAAACAAAGCCAAAACGGAATGGACTCCCGCCCGGGAGACAACGCCCTCCGACTCGCCTTCAGGTTTGGATGTCCAGTCGAATATTGGCGACAGCTGGCTAGCCACGAAGAACGAGAGCTATTGACGCGCGCGACTTGGCCCCTAGCAAGTGCGGCTCTCGAGTTCTCTGGCGCCTGGCTGTGCCTACGGTGACCGACGACCTCACCATCGGGTCCGCCTCGGGTGCATCGATAGAGTCGGTGTATCGTATGGGAGGGGTTCAAGATAAGTGTCACTGACGGATACCTGAGCGTGAGAGAACAGTGAACAGCAAAAGAGAAAGGAAAGAGTCCATATGCATCGACGAAGGGATCATCGTTTGGGGGTAATGCCGAGATTTCTGTCCACCGCCTTCTCGTTCTCTGTCCAACCTGCGAGTCCCTAGATCCTGTAGGTGTTGCATGAGCGCTGAACTATCCTTAACGGTGCTTCTACCTCAGGTATGTACGTACCCAACAACACAGTGTTAATCTATTGGTGTCGTCGAACAGTTAGCTATATCACCGTGGACCATGAACAGGGTAAACTGTGCCTACCTCTCATGGATTGTTCTCGGGATCTACCTGATCCGTGTGGGCATGGCTCCGTAAAATCCTCGTCCTCCTCCTCATCAGGATCGGGGACATAGTATATTTCCAGGACATTGCGTGCAAGCCATGGGGCGAACAACTTGTCAAGTCTATATTTGACCTGGAAATTGACCTCGATGGGAGTCGTAAGGGTGGATTGACGAGCATTGATATGTATCTTGCCAAATCTACTAGGAAGATCGTGGAAATGTGATGCGTTGAGAATGGTATGGAAGTCGTCAACAGCCTTGGACCCTCTGCACTGCGATACGTCGCCGCCACTGGATGGCTGATGTGCTTCAGAGGTTCCGGGATCCATGACGTGGAGGTAAATAATAACTTGACATAGGTCTGGGCTTGTGATGCTTGAAATCATGGATACGAGCATCGACTCGACCGCATGCGGGCGCAGTGGCATTCGTAGATGCACATGCAACATCTCCAGGGAGATGCTCGGAGCAAAGTCCAAATCCAGGAGCCACTCCATGAGCTGATCTTACAGACAGTGACTAAAGGTAAGTGTTGTGATTGCTTGGGTGGCACGCAGAAAGGAAAACGGACCTTGATCGCAGTACCAAGTGAAGTCGAACTCCATTAGCGCCGGGCCGGCGAGACGGACGGTGTCCTTCATGACCTGCAAGAACCGAGCAACGGGTCCGGTACAGTCACTATGGTCGGCCGTTATACAACTGAGCTTGCTACATGCTTCCGGTGTGGCAAACAGTTGCATGAGAGCCAGGGCAGCAATTGTAGGCATACCTATAAAATAGAGTTTGGATAAGCGATTGTGTGTGAGATGCAGCGCCCCGAGCTCGAAATGTTGCCACTCTGATACATCCACAGACCGAGAGTCCGGGTCTCCGTACACACGAAGTGTGGAAAGCAGGGGTAGGTGATGCAGGAGTTGCAGGACGCATGCAAACGAGTCGAACAATATGACTTCCAGGGAAAGCTGCGAAACGGATGAGTATTGAGTGCAGAAAGCGAGGATATCACGGATGGCGCCCCGGCTGCCTGCGAACCCGCTGGGATCTGTACGCTCGAGGAGATTGCGCAACTTGATATGCTTGATTCGATTTGCGTTGAGTGTGGGGCGCAGCACAGTCGTCGTAGGAAAGTCACAGAGCGTGCTTCCATCTATCTCGTCGAGCTCCAAGATGTTGAGGCCAGTTAAGGCTTTGATAAGACGACGGAGCTGCGAGGCATTCCTGAACTTGCACGACCTCAACGCCAGCTTTGTGACCCCAGAGTAAAGTGTCAGGCAGTCGAAGAAGGAGACGTGCGGACAGGTGATTGTCCAGTCTATGTCGTTGAGCTCTAGCGTTGTTACCCCCGGTAGATAGCAGCCGGGCATGGAGATGGAAAAGCGATGTATGAAAGGGGAGCGAGGGTTTTCATTCATCATGATACTGCGGGCCTTGTTGAACCGCCTGTTTTCCTTGGCCCTGAATATGCGAGCATATGAAGCGACTGAGGCGTGGCTCGAGATTTGCAAGGAAATGAGCCGCTCCAGATGGTATACAGCGACGGGCAGAAATGCTCTGCAGACAGAGCAGCACCGCGCCAGCGCAACAGGATCATACCACAGAAAATCGATGATGTAGTCGTATATCTCTTGAGGAAGATGGGGCAATGAATAGCTAGGCGAATCGGAGGCGAGTCAGTCAGTGTTACACGTGGTCCGCACTGTGTAGTACATACTCGCTGTATCTCGGTGGGGAGATGAGAAATATGATTCTTGCTCTGGACCACTCAAAGACGGACATGGTGCTGCACTAGGATGGATAGCCTCGTGTGGCCGGCGCGGTGAACGATGACGTCCAGCGACTACCACTGTCACTGTCACGGTGTCACCACCAAGTCAGCGCTTCTGACGTCACCACAGCCACTCTCCTGCCTACTGCCGCAGTGCGTATGATGTCTGCGTTGCGACTGACTTGGGCAACTCTGCGTCGGGCGGGGAGTACGCGGCTATGCGCCTGAAATCAGGTGGGCGACTTTGTGGATGTGTGACCTGCATACCTTGGATGACCTAGTAGTAGTGCTCCCTTTCTCAACGTTCAGGCGAGTG
Source organism: Fomitopsis schrenkii (assembly GCA_000344655.2). NCBI lineage: Eukaryota > Fungi > Basidiomycota > Agaricomycetes > Polyporales > Fomitopsidaceae > Fomitopsis > Fomitopsis schrenkii. The sequence goes on from KE504139.1 coordinate 494,528, forward strand.
TTCCGCCGCCGCCGCTGTACCAACACGAGGTAAGGCTCATGCACATATGCACATGCACGGCTCGTTCATCCAAGTTATGTAGTCGCTACATTGGCTCCTTCAGCGTGTACCAATATCTCCCTCCGGGCCCCTCGCATCCTCTATCCCCTTCCTCCGAGTTCATATCACACCGGGGCCATAATTCACCGTTTGCCAGGCAAGCCTTGAGATGAACTGTAGTCTTGGATAGATCACTGTGCAATGTACTACCTACCGGCGGAAACGAGCTCCAACATCAGGTGCGTGCGCCCCTCAGCACTTACTCTCACTCACTCACTGACGTGCTCATAGCTGAATTGGGAACCTCTAGCTGTACATGTGTCTGATGTATGCACCGGGCGTGCTCCTCGGACCCGCATTTGATGCGAGTACTTGTGACTCTCCGCTGATCGTGCATCCCTTCCCACACAATGTCATCCCTCACTCTCCAACCTCTATCACCTCACCTCGGACCATCACTCGCGAAGCCACCATCTCGAGGCTCTCGGCGGCGTGCTATGCGTGTTCGGCACAGTCATGCTCAGCCTCGCGTGCCCGGTCACATACTATCAGGTACGTGTCCATACTCATCTACGTCCTCTGCGTCCTGTTTGATCTGCGCTGGGCTCCTCGAGCCACTTTCCATGAGAGCAACATTGCGCCGTCGCTCGACGAGGCTGTCCCCGCTCTCAGTGCTCCACCGTGAGCGATGCGCTCGCACCACCGCGCCGTACTCGAAGATGCTCTCTACACATAACACAGGCTTTGCTCGAGGAGGCCAATTACCACCTACCTTCGTGCGCCGGGGCGGAGATTGTTCGGGAGGCTCTCTTACTGAGCGTCACCCCTGCACGCTTCGCAAGCCCACTTCCGTTATCCTCGGGATTCGACATACCTTGTTCTTGCGGGGCACACGCTCTCCTGTGTCTCAGGGCGGTTCTTCTCCTCTTGGGTTGGGCAGGCCGCATCCGGAATGATTGCACGATGTACCTTCTATCCCTAAGGGAACGAGTGCGATGCCTCGTCTTTGCGTGGGCCTCGCATCCATTGACGAAGCCGAAACTAATGCTCGAAGAGGGGCGCGGTGGGCCGCTGACGCGTAGTGCTCACTGGCATGCCCTCTGATACGTGTCCCCTTGCTGCCACCTATGGCCTGCTCGCTCGCGCTCTCGCTGCCCCATTTGCGAGCCATGGCACGCCCCAGTCCGTTTGGCGACTGGATGTATCAACTGGGTGTGTGCTGAGCGGGTCCAAGTCGCGCCGGATAATGAAATAAGTGTACTTCCTCGCGGAGGAGGGCAGGCGGTGGCATGGTATGCGCTGAGGTTGCTGCATTGCTATTCTATTGTTAGGTCGTAGAAGCGTCCGACGTTCGCCGGCGATGCCAAGATAGGATCGTTCGAGCATCGGAACGGGCACACGAGCCGTCTAGAGGATGCGCTGGCCTGCCGACTTAGCGCGGTTGTGGGTCCGCGTCCACGCGGGGCCGTTGGCTCATGTCTTCACTACCGGGCGCGCATACGCTGTCGCCTGGAATTCTGCGCAAGGTCAGCATATCACAATCCGTCCCCGACCCGACCATCTAGCAAACCACGGCCCTTTCACTCAGCCTGTCCCTCTGCGGACGCCTCCTCCCGCCCTTCGTCCTCCGAACGGAGGCACATCTCGTCCCGGGGACGAAAGACCTCGACCTCAACACCTCTCTAACCACTCATCTCTATCCTTCTGGGAGATATGACTGCGCCTGCGCATGAAAGAGTCTCCCCGATACTCTGTCCATCGTGTGACTGTCGCTTGGTCTCGTAGCTATACATCGCCAGCCTGGCACCGTTCTCGCACATCCCGACCCCATCGCAAGGCGCATCACGGCGTATATCTACTAGATCATTGTCGTATGCATACATTCCATTTTGTTCATCTGCATTGCATATCGTGATTCCCCGTAACATGTCGTTTCGTATTCTTCAGCAGTAGCATTCTTCCACGTCGTTCATTGACTACGATCCACTGGCACGAGTTCGCTTGTGCGTTCATCTTCCCGCATGTCTACTATTATATACCGCTGCGCTATGATAGCACGTACGGATATGATACCTTTCAGCGCCGGGTTTTGAGTCGATTGTCGGTACTACCAGCATGCACATGTCATTCAAGAACAGTCACGGTAACAATAATGCTCGCGACTCAGACTTGCTATTCGGTCAGTGTGATGATCGGACGATGCCAGCGAGGGAGACGAAGTGAGGGCGGTACGTGCCCCATGGACTTGTTGGTCAACATCAAACAATAATGTGTACGTTTGGCGTGTAGCCCGTGGCCACCGCTCTCATGACCCTGGCAGACCAAACCGCTAAATTGATTGATCGTCTCACATGGAATCCTACACACATATTGGCTTACAATGGGGACGCAGGGGCAATAGTAACTTGGTTTTGATTTTATACGACTGTACATGTATTCCACTGGTGACGACCAAGTGACGACAATACGGGGCTCGACTCGGACTCTTCTAGTACATGACTACTCGTGCTGATGGGCCTGTTAAGTATCTACCGGATAAGTACGAGGGGATGGAAGGTTACTAAGCGGTTAGTCCCTCTGTCACCTGACCGCGACAGGCGGTCTCCCACGCATCGACCGTGCCACGGGCCATGGTCCCGACCATTTCAAGGTGTAGACTACCTATCTCCTCCTCCTCCTCCTCCTAAACTCTTCCACCTCCCCCTCTCTCCTCCTCAACTCGTCCACCTCCCCCCTCTCCTCATCGATGCGACACACACACGATCAACGCGATCTAGACGTGCCAGTGTCCGAAATACCCGAGTGTTCACGAGCTCTCAGGCCACAGCCCTATGCCCTTAGTACTATTGCAATGGACGTGGCTGCCGGCCATCGAGATTATATTCAGTGTACCGCAGTACCGGGGGTAGGTGGTCATCTGCAGCTCGTCACATAACCGCTGACACATGTCGAATACAGTGATCGCCTCCCTACATTCCCTCACGAGTTGACCGAGCGAATACTCAATTTCCTCTGGGACGAACCTCTGTACATCGTTCAGTGCTCCCTCGTCTGCCGCGCCTGGTACCATGCCGCTCGGCATCATGTCAGCGATGTCGGATCCATTAGGAGCAATACCACCCTCCGTTCCCTTGCACACATCCTCGTTGGGAAGCGAATGCCGCGCTATGGCAAGATCTTCTTCATGCTGACAATCTCGGAGAACGCCTCGAGTCTGTATGTGCATACCTTCCCTATGCTCGTTCCCGGGAGCCTCTGCACAAATGTGCGCTATTTAATCCTCACAGATATCGACTGGGCCGCACAGGTGACCCCCCACCGCGATTTCTTCACCTACTTGTCGTTCTACGCGTCAGTCCAAGACCTCCGATTAACACGATGTTGCTTCAGAAACATCGAACAGCTGTACAAACTGGTCGATTCTGTGCCTAGTCTCGCGAGCCTCGGGTTGGACGGAGTCCGACTTGCCCCTGAGGCAGAATCCGACATCCTGGCAGGGCGCATCAACGGTAGCTTTGATTGTGCCCCTCAACGTAGGACACGCCTCGTGGAGTTTAGTCTCAGCATGGATCCCAATCATTTGACAGCGAGGCGCATGCGTCATGGCCTTCTGTCTTTCGCAGCATCGTCTTCTTCCCTCGTACGCCTCGAGCTCGATGCGCGGTACTTTCCCTCCTTAGAAATGCTCGAATCCTTTCTGGTTGTGTTCCCAGCTCTTGGCGGGTTATCTCTTCAGCACGACCCCCCTTGGCTCACATCCTCGCATTTACCCAATTCGCAACCTTCTCCCGGATCATGCGACGCTGGCGCAAGGATGCAAATGCGTATGCCTGCGTTACGCCGGCTCGCAGTCACTACTATGCACTCTGCATCCGCTGCACACCTCCTTGTGTGGGTTTGCACGGTCTGGCCGTGCAACAATGTCGAACAACCCATGGTACTTATTGAGGATGACCCGTCGTCTGCGCTACAAGCGATCTTCACGCACGTACTGTACCTGGCCGCCGCAACACTCAAGGCTATCTCCTGGCGGTCGCTTACCACAGGTGAGTACTTAAAAAATTACCGCTCACTCGTGCCTGACCACTGGCGACCGATTCAAGACTTCGTTCCGCGATACGAAGACATTGCAACACTGGAAACACTTGATCTCCGATGCACGCTGCATGAAGTTGGCGCGCGCCTTACCCTCTCTCAGATCAGTGAAAAGCTCTTCGGTCTACTCTCCCAATGCACTGGGACACCCCGCTTGGAACACCTATTGATCCAATATCCTCTGTCGACCGACTCCGGCTCCCTTCTCACCTACCTCCAGCACGTCGAGTCTAGTCACCATGTGCAGGACCCAGGCTTGGTGGCCGAGTTTCACGACTTGCTGACGAAAGGGGCCTTCACCCAGCTTCCAGCCGGTAGCGTGACGTTGACCGCTGCCCTAGATGCGTCTTCAGGGGCGGGCGATGCTCCCACTCTGATCACGTCGATACTGAACATCCTCTTCGCACCGTGGCTCAATTCTGGGGTGATGAGTCTATTTGTCGACTATTCCCCCTTCCGCGTACAGGATGGTCACCCCTTTTTTAACCTATCACTTAGTCCTCCATAGGAACAACCCAGTTCTCGTATCAGTCTACTGTATGGTCCACCCCATGGTCGTTTTCACTATGAATTCTCTTCTTCCTGCAGCGCGAGCCTCGTACCGCAGGATCATCTTCTCTGACTATTGAATGCCCTGCGCGGAGGCAGGTACTTGTAGCATGGCGACTCGTAGGATATTTGCTATCAGTGCGGTAGTGTACGTACAATCGCCTGGGTCACAGGTCAGACGCCAAAACATTTGCACTCCTATCAGCTCGGAGGAAAGCAGATCAACGTGGATACCACCTGTGCGCGGAATGCGTCCGGCTCTGGGTACGCTAGCTCCGCGACGTTCGCATCGCACACAACGCCCTGCATGTCCGCGTAATCATATACCGGCCACAGCGGCGTCTCGTCGTGCACACAGAACACATTCGGGTCCGAACCCGCGTATAAAGCTCGCCCACGACGGGCTCATCAGCCTCGCGGGCGCGTCCGAGGCCAAAACGTCGTAGCCGTAGCCTGCCGTGTTGTCGACACTAGTGCGGCCTCCTGGAAGTGCGTGATCCCGGCGTCGCGCGCGGCCGCGTGTTGAAGCGGTAACGTATGCAGAGGTGCTGCCCGCTGCTTAGGTCTGGCACTGGGAGCTTTGGGGCGCGATGTAGACAGTGTCGCTGGCATAAGCGGAGGTGCGCCGGAACCTGCGCCGTTTCAATGAACGGACACGTTGATATATGGGGGAAGGACAGACGTAGTGCGCGCTATAGGAACCGTCCAGACGGCTGCAGCTGAGGTCCGCATGGATGCGTTGGCAAGGGTCTTCAGCAAGAGTGTTGACGACCGAGAGCCTGGCGCGGAGATATACCGCGCCCTGCTGCTACACGTCAGCAAATACACGACTGCATCCCACACAGGCCGCACATACCTGCCGTATACTGTGAGGAACTGCTCCGTCGTGTTGATACCGTACGGCCCAACCGCAGTGCCCTCGTCGCTGCTAGGCTCCGCCCCGCAATAATCGGGAGGCGGACCTACTCGCCCGCACCGAGCCGAGGGCTCGCGATAAGCGCGGCAGAGTCGCCGTCGAGCACGAGCCGCCACGTCGTCGTTCCTGATGATGATCGCCGTGGCGCCGGATTTACGTTGTCAATGAATGCTTGGGAGTGTACGAGTAGTCGCGGGTGTGCTGCGTGCGTAGGGTTGGATGGAATGGTCAGACTCCATGACCGCCCCTCGGAGAAGGCTGTCATTGTATCTGTTGTATGCGACGAGGTAGTTGGTATGCAAGGCAAGTTGTTGGTGAGACGGACGATGTCTGGGTAGTCTGGTGTGCTTACCGCACTCGTCATCGTCTTTTCTACTCGATCACCCCTTCTTCTTCGCTTCTCTTGTGTGTGCAGGTCTCTAGCATATTGACGACGGGTGTCTGTGCTGCATTTCGTTTGTCTCGGTGACTCCAGATTGCTATCCCCGGCGAGGCAATTTTTGTGGCAGTCCACATAACCGTTAAGGGAAAGAGAATGCATATGTGCGAGTATAACTTCACGGGAGAGAAGGGCAGGCTTCGCCAATGTTTGAGTCTCGCGAGGTGACAGCAGGAGCAGCTTAGGCGCCTGTTGCCACAGGCGCGACTACACTTACCATAACTCCCGCCGCCTACCCTCCTGCCTCGCGCCTCTCTCAGGCTCAAACACTCAAGTCGCCCACTATAGTCGTGGTCAGAGAGTAGGCTTTGTCGACGTTTGAGTCTCGCGAGATGACAGCAGGAGGCAGCAGATTAGGCGCCCGCTGCCAGTACCGCACGTGCGACCGTGACTACACTTGATTTCCTCCTCCGTGCCTTGCATCCCTCTCGACCACCTCAAGTCACCTACTACAGTCGTAGTGAGCAAGCTAGAGAGGAAGACACAAGGTGAAGTGCAAATAACCTCGCCACTTTCACTGGACGTCAACCGTTTAACTTGAAGGCCGTGTCTCTCAACTTAAATCCCATCTTACTGGCGATGTATCTTCACCGGCGACTCAACAAGACTCGTCACTTCGAACAGCCCGGGTCTGATCCCCAAGAGTAGATGAAGAACGGTTCGTCAATTTTGACGCCATTGTCGACGTTCGTGTGAGTCTGACGCGCCGCCGCACGAACGAATACACAAGGATGATCATGCATGACTACGTCATCCCAGTTACATCAGCTCCCTCGTCTCGCCCTTCATTCGCTTCCTACAATCCATTCCGGGGTCGATTGACCGCAATAGGCCCCTACTGCGCCGAATACAACGTGACGCACCCCGCGGAAACGAGCTCCAGCATTAGGTGCGTGCACGCCTCAGCACATACGTTCCATCGCTGACGGATGCGCTCGGAGTTGGATGTCTCAAGTCCAGTCGTCGGGCGTGCATTCGATGCGAGGTACTTGTGAGCTCACAGATCCTGCTCTTTTATTCCTTTCAACATGGAGCTCTTCCACCTCGTCCACCCACCGCGCGCAGATAGAGGCGGGAGACGGCGTGCTGAATGTACTCCGCATTATCATGCTCAACCTTACGGTGCGTCCGCGTCCGCTATGCCTTCTGTGTTCTCCATCGCGCTCCCTCCCGTTCGAGCTAGATTTCTACATCGCTCAGCGGGGCTCCGCCATGAGCGACTCACTCGCACGGTTGTCAGCGACTCGAGCGTGCGCTACGAGTTATGCACTCACTGCAACGCACATACTGCACGCTTTGCGCATCGCAGGGAGGTGGTACATCCTATCGACGCGCACACGACACTAAGATCAGATGCTCTTCTGAGTAGAGCCCCTATCAAGTACGGCCGTGCGTCACGTCGGAGCTCTCCTACCGTGCGTCTCCTCTGCACGCTTGGCAGGCCGGCTTCCTCTCTCTCTTCCCATCTCCCTCAGGATTTGGCGTAGCTCATTTCACTCTTCTGAGGGCCCACGGTCACGGTCGCCCTCTCCGCTGCGTCCCAGTCACTTCCCAGCTGCTTCCCAGTCGGGTATGTCCCTCATCTTCGACGGGAGTGGACGGATCTTTCTGTGGGCAGTACAGGAGTTGACGAAGCGGAACGATGGTGCGGAGTGCCACCGATTGCTCTCTGGCCTGCGTCAACTTGCTTCCCTAGCGACTTACTTATCAGCCGCACTCTCGTTGCCTCTCGTTGCCTCCCGTGCGAGCCCCCGGCCAAACCGGCGGTCCCCACCTGAAGTTGCAATCCCTCGCCGTCAGGCGTCCGCGACTGACCAAACTCGTTGGCCGTCCACAGGTCTTCCTCGCGCAGGCGATTGGCATGAGCCTCGGGCTCGCCTTCCTACCGTCGCTCTCCGTCGCGGGCAATCCAAGTTCCACACGCGCTCTACATCGGCGTTGCAATCTCTAGATTTAGCGTGAGCGGGATCGTGCTCCTGATCATGCTGAACCAGTGGGCTGGTCCTCCCCTTCCCTCGTGTCGCGCTGACTTACCGCTTCCATGTGGCGCGCTGACCTACCGGACAGCACGATATGTAGGCTGCTGCATGATGGGACAGTGGGCTTCTCGAGTGCGGTGCGCGCGAGCGGCGCAATCGTCGCCACGTACCTGCTGCTCGCGAACATGCTCATGCGCGCATGGCCCCCCGCAGCTGGAGCTGGGACGGGTCACGGTGACGAGCGGGTTATGCACTGCGCGGGATCGTGTGGGATGGGGCGTACCCGTTGAGTGCATATATGCGGGTGAGTGCTGATTTCGGGTCTGTAGGGCTTACGCTGAAGGGTTAGCCAGCACGTTCTCCCTGTCCGGACGATGCAGTGGGGGATACTTCTGGCGGTGGCTCTCCCAGTACCAATGTTGTCCCTGTCTATGGCTTGCCCTCACACCTGCTCGCTCTGTTCTTCGGCCGCAATTCTTCGCCCTCTCTCATCTCGCGGAATGGCTCTCACTTACACGATGATTCAAGTTTGAGTACGAGTTCGACCTATTCCCTTTCGTTTATGTCCAAAAACTGCGCACCTGAAAGCCCTCGTCTGATGTCAGCCCCACCCTATCTGCAAGTCTGAAGTCTCGCTCATCAACGCCATCCCTGCAGTCACCGCAAAACACCAACTCTGCGAATATACTTGCTTTCTCGCTCGCCGTCTGGTATTTGTCGTCTATGCTGTCAATCCAGTATCGATGCATCACTTTTCAATCGTTCATCAACTGGCTTTAGATCTGAGTACACACTGGGCGTACCTTCCGGTCTGACATGTGTGTTTTATGCGTCGTCGGGGCCCGTGTGGATTACCGACATGACCCGCTAGTGTTTCAAACCTGAGCAGACATCTGGCGAATACTGTCGTCCAGAAGGAGCGACTCAGTCGGCAATACTGCCGCGGTAGGGCATCTAATCTGTGTCCGTATCGCGCGCGTCACGTACCACGGCCTCCAAATCGTTGCTCAGCAAGACGGGGCAGACGTTGGTGAGTAATGACTGAGTACCACTTGCAGAAGCACCTTGCTGTGAATCACACCGGCCGAGGCTACAATCACCAAAGGGCCGCGAGTGCGCCTTAGTGTCGTGCAAGGTCAGCGCAGGTCACAGACCCCACCCCAAAGTCGGCGAGCACCGATCATTTCGCCGGCCTCTGCGACGAATCCCAGATCGCCCTCCCGGGCTTCAACGCACAGTAGGGTCCTATGACTGTTGAAGGCGACAACGTACCGTCACGATCTAATTGCTCAAGATTTTCAAGCCACATTAAGCGGTCGCACTTCCAGCTGACAGCGAGGAGCGTATTGTTGTGCTGAACGAATCCTCAATACGTCGCCCGTGACAAGGTTAACCCACACACACACCCATTGCACGGACAGAATGATATCTGCAGTAATCCGCCTAATCAAAAGGTTAGCAAGGCGGATCTCTGCATGCACTCGTCTACTTTCGACGCTCACCCCACACGTGTATCAAATCAGAATCCCAGTAGTTCAAGCGACCCTCCTACAAGCTTCACAATATACACGTCCGACCGTATTCTGATTCCCCGTCCAACCCGCTCTCCGCGGTGGTTTATTGATAGATCCTGTATGTGTTCTATGAGCGCCGATCTATCGTCAAATTCATCCTACCCCCATGACGCGGTCACGTATCACAGGCAACCCGCTCTACGTCCCTAGTGTTGTCGGACACATCTATATCACTGGGGGCCAGGACACACAATGAACTGCACCCACTTCTCATGCGATGTTTTCGGGATCCACCTGGTCCGTGTGGGCACGGAAGGTGGCATGTGTCCGCGGACTTGTACCAGGGTCGGGGCTATAGCTGATTTCCAGAATGTTGCGCGCAAGCCACGGGGCGAACAACGCGTCGAGTCTACGCTTGACCTGGACGATGGCCTGGGTGGCCACCGTACGGGTGGATCCGAATGGATCAGCCCGAATGTCTATCCTCACACCATTGGGGGGAAGATCGTGGAATAGTCCTGCGTTGAGAATGGTGTGGAAGTCGTCAACGGTGACCTCGGAGCCTCTGCGCTGTGATACATCACCGTTGCCGAATGGATGATGTGCTTCGGAGGTTACGGCGGCTGTAACGTCGAGGGAAATCGAAAGGAGTGTGAGACACGAGCTTGTAATGCTCGAGATGATGGATACGAGTGTCCGCTCAATCGTATGCGGTTTCTGTGGCACTTGCAGGCTCACAAACACGTTCTGCAGGGAGGTGTTCGGAGAAAAGTCCGATTCCGGGATGCACCCCGCGAGCAGACCTGACAGACAGTGAGCAAGGGTAAGTGTGGTGAATCTTCGGTGGCGCGTAGAAAGGAAAGCGAACCTCTATTACAGTACCAATCAAACTCGACCCAGCCCAGTGCCGCGCCGGCGAGACGGAGCGTGTTCGTCACCGCTTGCAGGAGCTGAGCAATGGGTCCGGTGCTATCCCTGTGTGTGACGCATAATGATATCAGGTCGTTACATGCTTCCGGTGTGGCAACCAGTTCCATGAGACACAAGGCACAGACTGTAGGTATGTCCCTGAGTTGAAAAGTGGAGAAGCGATTGCGTGTGAGGTGCAGCGCTGCGACGTCGGCGTGCTCGATATCGAAGCCTTGCCACTGTGAAACGTCCACAAACATGGCATTCCGGGATCCGTGCACCTCAAGGTGAGAAAGCAGGGGGAAGTTATACATGAGCCGCAGGACGCATGCAAGCGAGTCGAGATATTCGATGCCCAGAGAAAGCTGCGAAATGGATGGGTATCGAGCGCAGAAAGAGAGGATATTACGGATGGCGACCCGGCTGTCTGCCAACCTGCTGAGATCTGCCCACTTGAGGGGATCGAGCAGCGTGATATCCTGGATTCGATTGGCGTTGAGCGTGGGGCGCAGCACAGCCGTCGTAGGGACGTCACAGAGCGTGCTCCCATCTATCCCGTCGAGCACCAAGGTGTTGAGGCCAGGTAAGGCATTGATTAGCCTACGGAGCTGCGCCGCATTCTTGAATCTGCACGAAAGCAAAGACAAGTATGTTACTCTAGAGTAGAATGTCAGACAGTCGAAGAAGCGGAGGTGCGGAGGGCGGATCGCCCAGTCTACGCCATCGATGTATAGCTTTGTCGCCCCCGGTACATAGCAGCCAGGCATGGAGATGGAGAAGTGGTATATGAAAGGGAATTGAGGGTCTTCAGCCATCGAGAGTGCATGTATCTTGTGGAACCGTCTGTTCTCCTTGGCTCTGAATGCACGGGCATATATAGTGAATGAGGCGCGGCTGGAGATGTGCAAGAAACCGAACTGCTCCAGATGGTATGCAGCAACGGGAAGAAATGCGCTGCAGACAAGGCAGCACCGCGCCAGCACGGCAGGATCATACCACAGAAAATCGATGATGTAGTCGTATATCTCTTGAGGAAAGCGGGTGATTGAGCCGCTGCCAGTGGGCGACGGCCGGGCGAGTCAGTTTTAGGCGAAGATAGTGGTACCCGTGATGTAGTACATACCTGCAGTATCTCGGTGGTCGGATTGCGACAATACCCGCAATGAGGTCCATGGTGCTGCACTGGTTTGTATACGTGCTCGGCGTTGGCAGTGTTGACGAAGGAAGGAGGTCGAGGTCGATTGAGGCGTTGCGCCGGACCAACGCCGGACCAAGTACGTGTCACTTGACCGCAGCCTGCCGACCTGCACATCCTTGTACTTACCTCCGTCGCTGGCCTGACCTGCCAGCGTACGCAACAGCCTGCGGAACGACGGGAGTGCCCAATAATGCGGGACCAATCAGTGTAGGGGTCGCGCTGGATGCAGTTCGGGTTGGACGACGGTTTGGGGGACGACTTCTTGGATACTAGTATACAGGTGCGTGTGCCGAGCTTCGTCACGTCCTACAGCGCGTTCACTGCACATGCACATCTCAGAACTCTCGAGACGCTGCCACGGCGAAATCTGTGCATAGACATCATCCCCCCGGCCGGACGACTCAGGGTGCCCGAGTCTGAGTACTTCCACTCTACTGGATGGAATCAGCGGGCGAAGCACAGTGTCCCGTCTTTGGGGCTCCGTATCGACCGCGTCTGTCTACTTCCAAGCCTCGCGCCGCGCCGCGCCGGGCTTTGTCTCGCTCCCCTTTGGTGCCTATGCGACCGCTACAAGAAGCACGCTTTGTTCAACGGCGCCCGGCGGCCCACGGCGGATGATCATGTCGCATTAACGCACTTTCCACACAAGTCTCTGCAGGCTCCAGAAGCCGCGCTGCTCCACCCCAAGTCTGTGGACAAGATGCTCAGAGACGATTTGCCCCCTCCCACGTCGGTGCTCTTCCAAGGCACCGAACTGATCCCCGTCCTCTAGCTCACCACCACCGTCGCCGTGCATCCCCCCTCCGACGCGCGCACGGGTCGTGCGTTCGCACCTCAGTCTTCCTCATCCTCGCGCTCGAGCTGGGGCTCCTCGGACGACAGCCTCTCGGACGTCTCGTACACTATGGCGGGGTGAGGAGGGATGGTGTAGCCTTCGATTCTTGGAGGGCAGCAGCGCGGGGATGTCATTCAGCGACCACATGAAGTTTTGGACAATTGATGTGCACTACATGGTTCCACGCCCAAGTGTAGAGAATGTGATGCTAGTGGATGCGCGAGATGGTAAGATGGAGACACAGCATGCATAGAACCACATGAGAAGAGATACCCAGCCGACTTGATGTCGAATGTGATACACTGCCTAAAATATAAAGGAGAGCGGTCTCATCCTGGGTTGAGCCATCAAGGCCTGACCCCCAGTGAAAACGGCGAAATTTCAGAGCGATCAGGGTTGATTAAGAAGCTAGTACATATAATACGGTCGAATACTAGCGACTGGCGAAAACTTCCCACCATGAGTGTTTTGCGAGTGCACTCAGGCTCGTTATGCCCGCGGTTCTCCCTGTTTCTCCCCTCTGTCGCTCTGCACGATCTGCTCATATCGAGTGCTGTCGATCGACTGCGAGTCTGCGCGGCTGCATTGATGTACTTAGGCAAGTGGTGGTGCGATCTTACTTGCTTCTCTGACTCATCGTGAATTTGTGTCCTGTTTCCTTGCAGGCGGCCACTCGAGACTACAGCTACATGTCATGTCATCACAGTCCTCGGGCAGCTCAGAACGCTTTGTCTGTGGCTGCACAATATGCGCACAGAAGCAGTTCACCTCTGTAACTCGCTCGACATGGTACCGGCACGAGGCACAGCGCGAAGCCGACATCCGGGAGGGACGCCTCCAACGACCAGACCATTCTGTCAAAGCACCGGTTCGCTTTCGACGCAGAAAACGGGCGCGCGATCAAGACGATACCGACGGGGGGAGGAGGACACGCGCTCGTGCAGCGAGTCCGGTCAATGATGATGTCGAGGAGGCTATTCTAGAAGAAGGTATGGGGACGGAGGGTGGGGGGATGGATGCAGATCTGTTTCTGGTGAGCACCTTGACCTCACATTTGGGTGTTGTGCTAAATTGATCCTCGCTCACAAGGCTGGGGCGAGCATGACCGGGGCGAGGGTGACCGATGCAGCGGCAAACGCGACCATTGCGAGCACAACCGACGCGAGGGTGGCCGATGTTGCGGAGAACGTGATCGTTGCGAGCACGACCAATGCGAGGATGACTGCGGTGAACGCGACCGCGGCGAATGCGACTGTTGCAAGCATGACCGATTCGAGGGTGACCAATGCTGCGGCGAACGCGATCGTTGTGAGCGCGACCGATCTGAGGATGACCGCGGTGAATGCGACCGCGGCAAATGCGACTGCTGCGAGCACGGCCGACGCGAGGGTGACCAATGCGAGCACGACGATACCCGAGTCGAATATACAGCATTATGGGACGGATGGTAGAACAGCCGCGGGGCTCGACACGCCTGTGCTCCTGCAGGGCTCTCGTATACCTGTTGTCGACACAGCACTCAAATTCATTCATGCTTTGACGTCAGACCCGTGCGCAGCAGATCACTGCGTCTCGCCCTCCGCTCCTCACCCGCTTCGTTACAGTCTGTATGCAAGTACATAGTAGCATACGGCTGACTACATCTTGGCCACGCACGCGAAGACTTGCGAATCAGCTCAGAGCGAGTGAAGTCACTGTGCGGATTCCACATGGCGGTATTCACTTGTGTACAACGATGATATATTAGTATTGTGCACTGGAATACCTACTGAGTCTCACGACGCAATGCTAAATCCATTCGTCCGAGGTATATGTTCCGTGTATCTACATAATGTCCGTGTACCATTCAAACAAGAAGAACCGACGCACGCTCCGGCGCCGCACATCACGCGCCCACCTCTCGCAACATCACCCGGGGCTCGTCTCCACCCTCGACGCGCTCAGCGCAGCCACGCCCTCCCTACTCGTCATGTCCGACCCGGGTCTCGCCACCTCGCCATCCTCTCGCGTTGGCGACGGCACGCCGCCAGCACTCCCCGACGGCCCCCGACGCAGACTATGGCTCCTCGCCCACCTGCTCCCCTGCTCGCTCAGCGCCCTGCGCGCCTCCTCCGCCTCGCCCTCCTGCCACTCCAGCGTCCGCCGCGCCTCCAAGTCCCGCCGCACGCCCGCGCCCGCATGCACCGGGAGCGCAGGCGGGTCGTACTTGCCCTCGCGGATGCGCAGCCGCCGCGCGCGGTGCACGTCCTCCGCGTGCGCGGTCCACTCGCGCCTTTCGCGCGCGAGCTCGCGGTGCACGCGCGCGACGGTTGCGCCGCCGAGGAGGAGCGCCCAGAGCCAGGGCACGCCGTAGCCGAGGCCGTAGCCCGTGTCGACGCTTGCGGCCCAGCACGCGGCGAGCAGCCCCGAGGCGACGAGGAGGCCGCTCGCGCCCCATGCGAGGGAGAGCTGGCGGACGAGGTGCCGGATGACCTGTGACTCTTCGTAGCGCGTGCGCCAGGCCTAGATGGGGCCAGCGGTGAGTAGCATGGGTGGAGGGGAGGAGCAGGGCACGCACCTGGCGGAACTCGGTGCAGCCGCCACCGTCGACGGCGACGACGTCCTCGACGTAGCAGTAGCCGAGGGGAGGGAGCGGTTGGTGTGGCGGGAAGGAGGAGACGCGCCAAGGGAGGCGGACGCGGTACGGGAGGAGGGCGGTGATGAGGAGAGGGAGGGTGAGGACGAGCATGGTGCATGGGAGAGCCATCGCGACGATGCGTGGGTCGCCGGGGTTGCTAGATGAGGTTGCGGTTAGGATGTGTCAGAAGAGCGGAGAGGGAGAAACGTACACGGAGGATCCGATGATGAGTGGGATGAAGAAGGCGGCCATGGCTAGGCTGATGATGAACCTGCGTGCATGTATTAGGAAAGGGCTGATATGAAGTATGTCGAGACGCACTGGAAGAAGTCGACGCCCCAGCGCCCCGCGCCGATAGGTCTCCGGCTGACATGGTCGCGGGCGAACCACAGAAACCAGGCGCGTTGAGCAAACTTGTAGCCGGATACGGTGCCAATAAGGCTGGTGATGATGGCGAGGTTCTTGGTGGTGCTGAGGTGGGCGCCCCAGTAGAGGGAGTAGAAGAGGATGAGGGGGAGGATGCCGGCCTCGACGAAGAGCAGGGAGAACCAGATGATGATGGCTCGCTTGCGGCGGCCGGTCTTGACGGTGTAGTTGAGCGGTGGAGGCTCGTCGTAGAAGAGAACAGAGTGGACGGTGTCGTTTGACCGCGATGGTGTGACCGCAACAGACGGACGGTCCTTGTCCATCTGCAACCGCTTTTCGTTGGAGTCGACAGCGGTAGGCGTCTGAGAGAAGGAACGGTCGGCCATGGGAGGAGGTGCGTAGAGGGTTTGTGATGGGTCGTGCAGAGGGATGGGCCTACTTTAACGCGTCGAGAGGGCAGAGTGGAGCAGAGGCGCGTGACGTCAGTCCAGGCGTTGGAGGCAAAGGCGCGCATCGCCGTCTTCGCTGTGCGCCAGAGCCGTGCTCTGTGCAGACTGCATCCCGCCCTCGATAATGAATGCAACACCCGACGGTGGTAGCAACGCGCTGGCCGTGCGCGCCCCCAGAATGGAATATCGTGCGCACGACTAGGTTAGCCCTACTCTGTGCGCAAAGTCAGTCCGTCAATAAGGGCTCGGAGGAGCGGACAGCACACACATGTGCGCTGACCGTATGTGTGTGCACATACGGGGCCGCAGCGGGTCGTCGTCCTCAAGACTGCCATTAAGGACAGCGTGGAATCAAGAGCAGCTGTGGCGTGCGTCCTAGACTCTGAGATCGGCGGGCACCCGGCATGACTCGCCCACTACCTGCTTGCCAGTGGGCTCCACATGAGAGAGCTTGGAGTGGAAAGGGTCTGCGGTGCTGCGTCCTGCCAACGGTGTATACGTAACCGGATTCAAGTTCGAGACCGTGCGATATCGAAGCCAGCTGAGCATTCCACTTAGACATCGGAAGAGGATAGGATTGGACCCCAGGAGCGACGGTTTGCGTGCCTGTTGTTTTGTCTGGGTGTAAGGGTGACGGACGTAGAGATCTCGCTCCGTATCGGGTGGCATTGTCGCACTGGTCAACGGTGGCCACGTGACCGTGGCGGTCTCTTGTTCGTGAGATCAAGTCCAGTCCTCTCCTCCTTTCCACTCGACTAGCATACAGAGACTCCCCGTCGTTGTGAATATAAGTTACCCTACTCACTTCTAATCCTTTCTGGCCTGCAACCACTCCTCACGCGGCACCCATGGCCCTCTCCGCACGTACCTCCGATTCTCCATTCTCGGCCTCTGGCTTTCCTTCGCTCCCGCCCCCGACTCGCTGGACCCTCGTTGCCATCATCATCATCTCGTCTCTCCTGCTCGTCGTGTGGTCTGCCACTCGGTGCTACTCGCGCAAGGCTCGGACGCACGAACGCTCGCTGACGGATGCGCTCGAGGAAACGGAGAGCACTGTGGTAGGACTATCTCGTGCGTCTCGGATTCGCTCTCTTCGGTGGACCCGCAAGACTCCGAAGGCCGCACTCGACGAGAAGACGACTACTGAAACCGGCGGGGAGGGCGGCTTAATGGATCCTCGGCCAGGGACGCAGGACACGGTGATAGAGGTGCGTGTGTCGAGCTTCATCCGGTAGCACTCGTCCTACAGCACTCCTCCTGCAGGTCTCAGAACAATCGAGACACTGCTGCAGCGACCCAAGTCCATCTGCACCGTCCCTCCTGCCGGGTACTTCTGCTGTACTATATGAGACCAGCGGGCGAAGCACAATGTCGCGCTCTCGGGACTCCCTGTCGACCGCATCTATCTACTCCCAAGACTCCCGCTGCACCTCGTCGGGCTCCATCTCGCTCTCCTCTGGTGGCTATGCGACTGCGACAAGAAGCACGACACCCACGACGGTGGACCACATCGGATTAACGCACTTTTCAGAGACGTCCCTGCACGTCCCGGCCGCCGCGCTCCTACGCCCTGGGTCTATGGCGAAGCTGCTCAGAGAAGACCCGCCCCCTCCTAGCTGTGCGTCAGTGCTCTTCCAGAACACCGAACCGAACCTCGTCTTCGAGCTCGCCGCCACCGTCCCTGCGCATGCCCCCTCCGAATCGAGCCCGGGTCGTGAACCCGCATCCCGGTCTTCCGCGTTCTCGCGCTCCAGCTGGGGCTCCTCATCGGGCGGCAGCCTCTCAGACGTCTCGCGCACTACGGAGTCCTCCCTTCCCGTTGATCTCCCGCCTTCCAGAGCCGAGGCAAAGTCCCTTCCAGCCCCGAGCGCGGTGCTGAGGACGTTCAGCGCGTTCTCCCTGACCGGCCCGCCTAGGGTCGAGCTTGGCTTCGGACGGCATGGCGGGAGCTACCTCTGAGTGCGACTAGTAACTGCCGCGCCTGGGTCTATTGCTTGCTTTCAGAACTGCTCGCTCTTCTCTTCTGCCGCGTTCTCTCACCTCTCGCGGAGCGCCCCTCAAAGTTTCAAGTTTCAAGTTCGAGTTCGGCTTATCTTCTAGAATATCCCCTCTCGCTCGCTATAACACCGCAAGCTCTCGCCGAATTTCAACCCCACCTCGTCTGCAAGTCTGCAAGTCTGCTCATCAACACCGTCCCCGAAGCAACCGCGTAACACCCCTCTCTGCCGATACACACCTCGTCCAGCTCTCCTCTCACTCGCTTTCTCGCTGTCCGTCCGTCTCGTGTTGTGTTCCTGCGCTGTTAACCTCGTATTGATGCATTGCTTTCCTATGGCCAATCAACTAGTTTTTAGTCTGACAAACCACTGGGCGTGACTTCCGGTCTTACATAGGGTATGTCACTGTGTGGCCTCCGCGTCGTGTGGGCCTGTGACATGATCCCCTAGCGTTCGCAGTTTGAACAGACTCTGACGAATGATTTCGTCCAGAAGGAGGCATGGAACTCAGTTGGTAACGCTGCCACGGACACGGTAGGGCATCTCATCTGGGCCCGTGCCTCAAGCCTCAGGTAACGTTAGCGAGTCAAAACCTTGATGAGTCCAGAGACTCAGAGAGCTGCGAAATGGATGGATATCAAGTGCAGAACACTCTCGCCTCCATGGCAGTACATCAAGTTGCACCATGCCAGTGGAGGTACGAAAGGGCACTAACGAGGGTCTTCGAATATCATGACTTCATGGATTCTCTTGTTCAAGTTGAACCCGCTTGCTCTCAACGCTCTTGATGTGGGAGTTCACAGAGCGACTGCTCCAGATCTCTAGAGTTGGATTGAACTGCTCCATCGAATGGTACGCAGTGACGGGCAAAAATGCGCTGCAGACAAGGTAGCATCACGTCGGACCACCTGTAGCTCCTCCTCTTCCTCCAACACGCCAGGAGACCGTATTATCACCTAAATCGCAACTTGAACCTATGATCATTGAAGCTATTGAGTATTGACGTCGAGGTCAAGCGAGTACTTAATATGTCACTACGTACTATTACATAATAGTATTACTTACTGATCCGCCAACTCAGTCGACGCCTATATATGTAGTAATAAGTACTGTGTACTCTCGTTGCCACTTCGTGTCCTCCCTCTCATATTGTCTCCATATCTGCATTGTCGGCTTACAGCACTGAAGAGTAGACTTGAGAAGTGCGGAAGCAAGATCCGAATGGCAATACAACTGTATGGATAAATTCACCGCACTCGAGCCCGTCCGGCTTTACAATTCTTCTACACCCCCACAACCCTCATCGCACAAGTCTACAAACCGCCTCTCCATCTTCTCACCCCTCACTCCTCGACAGGCGCAGCCGTCTCCTTTCCTCAATGCATTGCGCCAGCGTGGACCCGCACCGTTCGAGCGCATCGGCCGCCTCCCGGCGGACCTGCATATCCTTGTACTCACCTCCGTCGCTGTACCCGATCTGCCAGCGTACGCACAAGCCTGTCGAGCTACGGGAGCGTTAGTGCGCGACGACCGAGTGTGGGAGGCACGCTGGAAGCAGTTCGGATTGGACAATGGCTTGGGGGACGACGTGCAGGGCTACGCGAAGAGTGCTAGCTCTGCGACTGCGGAAGGCAAGGCGAGGGGACGTCTGCACGAGGTTTTGGATGTGCTGGAGGAGCGGGGTAGGGAGCGGAACGGGCTCAGCAAGGGTAGCGCACCCCCGACGCTAACGGTAGACATCGGGGACGACGACTTTGGCGACTTCGCGTCGGGCGGGGAGAATGGAGCCGTCCTGCACGCACCTGCGGATGAGATGGGCGACTTTGTCGGTGCGTGACCCTCCTTGAATGTTCTAGCTTTTCTGCACAGCTTGCATAGCATTCTGATACGCCCATAGGTGCATTCCCGAACGCGACCGTCAGTACGCCTCGGCCAGGCTCTGCGTTTCCTGCGTTCACGACCCCAGCAACTCCGAACACGCCGCCCAAGCCAACCTATCGTGCGCAGTACATCCGCGTACACACGCTTCTGAAACCACTCGTCCCCGCACTCTACGCTCCCCCTCATGCCGTCCTCTCTACACTCTTTCCGCCGCTGGCATCACCCACCCCTTCGCCCTTTCAAAGTCCCCTACAACAGGCGCACTTACTCCGGCTCTTAGCGCTGTTCCTTTCCCCGCGGGTGAAGCCGCTCCGTTCGTGGTCCGCACTTGCGGCTGCACTCAGGGCAGCAACCGACCGTTTCGAGGATGCGCTGTTGACCGCGTTCGATGTCGCTGACGGTCGCGCGAACGAAGCTGGGATGCGCGAGGCGGCCGAGGCTAGCTGGGAAGTGTTCGACCGGAGCGGTGGCGACGGGAGCATCCCCACGTATGGCGACAGCAGCCTCAGCGGTCCCCGCGAGGTGCACTGGGAGCTCGGTACGGTGTGGATAGAGAAGCGGGAGATCTTCTACGAGCAGTCAAAGTGGCGCGCGCTCGACAACTTCACTCCGGACGGGCAGCTCGACTTCGATGCGATGGACGCGTTCATCAGCGAGGTCCTTACAGCGCTCCGGGAGCACGGCTCGAGAGCGGTGCGGGTCTTTCCGCCTGCAACGGCTGTCCTGCTTTCGTTCGCGGACCGCCTAGCGAGTGATGTGGTGAGTGCGCTCTGAAGGTGTTTGGTAACGTTGTCTAAAGGCGATTTGGTCCAGGTAGGCGAGTATATCGCGCCGTTGCTTACGCGTGCGCGGGAGCTCAGCAGTGAGATTTTCCTGAAGGCGTGTGCTGCTTCTTTCAAGGAGGCATGGCGAATGGTAGACGTGATACTGGAGGTTGCGTCTGAGCGCAGTGATTCTTTGGTCACGAAGGCGCAGGCAGAGGATGTGGTGTAGGTACCGGGCCGTCGCCATTATTCCGAGCAAAAGTCGTTGATGCCTGAGGCAGGTATCGCATGTTCGAGCCGAACATGGATGATTACCTCGACGAGGAGATCGACTTTGTCAAAGCGTGCTTCGAGCAAACGTGTAGTGCATGGGAGACCCAAGTAAGTGTCCTCGCTTCGTGCGGCGTTCTGCTCCTCATACGCTACGTCCAGCTCCTACAGCAGTCAGGAGCGGCCATCCCCGGGCAGAAGGGCGCGGAAGTAACGCAGGTGCGATTCCTCGGATCATCGAATCCCGCACAGGTGAAGCGCAACGTGCTCGCGTCTTTCACGGACTTGCTCCTTCTCCCCGTGACAATCGTCCCGCGTACGGCGGCGACGGTCGGTAAAGCTGTCGTGGCAGGTGGGTCTGCGGCGGTACAGGGCATCGCGATGCTGAACCCTCAGAAGTGGGGCGCAAGCATTAATGGCAACGCGAGTGGTGCCGGTGCCAGTGCCAGTGAAGGTGGTTTCGGGAAGCGGTTCTCGAAGCTGGGCTCGTGGCACCAGAGTCGGGGCGGAAGCGTGGACCACTCGAAGGACTGGTACACGCAGGACTTCGAGAAGGGCACGGAAAAGAATATGTTGTTCGAGATCGGGGACGCTGACGAAGACGAAGGTGTTGGAGGGGATGACAGCTTCGTGAATGGCGAGGATATGGACATGGAGAACGAGAAGACGGATCAATGTAAGTGGAGGCGTGTGTAGTCTCATCGTCTGATACTAATGTCTCAATATTAGGGTCCGTCTCTTCGAGTACCACGGCCAACTCTCTGCCCGCGCCCTCCACCTTGTCCAAGACTACATCCTCGACTTCAGTGTCCACGCACACGTCCGCCCCTGTGAGCGCTACCACAAAGACGTCGTTCGACAAGCTGGACCTCCTCCTCTCGCTTGACGTCGCGCTCGAGCTGATCCATGCCGATCGCGAATCCCTCAAGCGTGCGGAGACATTCTCCGGTTACCCCGGACAGTACGGGCACCGTGTCCGCGACACCATTGAAGAAATATTCGTGCTGCTCTTGCAAGCGCTCAGTGAGCGTCATGTCAAGCCTGGCTTCGATACGTGAGTATGACTTGGGGGTCTTGAGGATGTGACAGCGGATGCTGACCTGCCCGTAACAGGGCAGAGCAACAGATGAGGACGTATCAGCCGGCAGCACATGAGGAGACGAGGAGCGTCGCGCCTTTGCTGCAGTTTTTCGAGCTCGTGCACGTTGGCGATACTATTCAGAGCATGGTGCAGGTGTACTTCGATAAGGAGCTAGTCAGTAACGTTATCATCCACCTCTCGTCACCGTAAGAGCTGAGCTTTATAGTGCAGGCGCCACACATCGATCGTACCGACTTCCTCAACGCAGTGGTGAGAGAGAAGAAGCGGTTTGAAGACGTGCTGGATGACTCCGTTGCGGCAGGACTCAATGCGGGCACAGATGCGCTCATGAATCAGGTATTTAACACGGTAGCACTATCGATCTACAGCATTGACGTGACTCCAGGTCGAGCACATCGTCATGAAGCTCACTGGGCCCCGCGCGTACTACCCGCAGGAGGGTGCGCCGTTGGAATTAGGCCCTACCAAAGGTTGTGTCGAGGCAATCCAGTGCCTGAAGATGCATTGTCAGCTGCTGAAGGGAAGTACGAGCAAGGAGGTCTTGGAGGTATTCTACCAAGAGATCGGCATTCGTCTCATTGCGTAAGGCCTCCGCGCTGCGTCGACGAAGTGAGGCGCTAACCTCGATCTATCTCAGTATCTTGCAGAAGCATTTGAAGCGGCAGATCATTTCCCTCAACGGTGGCTTCCAGGTCATCGCTGACTTGAACGCGTACCACACGTTCATCTCCTCGCTGAAGGTACAAGCGTGACATAGTAGGATCGATGTTTGCGTGCTGAACGTCAGCTGCAGGTCAGCAGCATCGCTGCCGAATTCTCATATCTGAAGATGCTGGGCCATGTGTACGTTGTCGAAGACGCCAAAGACCTGGCGCAGATCGTCCGCGACGTGACACGCTATGGGGGCGCGTACAAGCCAGAGGTATGCAAACGCATCGATCGTGTTGCTGCTTGCTCATGGATTCATGATAGGATGTGTATGAGTTCATCCAGCGGAGAGCGGATTGGAAGAGGATCGAGAAGACGGTGGATAAAACTATGTATAATCTGAGTTTTAAGGAGGATTGCTTGATTTGCTGAGTACATCGATACGCTAAAAGAGTGATGGTAGCGCAGTCCTTACGTGCTGAAGCGGGTGAGTGCACTCAGAATACCATGGAATCATTCGACAGCCTTAAACTCAGACTTTAAACTGGTCTTGTGGACGAAGGCTCATTACGCCGATACCGTGGGTGTCGGTCTATCCGTGCGATGCGTCGAAAAGCAGGCCGAGCTGATGAGAAGTGGATGTTAATAGTTGGTGAAGCCATGAAGACCCGTTCAGAGTGACAGTTCACTCCTCTCTTTCGACTGGACATGCTACGAAGACTCGACGTGACCTGAAGGTCGGTAACGAGATCATGACCATACGTGCATACATATCGATATCTCCCTATGCGCTTGTGTCGTGATTCAATGGATCCCCCCTCCTCCTCCTCCCTCAAACAGTTACTAGGTTCTACTGTGAGTTTAGGACGACTCGGAGGGTGACCCGTGACCAGAGGGTGCTTCAAACGCCGATTTGGGGCGGAGGATCTATGTCAAGACTCAGGATGGGATAGTGTGTTCTCGTCCTCCTCATGGTAAGTAACGGTATCTGAGAAAGATACTGTAGCTTGCGTATTGACTGAGTACTGAGTACTGAGCGGCGGATGTCTTCCTTGGTGAAGAGGTGGTGGCTGTGGTGACGTCAGAAGCGCCGACTTAGTGGTGACATCGTGACAGTGACAGTGACAGTCGACATTGTTCACCGCGCCAGGCACACGAGGCTATCCATCCTCGCAGCACCATGGCCTTCGTTTGGTGGTCTGGAGCACGCCATTGCAAGATTACAATCTCCCCACCGAGATACAGCGAGTACGTACTATACAGTGCGGACCACGTCTACCACTGAAACTGACTAGCCTCCGATTCGCCTGCTAGCTATCCACTGCCCCATCTTCCTCAAGAGATATACGACTACATCATCGATTTTCTGTGGTATGATCCTGTTGCGCTGGCGCGGTGCTGCTCTGTCTGCACAGCATTTCTGCCCGTCGCTGTATACCATCTCGACCACTACCGGGGGTCAAAGGGCTAATGGTCACTAACATAGACTGGACAATCACCTGTCCGCATGTCTCCTTCTTCGACTTCCTCAGACTCTACTCTGGGGTCACAAATCTGCGGTTGCAAAAATGCAGATTCAGAAATGCGTCACAGCTCCATCGTCTAATCAATGCCTTACCTGGCCTCAACACCTTGGATCTCAACGGGATAGATGGGAGCACACTCTGTGACGTCTCTACGATGGCTGTGCCGCGCCCCACGCTCAACGCCAATCGAATCCAGGATATCACGCTGCGCAAGTTGTTCGAGCGTAGTACAGATCTCAGCACGTCGGCAGACAGCCCAGTTGCCCTCCGGAACCTCCTCGGTTTCTGTGCCACTCAATATTCATCTGTTTCGCATCTCTTTCTGGAAGTCGAATTCTTCGATTCGCTTGCTTGCATGCTGCAGCTGCTTCATCACTTCCCACTGCTTTCCGTCCTCGAGGTGGACGGAGTCTCGAGCTCTCGGTCTGTGGATGTTGCAAAGTGGCAACATTTCGAGCTCGAACACGCCGACGCCGGGGCGCTGCATCGCACACACCACCGCTTCTCCATTTTTTGTTTGAAGTGTATACCTACAACTGCTGCCCTGGGTCTCATGCAACTGCTTTCCGCACCGGAAGCATGTAGCAAGCTCATATCTATAACGGTCGAACACAGTGATGGCACCGGACCCATTGCTCTGTTCCTGCAGGCCATGCAGGACACGCTCCGTCTCGCCGGCGCGGCGCTAAGGATGTTCGAGTTTGTTTTCGTCTACGATCGAGGTCTGTTCTCCTTTCTACATGACATCCAAACAATCACAATGCTTACCTTAGCCACTGTCTGTAAGGTCTGCTCTTGGAGCGCGTCCCGGAATGGGACTTTGCTCCGAACACCTCCCTGGAGAAGTTCAGTGTGGGGCTGAAAACGCCACTGTGCCCGCATGCGATCGAGTCGATACTCGTATCCATGATTTCAAGCATCACAAGCACATGCCTGGATAGGGTTTGGATTTTACTCGACGTCACGGATCCCGGAACCTCTGAAGCACGTCAGCCATTCAGTGGCGGCGACGTATCGCAGTGCAGAGGGTCCAAGGCTATTGACGACTTCCATATCATTCTCGGAGCATTGCATCCCCACGGTCTTCACGCCAATAGTGTTCATATACGTATCGACACTCGTCAATCCACCCTTACGGCTCCCATCGAGGTCGTCAAACATAGACTTAACAAGTTGTCTGCCCCATGGCTTGCACACAATGTTCTGAACATTATCTATCACCCCGGCCCTGGGGAGGAGGAGGTAGAGGTTAGAAGGAGGAGGATTCCACCCCTGAGGCGAATCTTTCCATTGAGGCGATCACTCATGCCCACACGGACCAGGTAGATCCCGAAAACAACCCATGAGGTGGGCACAATTTACTCCACGTGTTTTTTTAATTCCATTTAACGTCCACGAGGGCAGAGCCCTATGTAGGCGAGTCCACTTGTTTATGGCCCACGGTGATATAGCTAACTGTTCGACGACGCCAGCGACCTAGAATAGGTTGACGCTATGTTATTGGGTACGTACGCACCTGAGGTAGAAGCACTGCTAAGGATAGTTCAGTGCTCATGGAACACCGATAGGATATATGGACTCACAGGTTGGACGGAGAACGAGAAGGCGGTGGACGGAAGTCTTGGTATTCCCCCCAGACGATGATCCCTTTGTCGATGCATCTCAGCTATAAACTAAATTCTTTCTCTTTTTGCTGCTCGCTACTAGTTCTCTTGCGCTCACGTATCCGTTTGTGATAGTTATCTCGAACCCCCCACCCATATACGACCCATCCACTCTATCGACGCACCCGAGGCGGACCCGATGGTGAGGTCGTCGGTCACGGTAGGCACAGCCAGGCGCCAGAGAACTCGAGAGCCGCACTTGCTCGGGGCCAAGTCGAGCACGTCAATAGCTCTCGTTCTTCGTGGCTAGCCAGCTGTCGCCCATCTTCGACTGGACGTCCGAACCTG
The DNA here is from genome assembly GCA_000344655.2 of Fomitopsis schrenkii. Lineage (NCBI taxonomy): Eukaryota > Fungi > Basidiomycota > Agaricomycetes > Polyporales > Fomitopsidaceae > Fomitopsis > Fomitopsis schrenkii. The sequence goes on from KE504139.1 coordinate 520,573, forward strand.
AAGGCGAGTCGGAGGGCGTTGTCTCCCGGGCGGGAGTCCATTCCGTTTTCGCGTTGTTTCGCTTTACTATCTCTGACGAACTCGTCTTTCTTGGTCTGTCGCGATTGTCTCTTGCTCCGCTTACTCTACTCCATCTACAGCTTAGTATCTCATTCTTGCCGCTTGAAGTGTCGCTTTCTTGTTCTCGGTGGTCTCGGTGGTCTGAAGCTCCAGTATATGTACTTGTACTCCGTCGCGCGTGGTCTAAAACCGATTTCTCTCTCCCGCCGAAAGCCCTCTTGTGCACGCTTGTATCGGTAACTGAAGACGAGGGCGATCGACGATCGGCCAACAGCCTCGGGGCAGCGAACTGACCACTGCAGACTTCGGGGTGGGGTCTATGGCCTGCGCTGACGTTGGACGTAGCCTCGACTGGCGTGAACAGTTCACAACAAGGTGCGTGTACAAGAGATACTCAGACACTGTTCATCAACGTCTTCCCCGTACTGCCGAACCACGTTCTGGACGGCGTGATGCTGAAAGCGCATTGCGAGCACAGATCGGATGGCCTACCGTGCCCGCAACAGTATCGCCAGTCTCATAACTTTTCTATACGAAATCATTCGTCAGGGGTCTGCTCATACCGCAAACACTAGCATGTCACGCCGACGCGGTGACTAGGTCAGACCAGAAGGCTCGCACAAGTGAGCTTGCGAACATGTACCAGCACCGGAAGCCAGTTGATTGATCATGGAGTGACATCGGTATGAAGCTAACAGAATAGACCGCAACAACGAGATAGACGGAGAGCAAGGACGCGAGTGAGGAACGGAGGGCCGGACGAGGTCTCTATCGCCGGAGACACGTGTCTCCGTGACTTCAGGGACAGCGTAGGCCGGACTTGCGGACTTGCAGACGGAGGTGAGGTTGGGCCAAACGAGGGCTTGCAGTCCGGGATGTAGACGAAATGGGATACGCTAGAAGGCAAACCGAACCCGAGCTTGAAAGTCGGACTGTTGAGCGGGTTAGAGGGGCTCCGCGAGACGTGACGAAGCGTACAGATGAGAAGAGCGAGACCCGATTAGTACCGGGCGGGCCGCAGTCAGAAGTAGCTCTCACCATGTCGTCCAAAGCCGAGTCCGACCATGCGCGGGCGGGTCAGGGAGAACGCACTGAACGTCCTGAGCACCGCACTCCGAGTTTAATGACGACTCCGCGTCGGCTCCGGAAGGCGGAAGATAGGCAGAAAGGGACGACTCCGTAGTGCCGTAGTGCGCGAGACGTCTGAGAAGCTGTCACCTGACGAAGAGATCCAGCTAGAGCGCAAGGACGCGGAAGACCGAGATGCAAGTGAGGGATCCAGGCGGGCTGCCGAGGGGGTATGCGGGGAGACGGTGCCAGCAAGCTTGAAGATGATGTTCAGGTCGGAGTCTTGGAAGAGCACCGAAGCGTAGCTGAGAGAGGGCGAGGCTTACCGGTTCACTATCTTGCGGATCTCGAGCCACGCCTCAGTCACTCTTTATGCTCGCGCATTCAGGGCCAAGGAAAACAGGCGGTTCAACAGGGTCGGCTTTATCGTGATGACTGAAACCCCTCGCTCCCCTTTCATACATCGCTTTTCCATATCCATGCTCGGTTGCTATCTACCGGGGGTAAAAACGCTAATGCTCAACGGCATAGACTGGACAATCACCTGTCCGCACGTCTCCTTCTTCGACTTCCTGACACTCTACTCTGGGGTCACAGAGCTGCTATTGCACTCGTGCAAGTTCAGAAATGCGTCGCAGCTCCGTCGTCTAATCAATTCCTTGCCTCGCCTCAACACCTTTAAGCTCAACGGGATAGATGGGAGCACGCTCTGTGACGTCCCTACGACGACTGTGTTGCGCCCCGCACTCAACGCTAATCGAATCCAGGGTATCAAGCTGGTCTATTATCTCACGCATACAGATCCCAGCGGATTCGTAGGCCGCCGAGACGCCATGCGTAATATCCTCACTTTCTGCGCTCAATACTCATCCGTTTCGCAGCTTTCTCTGAAACTCAACTCGCTCGACTCGATTGCATGCTTCCTGCGACTCCTGCATCACTTTCCCCTGCTTTCCAACCTTGATCTGCACGGAGCCTGGTACACTTCGTCTGTGGATGTATCAGAGTGGCAACGTTTCGAGCTCGGGGCGCTGCGTCAGACACACAATCGCTTATCCAATCTCCGTTTGAGGTATATACCCACAATTGCTGCCCTGAGTCTCATGCAACTGTTTGCCACACCGGAAGCATGTAGCAAGCTCTACGCCATAGAGGTCGAACACAGTGACGGTACTGGACCCGTTGCTCGGTTCCTGCAGGCCATGCAGGACACGCTCCGTCTCGCCGGCGCGGCGCTAAGGACGTTCAACTTCTATTGGGGCTGCAATCGAGGTCCGTTTTCCTTTCTACGTGCCACCCAAGCAATCACAACACTTACCTTAGCCGTTGTCTGTAAGGTCCGCTCTTGGAGCGCGGTCCGGAATGGGACTTTGCTGCGAACATTTCCCTGAAGCATTGGCAGGTGAGGCTGCAAACACCGCGGCGCCCGCATGTAATCGAGTCGATGCTCGTGTCCATGCTTTCAAGCATCACAAGCCCATGCCTAAAATATGTTTCGCTTTCGCTCCACGTCACGTATCCCGGAACCTCTGAAGCACATCAGCCATTCAGTGGTGGCGACGTATCGCAGTGCAGAGGGTCCCAGGCTGTTGACGACTTCCATACCATTCTCAACGCATCACATTTCCACGGTCTTCCCCGACATAGTGTTACAATATATATCGTCGCGAGCACCCTTATGCCTCCCATCGAGGTCATTTTCCAGGTCAAATCCAGACTTGCCGAGTTGTTCGCCCCGTGGCTCGCACGCGATGTCCTAGACCTTCGCTATATCCCCGATCCTGGAGAGGAGGAGGAGAGGAGGAGGACGAGGAAGAGGACGAGGACGAGGATTCCATTTCTGATACGAATGTGTCGACGGAGGCCGCCACCCATGCCCACACGGACCAGGTAGATCCCGAGAACAATGCATGAGAGGTAGGCACAGTTTACTCCGTGTTCATGGCCCACGGTGATATAGCTAACTGTTCGACGACACCAGGGACCTAGAATAGGTTGACGCTGTGTTATTGGGTACGTACACACCTGAGGTAGAAGCACCGTTAAGGATAGTTCAGCGCTCATGGAACACCTACAGGATCTATGGACTCGCAGGTTGGACGGAGAACGAGAAGGCGGTGGACGGAAATCTTGGCATTCCCCCCAGACGATGATCCCTTCGTCGATGCATCTCATCTATAAACTCAATTCTTTCTCTTTTTGCTGCTTGCTACTAGTTCTCTCGCGCTCACGTATCCGTCAGTGATAATTATCTTGAAACCCTCCCGTAAGATACATCGACTCTATCGACGCACCCGAGGCGGACCCGATGGTGAGGTCGTCGGTCACGGTAAGCACAGCCAGGCGCCAGAGAACTCGAGAGCCGCACTTGCTCGGGGCCAAGTCGCGCACGTCAATAGCTCTCGTTCTTCGTGGCTAGCCAGCTGTCGCCCATCTTCGACTGGACGTCCGAACCTGAAGGCGAGTCGGAGGGTGTTGTCTCCCGGGCGGACGTCCATTCCCTTTTCGCGTTGTTTCGCTTTAGTATCTCTGACAAACTCATCTTTCTTGGTCTGTCGCGATTGTCTCTTGCTCTGCTTACTCTACTCCATCTACAGCTTAGTATCTCATTCTTGCCGCTTGAAGTGTCGCTTTCTTGTTCTCGGTGGTCTCGGTGGTCTGAAG
>KE504139.1:533304-579005 GCA_000344655.2 Fomitopsis schrenkii
AGAGATATACGACTACATCATCGATTTTCTGTGGTATGATCCTGTTGCGCTGGCGCGGTGCTGCTCTGTCTGCACAGCATTTCTGCCCGTCGCTGCATACCATCTGGACCGGTCCGCTTCGTTGCAGATCTCGAGCCACGCCTCAGTCACTCTTCATGCTCGCGCATTCAGGGCGAAGGAAAACAGGCGGTTCAACAGGGTCGGCTCAATCGTGATGACTGAAAACCCTCACTCCCCTTTCATCCATCGCTTTTCGACTTCCATGCCCGGCTGCTATCTACCGCGGGTAACAACACTAGACCTCACCAACATAGACTGGACAATCACCTGTCCGCACGTCTCCTTCTTCGACTTCCTGACACTCTACTCTGGGGTCACAGAGCTGGAGTTGCAACGTTGCAGATTCAAAAATGCGTCGCAGCTCCGTCGTCTAATCAATGCCTTACCTGGCCTCAACAAACTGTGGCTCCTCGGGATAGATGGGAGCACGCTCTGTGACGTCCCTACGACGACTGTGTTGCGCCCCGCACTCAACGCCAATCGAATCCAGGGTATCACGCTGTCCGATCATCTCAAGCATACAGATCCCAGCGGATTTGTAGGCAGCCGAGACGCCATCCGTAATATCCTCGCTTTCTGCACTCAATACTCATCCATTTCGGAGCTTTTTCTGGACCTCAAATTGCTCGACTCGATTGCATGCTTGCTGCAACTCCTGCATCACTTTCCCCTGCTTTCCACCCTTGGTCTGGAAGGAGACCCATACACTTCGTCTGTGGATGTATCAGAGTGGCAACGTTTCGAGCTCGGGGCGCTGCGTCAGACACACAATCGCTTATCCAATCTCCATTTGACGTATGTACCCACAATTGCTGCCCTGAGTCTCATGCAACTGTTCGCCACACCGGAAGCATGTAGCAAGCTCGAAGAGATAGACGTCGTACACAGTGACGGTACCGGACCCTTTGCTCGGTTCCTACAGGCCATGCAAGACACGCTCCGTCTCGCCGGCGCGGCGCTAAGGGACTTCGCCTTCACCTGGGACTGCGATCAAGGTCTGTTCTCCTTTCTCCGTGCCACCCAAACAATCACAACACTTACCTTAGCCATTGTCTGTAAGGTCCGCTCTTGGAGCGCGGTCCGGAATGGGACTTTGCTGCGAACATTTCCCTGACGAAGTTGTTGGTCACTCTGCAACCGCCACCACGCCTGTATGCGATCGAGTCGATACTCGTATCCATGATATCAAGCATCACAAGCCCATGCCTAGAAGCTGCTTCGATTTACCTCGCCGTCACGGATCCTAGTACTTCTGAAGCGCATCAGCCATTCAGTGGCGGCAACGTATTGCAGTGCAGAGGGTCCAAGGCTGTTGACGACTTCCATACCATTCTCAACGCATCGCATTTCCACGGTCTTCCCCCGCGTAGTGTTGGAATATCTATCTACGCTCGTAAATCCACCCTTACGGCTACCATCGAGGTCGTTCGCCCGATCAAATCTAGACTTGACAAGTTGTTCGCCCCGTGGCTCGCACGCAATGTCCTGAAAATCTCCTGTAACCCCGAACCTGAGGAGGAGGAGGAGGACGAGGAAGAGGACGAGGACGAGGATTCCATTTCTGATACGAATGTGTCGACGGAGGCCGCCACCCATGCCCACACGGACCAGGTGGATCCCGAGAACAATGCATGAGGGGTGCGCACAGTTTACTCCGTGTTCATGGCCCATGGTGATATAGCTAACTGTTCGACGACACCAATAGGTTAGCACTGTGCTATTTGGTACGTGCACACCTGAGGTAGAAGCACTGTTAAGGATAGTTCAGCGCTCATGGAATACCTACAGGATCTAGGGACTCGCAGGTTGGCCAGAGAACGAGAAGGCGGTGGACGGAAATCTCGGCATTACCCCCAAAATCCCTTCGCTGGTGCATCTCATCTATGGATTCGTTTCTTTCTCTTTGTGCTCTTCGCTGTTCTCTCGCACTCACGTATCCGTTGGTCACAGTTATCTTGAACCCCTCCCGTACGATACACCGACTCTATCGACGCATCCGAGGTGGACCCCATGGTGAGGCGGCCGGTCACAATAGGCACAGCCAGGCGCCAGAGAACTTGAGAGCCGCACTTGCTCGGGGCCAAGTCGCGCGCGTAAATAGCTCTCGTTCTTTGTGGCTAGCCAGCTGTCGTCAATCGTCGACTGGACGTCCTAACCTGAAGGCGAGTCAAAGGGCGTTGTCTCCCGGGCGGGAGTCCATTCCGTTTTCGCGTTGTTAACTATCTCTGACGAACTCATCTTTCTTGGTCTGTCGCGATTGTCTCTTGCTCTGCTTACTCTGATCCATCTACGGCTTAGTTTCTCATTCTTGCTACTCGCGATGTCGCTTTCTTGTTCTCGTCTCGTTGATTTGAAGCTCCAGTGTATGTAGTTATACTCCGTCGTGTCGCTTTCTTGTTCTCGGTGGTCTCGGTGATTCGAAGCTCCAGTGTATGCACTTATACTCCGTCGCGTGTGGTCTAAAATCGAGATCGAGTGCTCTCTCCAGCCGAAAGTCCTCTTATGCATGCTCGTATCGGTAACTGAAGAGGAGGGCGATCTACGATCGGCCAACAGCCTCGGGGCAGCAAACCGACCACTGCTGCAACTGCAGACCTCGGGGTGGGGTCTATGGCCTGCGCTGACGTTGGACGTAGCCTCGACTGGCGTGAACAGTTCACAACAAGGTGCGTGTACAAGAGATACTCAGACGTTGCTCAGCAGCGTCTTCCCCGTATTTCTGAACCACGCGTTCTAGACGGCGTGATGCTCAAAGGTACAAGCACAGATTCTCGCCCTGCCGTGCCTGCAACAGAATTGCTAGCCTCGTACTTTTTCTATACGATATCATTTGCAAGGGGTCTGCCCATACCCATACCGTAAACGCCAACGGGTTACGCCGACGCGGCGACTAGTTCAGACCGGAAGGCTCGCACCGACGATCTCGCGAACATGTACCAGCACCGAAAGCCAGTTGATTGATCACGGAATAGCAATTCTTCGGTATGAAGCTAACAGCGTAGAACACAACAACGAGACAAACGGAGAGCAAGGAAGCGAGTGAGGAACGTAGGGCCGGGCGAGGGTTGTATCGCCAGAGACGCGTGTGTCACGGTGACTTCAGGGACAGCCTTGATGAGCGTGACTTGCGGACATGCAGACTTGCGAACGGAGGCGAGGTTGAGGCCAAACGAGGGCTTGCAGCTCGGGATGTAGACGAAATGGGACACGCTAGAAGGCAAACCGACCTCGAGCTTGAAAGTCGAACTGTTGAGCAGGTGAGAGGGGCTCCGCGAGACGCGACACAGCGTGCAGACGAGAAGAGCGAGTAGTTCAGAGGGAAAGCCACAGAGCGAGACACAATTGGTACCGGACGGGTCAGGGAAAACGCGCTGAACATCCTGTGCCGCGCATTTAAACTTGACGATGGCTCCGCGTTGGCTCCGGAAGGCGGGAGATAGGCGGAAAGGGACGACTCCGTAGTGTGGTAGTGCGCGACACGTCCGACAAGCTGTCGCCTGACGAAGAGCTCCAGCTCGAGCGCGAGAACGCGGAAGATCGAGATGCAAGTGAGGGATCCAGGCGGACTGTGGAGGGGACATGCGCGGAGACAGTGCCGGCGAGCTCGAAGACGAGTATGTGTCTGAGTCTTTAAAGAGCACCAAGGCGCGGCCGGGGAGAGGGCGAGTCTTCTTCACCAGCACCGCGGCTGGTGCCTGCAGGGCTTCTCTGGATATTGAGGTGATCGGTCGTGATCAACCGTCGTGGGTGTTGCAGAACATGACGCGCGTCTTGTTTCAGAGGTCGCCAAGACACCGGACGAGGGCCAGATGTATCCTGACGAGGTGCGGAGGGAGTCTTGAGAGTAGACGGATGCGGTCGATACGGAGTAAGGAGAACGGGACATTGTGCTTCGCCTGTTGATTTCGCTCAGTAGAGTGGAAGCACCCGAATTGGGGAGTACCCTCCTCCGGTCGGAGAATTGACGGAGATGGACAGGGATCGCCGTAGCAGTGTCTCAGATGTTCCGACTGCGGTAAAAGCGCTGTAAGACTTAATGCTACCTGACAAACCACGGCATACGCACCAATAGCACAATGTCCTGCGTCGCTGCCCCAAGATCCGTTGATCTGCCCTCCCCGAAGTTGTCGATGGTCGTCCTCTCGTCGAGAGTCGACCATCCGCAGTCTTGCGGGTCCACGTAAGGGAACGGAGAAGTCACGGGCGAGACAGAGTGCTCTCCGTTTTGTCGAGGGCGTCCGTCGCCAGTTATCGTTCATGCGTCCAGCACTTGCGCGAGCAGCACCGAGTAGCAACCAATACTTACAACCAGGAGGAGAAACGAGATGACGATGATGCCGAGGAGAGTCCAGCGAACGAGGAAGAAAGGCCAGGAGCCGAGAACGAAGAGGCCTGAGCGGAGGGGGCAATGGGGTCCGCGTGAGTTGCAGACTAAGAAAAGTGAAGCTGAAGTACGGAGGATTCACGAGGGACAGTCTCTGTGAGATGGGCTAACTTTGAGTTGTGAAAGGAGAGGTTAGTGCAGAACGAAGAATGAAGTGTATTCGGTAAGTGTTCGAGACGACCACGGTCACATGGGAGCCGCACAACGCCACGCCAGCCGTGTTCTTACTGTACTCTCTGCGTTCGTTACTCTCCCAGCCAAACACGACGGCAGCGCACGTATTCGCTCTGTCAGCACACTCTCGCTCTCCTTCGACGTCCGCGCGGGATGCTCCCTTTGCCTCAATATCGCACGCCGGTCTCGATTCCGGAGGGTGCGCACACACACCCCGTCAGCGTCGATAGGCGTGTGTGCCCCGCCTCTCCGGGCAAGCATGTACAGTCTCGCTCACTGAGTAAGGCCAACCTGGTAGTGCGCACGGTACCTCCATCTATGGGGCGCGCATGTCTTGCGGCGCCAACGTGTCGCGCTCATCATCGAGGGCGGGACGTGGCTACGGCTCCGACACACTGCGAGCACGGCCAGACACACCTTTGCATGCAACGCTTGGACGTATGTCGCGCGCCCTTGCCTCGCTCCACCCTCTCGACGTCTTTTATCCCTCTACACGGTCTCTCATGACCGTTCTATGCATCTTCTCCCCGGGCCATGACTGACCGTTCCTTCTCAGATGCCTACCGCTGTCGATAACCATTCCATTCACTCAGCTGAAGCCATGAGCTTGCAAATGGGACAAGGACGCCACATCCGTCGTGGTCAACCGACACCATCCACTCCATCCTCATCTAGTACTCCCTCCTCTTTGTCGAGGCTGGCATACTCTCCCTCATCCTCTTCTACTCCTTCTCCTCGGGCGCCCATCTCATCACCACCAAGAGCCTCGCCGTCATCACTAGCCTCCTCATCGGGACCATCTGTGGCTACAAGTTCGCTCAACGCACCGGTTCCTCTGGCTCGCCCGCAACCATCTTAGCCGGAGACCTATCGACGCGGGGCGCTAGGGCATGGACTTCCAGTGCGTCTCGTCATGCTTCACTTCCCGTCCTCTCTTGACGCATACATCCAGGTCCATCGTTAGTCTCACCACGGCCCCCTTCTGTATCCCACTCATCGGATCCTCCGCACGCGTCCCTCACTCTCTGATCTTCTGACACATCCTGCATTGGTCAACCCCAGCGACCCGCGCATCGTGGTCTCGGCTCTACCACGCACCACGCGCGTCTTTACCCTCCCGCTCCTCATCACCACCCTCCTCCCGTATCGCTTCCGCCTCCCGTGGCGTGTCTCCTCCTTCCCGCCGCATCAACTCTTCCTCCCCTGGGGCACTGCTACATCGAAGACATTGTCGACGGCGACGGTTGCACCGAGTTCCGCCAGGTGCGTGCCCCGCTCCTCTCTCGCGACACCGCCTGACAGCATCACTCAGGCTTGGCGCACACGCTACGCAGACTCACAAGCCGCGCTCATCCAGCGACTCTCCGTCGCATGGGGCGCGAGCGGCATCAGCGTCGCCGCAGGGCTGCTTGCCACGAGCGTTGACACGGGCGACGGCGTGCCCTAGCTCCTCCCGGGCGGCGGGACCATTGCAAGACTCAGCGCGAACGGTGTGCATGGACCGCGGGCGGAGGCTGCGCACTCGCGAGGGAAGGTACGACCCGCCTGCGCTTGCGATGTATGCGGGCGGGGACGTGCGGAGGGGCTTGGGCGCGAGGCCGACACTGGAGTGGCGGGAGGCGGACGAGGATGAGGACGAGGACGGGGCGCGTACTATAGGGCGCTGAACGAGCAGCGGAGGGGCGCGAGGGGCTATAGCCTGCGTCGGGGAGTGCTAGCGGAGTGCCACAGCCCAATCGAGAGGAAGGGGAGGTCGCGAGGCCCGACTTGGCGGTGACGAGGAGTCAGGAGAGCGTGCGTGCGCTACCCTGCAGTACGTCAAGAATGAAGATGAGCCCCGGGTTATGTTGCGAGCTGGTCCTGCGAGTGCGTGGGGTACAACGCCGGAACGGGGAAATCGACCATGTAGGTGCACGCGCTTGCCTGGGACGAGTGATTCCACCATCATTGACTTTGTGGTCAACAGGAACCAAGCAGCACTCGGCCCAGGATATGTACTTCAGCGAACGCCGGTGCGATCTCGGTCGGGTGCAACCTCGGCGCATACAACGGGTGCGACAACAACCTGTTCCGGGGTGCGATCATGCAGGCCGGAAACTCCGTCCAGCCCGGCGTGCAGTACACCGTGGACTACTATGGGTCCCCCTCCTCCTCGTCTACGCGACCTACCAAGCGCTCATCGACAGCGTCAGCTGCACCGCTGCGACGGCCGTGCTCGCTTCCCGTGCTGCGGAGTCTCCCTTTCGACGCTCTGAACATGGCTCAACACGACAAATGCGACCGCGCTATGGCCCGTGCTTGATGGCGACTTCGTCGCGCGCTGAGCGAGCGACCAGCTCAAGGTGGGCGACTACATCTAACGCCACGCGGGCGCATTACACCGCGGGACGCGCGCTCCCAAGCACTTGTCGACACTGAACTGCGCCGCCGCGGTGATCAACGCCGGGAACGCGATGGCATGGCAGCCCGCGCTCGACGGTGAATTCGTCGCGCGGTTTGCGAGCCCGGACTGGGGCGGGGGACAACGTCCGTGTCCCGCATATCGCGGGGGCGGATACTCTGTACTCAGTAGCGACGAGGCCACCGTGTTGTCGCGCACGGTATCGATAGGACGGAGCAGTTCCTCGAGGATTTGGCAGGTATGTGGGGCCTCTGTGCGATCCAGTCAGGTGTATGCTGACGTGCAGTGGCACGAAGCGGTATATGTCTTCCCCTGGCTCCCGATCTCACCCAGCAAGTCCTCGACGCGTACTCTGACGACCCGCGCACAGGTATCCCCGCGGACCTCGGCTGCACCCGTTTGGATGATCCCTTCGGAGCGCAGCACGTCTTTCCTCCCCCACATCTCCATGTCTCTGCCCATTGATCCCATGCATAATTCGGCGCGCCTCCGCCGTCTTCATCGCGGGCAGCGGGCGGCACCCCCGCATACAGCTACCGCTTCAACACGCGGTCGCGCGCGAGGCCGGGGTGACGCGCTCCACGAGGTTGTGTGTGTTTGACAACACGGCGGGCTACGACGTGGTGGCCTCGGACTCGCATGCGGACGTGCCCGTGAACTACGTCGCGCTCGCAATGCTAATGAGCCGCTCGTGGGTGGGCTCTATATATGAGCTGGTCCCGAACGCATTCTGTGTGCTCGGCACGGATACGCCGCTGTGGCCGGTGTACGATAACGCGGACACGCAGGACGTTGTGGGACGCGAACGTTGCGGAGTTAGCGTACCCCGAGTCCGACATGTTCTGCGCAAAGGCGATGTCAATATTGATATCGCTGCACCGTGCGTTCCGCCGCTGGAGAGGTGCAGATGCTTTGTGCAGGCTCTGACCTGCGTCGCGAACAATTGTACAGTACCGCACTGATAGCAAATGTCCTACGAGTCGTCATGCTCGAAGTAGCTGCCCCCGCGACGGGCTTTCAAGACGCGGCAGCAGACAAGGCAGTCATTGAAGATAAGCCCCGGCGACGGTTGACATGGTCCAATGCCTGTCTGCGCGTTCCTGCTCGCGATGGTACGATTGCATCGTAGTGACAGCTTTTGCAAAATCCACGAGGGAGCAGCATTTGGCCGATGTTCATAAGCCTGCACTGTGCGTAGTACTATTCGTTGCTCTTAGTCTCTCAGCCTGGCCTTGCAATTGACCATTGCTCTTTCGGGCGAAGAGGCACTCAGATGCGCTTCTACACCTCTCCTGCTGCTTCGGGCGGTCGGGAGTCTCCGCCCGACACGGCATGACGATACTGAAAGCCTCGCATTCTGAATCTAGTGAGGTGAGTGGCTCTATGTGGTGCGGCAGCCATGGTGTTCTCAGCGTACCTTCCACACCATGTCCGCATTGTTCAACCTACTGCCGAGCGCCGAGCGATCAGGCCTCGACGGCTCAACCCAGGATGATATCCCATTCGACATCAAGTCAGCTGGGTATCTCTTCTCATGTGGTTCACCAAGATATGCATGCTTCTCCATCTTATCATCTCGCGCATCCACTAGCATCACAATGGGACCATGTAGGGCATCAATTGTCCGAAACTTCAAGTGGTCGCCGAATGACATCCCCGCGCTGCTTCCCTCCAAGAATCGAAGACTACACCATCATCCCTCACCCCGCCGTAGTGTGCGAGACGTCCGAGAGGCTGTCGCCCGAGGAGCCCCAGCTCGAGGGCGATGGAACGTATGTGCTGAGGCCGCCGCACGTACCTGATGCTAGAGCTCGTTTTTGCGGGGCGCGCGTTACGCTGTAACCGGTGCGATATCGCATTAACCGACCCCGGAGTGAGTTGTAGGAAGGGAGTGGAGGGCGAGACGAAGGAGTTGATGTAACTTGGATAATGTAGTCGTGCATGAGCCCTGTGCGGCCGTGCAGCGGCACGTCAAACTGACCGGAACGTGGACAATGGCGTCGAAGTCGACAAACCGTTGGTCATCTACGCTTGGTGAGCAGAGCGTTTGAGGTGACGAGTCTGGCCAGGTCGCCGGCAAAGATACATGGCCAAATTAGTAAGATAGGAATGAGAGACCCACGGTGGACGTTGCGCTGGGCCTAGCAAAACAGTGGTGAGTTTGGCCGATTATTGCAGCTCACTTTGTATCCGCCTGTCCAGCTTGCTCACCACGACTATAGTAGGTGCCTTGACTGGTTGAGAGGGGCGCGAGGCACGAGCGCGGAGGCGGAGTGTAGTCACGGTCGCGTGTGTGGCAGCAGGCGCCTCAGCTGCTGCCTCCTGCTGCCACCTCGCGGCACTAGAGAATCGACAAAGCCCGCTCTTCTCTCCCTTGAAGTTATACTCCGACTATGCAACCTCTTTCCCTTCACGGTCGTGTGAACATTACCCCACCAGGGACAGCAATCTAGAGTCACCGGGACAGACGAAATGCAGGACAGGCGCACGTCCTCAAAGTACTAGAGACCTGCACACAGAAGAGAAGCGAAGAAGAAGGGGTGACTAAGCAGAGAAGGCGATGACGAGCGCGTGGTAAGCACTACTAGACTGCTCAGACATCGTTCGTCCCACCAATGCATACCAACTACCCCGTCACATACAACAGGTAAAATGACAGCCTTTTCTGAGGGAGCGGTCATGGAGCCCGACCAGTCCATTCAGCCCAACACGCGCGCATTACACCCACGACTATGACGACGCACCCTTCCAAGCATTCGTTGCCAACGTAGATTCCGCCACGGCGGCGATCATCATCAGGAACACGGCGACGTGGCAGCCCGTGCTCGACCGCGACTCTGTCGCGCATTTCGCGAGCTCCCAGGTCGGTGCGGGCGAGTACTTAGGTCCGCCTCCCGATCAACGCGGGGCGAATACTAGCAGCGACGAGGGCACCGCGGTTGGGCCGTACGGCATCAACACGACGGAGCAATCCCTCGAGTATTCAGGAGGTATGTATGGCCTGTGTGCGATGCAGTCGGGTATCTGCTGACGTGTAACATCAGGGCGCGGTATATGTTTTCGCCTAGCTCCCGATCTCGCCCAGCAAGTCGTTGACATTCCTCTTGATGATCCTTGCCAGTGTCAACGCATCCACGCGGACCTTAGCTGCACCCGTCTGGACGGCTCCTATAGCGCGCAATACGTCTGTCCTTCCCTAGAATTCGATGTTCCCGTTCATTGAACCCCGACGCACTTCCATTTGAGCAGGTGACACCGTCTACATCGTGCCCCAGTGCTTCCAGTGCCAGACCTGAGCAGCGGGCGGCACCTCTGCATACGTTACCGCTTCAACACGCTGTCGCGCGCGACGCCGGGATCATGCACTTCCAGAAGGCCGCGCTCGTGTCGACAACACGGCGGGCTACGGCTACGACATTTGGCCTCGGATGCGCCCGCGAGGCTGATGAGCCCGTCGTGGGCGAGCTTCATATGTGGGTTCGGACCCGAATGCATTCTGTGTGCACGACGAGACGCCGCTGTGGCCGGTATATGATTACGCGGACACGCAGGACGTTGTGTGCGATGCGAACGTCGCGGAGCTAGTGTACCCAGAGCCGGATATGTTCCACCCACACAAGGGTGGTATCCACGTTGATCTCGTCGAGCTGTGCTTTCTTCCGAGCTGATAGGAGTGCGGATATCTTGGGGTCTGACCTGTGCCCCAGGCGATTGTATGTCCACTACCACACTGACAGAAATATCCTACGAGTTGTCATAATACAAGTACCTGCCTCCGCGCAAGACATTCGATAGTCAGCGAATATGACCCCGCCGTACAATGCTTGCGCTGCGAGAAGGGCCTCATAGCGACAATGAAGATGGGGTGGTCCGTACGGTAGACTGATACGAGAATTGGATCGTTCCTATCGAGACGTGAGCAATACTAGTTCAACATAGGGGAGACCCTCCTCTCCGCTGAAGGGGGAGGAGCCGAACACTAGCGGAATCATGACCCCAGAATTGAGCCACGGCGCGAAGAGGATGTTCATGATCAACGTGATCAGAGTGGGAGCATCACCCGCCCCTTGAGACTCGTCTAGGGAAACGATCAACGCCCAACTACCGACCGGAAGCTGGGTGAAGGCCTCTCTCATCAGCAAGTTGTGGAACTCGGCTACTAAGCCTGGGCATTGCTCTTGTCGCTCTACATGGTGACTAGACTCGATGTGCTGGAGGTAGGTGAGAAGCGAGGCATAGTCGGCCGATAATGGATAGTGGATCAATAGGTGTTCTAAGCGGGGTGTCCCAGTGCATTGGGACAGTGTATCGAAGAGCTTTTCGCTGATCTGAGAGAGAGAGAGGCGCGGGCCAACTTCATGCGGCGCGTATAGGAGCTCAAGTCTTTCCAATGTTGCAATGTGTTCGTATCGCGGGACAAAGTCTTGGATCGGTCCCCCTTCATCAGCTGGCATGAGCGGGTCATAGGTTTACAAGTACTCACCTGTGGTAAGCGACTCCCAGGAGATCCTCTTGAGTGTTGCGGCAGAAAGGCACAGTACGTGCGTGACGATCGCTTGTAGCGCAGACGACGGGGCATCCTCGATTATTATCTTAAGTTTTTCTACGTTGGTGCACGGCCAGACCGTGCTAATCCACACAGGTAGGTCTGCCGCGGATGCAGAATGCATATGTATGACCACGAGCTCGCGTAACGCAGGCATACGCGTCTGCTTCCTTCCGACGTCATTGCGTGTTCCGGGAGAAGCTTCGGGTAAGTGCGAGGATGTGAGCCAGGTGGGGTCGCGCTCAAGCGAGAGCCTGAGGTAACTGAGAGCGGGGAACGCGACTAGAAAGCGTGCGAGCACTTGCAATAAGGGAAGGTACCGCACGTCGAGGATATTAAGAATCACTACATGCAATGCGGATGAACAAACTTGAATGGATGCATAAATATACGCCGCGAGGCGCCTTGCGATGGGGTCGAGATGTGCGAAAACGGCGCCAGGCTGGCGATGTATAGCTACGAGACCAAGCGAGATTTGGACGATGGACAGAGTATCAGGGAGAATATTTCATGCGCAGGCACAGTTAAATCTTCCAGAAGGATAGAGATCAGTGTGTAGAGGTGCTGAGGTCGAGGTCTGTTGTCGCCGAGACGAGATGTGCATCCGTTCGGAGGACGAAGAGCGGGAGGAGGCGTCCGCAGAGGGACAGGCTGAGTGGACGGGCCGTGGTTTGCTAGATGGTCGGGTCGGGGACGGACTGTGATATGCTGGCCTTCAGGCGACAGCGTATGCGCGCCCGGTAGCGAAGACATGAGCCAGCGGCCCACAGACGCGGACCCACAGCCGCGGAAAGTCCGCAGGCCAGCATACCCTCCAGACCGTTCGCGTGCCCGTTCGATGCTCAAACGATCCGATCTTGGCATTGCCGGATCGCAGAGCAAACAAGCTCTTCTGCGCGAACGTCGGACGCTTCTCAAGCCTAACAATAGTAGTGCATCAGCCTCCGCATGCCACCACTTGCCCTCCTCTACGAGGGAGTTCACTTACTTCATTATCCGGCCCCGAGCGCGACTTGGACCCGCTCAGATACGCACACGCCCAGTCGCCCAGTCGATACACTCAGTCGCCCAGTCGACCCGAAGGCGCATCCCCACCGCGACGCAGGCGAATTGAAGCATACGCCACCCCAGCCCCGCCTCCATCCGCAACCGCATCCAAAGGGCCCACCCACCGCTCTCACTCACACCTTCCTCCCTGGCCGCCCCCGCCCCCGGATGGTCAGCTCCCGCGAGACCGCCATGCACGCACTCCCCGCGGCCGCTACGCACTACAAAACCAATAGCAGCACTACCGAGAGGAGGGAGGGGGAGAGAGAGGGACGGGGGGAGAGGGCAAGGAGACGAACCCCGGTGAATACGATCGCGCGCCACCACGTGAGCGGCCCACCCATGCTCGTGCTGAGCAGCGCGCCTGCCATGGGGTTCCCGATCAGGTTGGACGCGGCGACAACGGTATATGCGAGGCTCATCTTGACTCTGCATATTCACGGGGCGGTCAGACGACGATCGGCGAACGAAAGGGGAAGACCACCCACCCTAGCGCGCCCATATTCCGGCACAGCTGCACCAGCAAACTGGGTATCAACGAGATATCTATACGCCACGATCAAACGATGTTCGAGCCCGTAGAGAACACACGACTCACACGCGCTGGACGCGAACCCGAAGACGAGCCCGACGAGGACGACGCCCGGCCCGTCCGTCGCGCCGAACATCGCGAAGATGAGCGCGGCGCGGAGCACCATCATCGGCACGGGCATGTTGTACACCCCCACGCGGTCCGCGGCGAACGTCGGCACGAGTCGCCCGAGCGTGCTCCTCGCGTTCAGGATCGCGAGCTGTCGGTGCCCGGTGCACGTCAGTCTTGGCCTCAACGGAGAGAGGGAGGGGAGAGAGGGAAGACGTACGGAGTAGGTCGTTATCCGCGGAGTCGCCCCGTGGTCGACCGCGTATAGCTGCAGGTAAAACACTGTACACGCCCCTCGTTCATCACCGCGACCACCTCAACAACCCGGAGAGAGGACTCACGCGTACACCCCCGAACTTGTCAGAAACGCGCGGCACAGCCCCTCAGCTCAGTGTACGCCCCACAGCCCCGTAGCCCGGAACTGAGCACTCACCCGCATATGCTCCATAGGTACGCCCGTCCCACACGATCCCGCGCCGCGTCGCGCCTCGCCCATCCCGTCCCCACTCGCTCCTATCACCGCGCGGCGCGAGGGCCCGGGCTTGGCGGCGGCGTGCGCATGAGCTCGTTCGCGAGCAGGAGGCACGCGCCGACGACCACGCCGCTCGGGCGCACCGCGTTTGGGAAGCCGACATCCCAGTCCTCCAGCGGCCCTACGTAGGCGGGCAAGGTTAGCGAGCGGCGCGGATGCGGAGGGACCCGCGACGCACCCGTTGAGCATGATCCGGAAGATGATGCCCCCGCGCTCGCGCCCGAGATGGCGACGCTGACCGCGAGGGCGCAGCGCGTGCGGAAGTGGTGACCGACGACGGAGAGCGAGGGCAGGAAGGTGCGCCCGAGCCCGAGGCCCATGCCGACGGCCTGCGCGAGGAAGACCTGTGCACGGCGGGCCCTGTCTGTCAGCGGCGGGTGGGGGATTGCGATCGGAGATGCGGCGGAAGTGGCTAACGTGCGGAGGTGCGGCCTGGGGGAAGCAGAAGGACGCAGCGGGCAGGAAGGAGACGCAGACCGGCGGGCGTAAGCACCACGCGTCAGCGGCCCGGGCGCTCCACAAGACATGACAGGGCAGGTGAATGTGAAAGACGAGAAGAGCGACAGGTTCAGAGAGGAAGCCACAGACCGAGACACCACTGGTATAGGAGGAGTCGCAGTCATGAGTAGCTCCCGCAACATCGTTCGAAGCCAAGCTTGACCATGGGCGAGCGAATCAGGGACAACACGCTGAACGCCCTAAGGAGTGAGCACTGGCACTGCGCTCGAAGTTAGCGATCACTCCGTGTCGGCTCTGCAAGGGAGAGATCCGCGGGAGTGGATGACGCCATGGTGCGCGAGACGTCCAAGAAGCTGTTGCCCGATAGCTGGAGCGCAAGGACGCGGAAACACCGAGGTACAAGGGAACAATCCAGGCGTGCGTCAGAGAGGGCATGCACGGAGGCGGTGGCAAGAGCTCGAAAACGGGGCTCGTTTCAGCGTCCTGCAGCTGGAAGAGAGCACCGCATAGCTGGGAGGGGGTGAATCCCCTCTGAGGAGCTTGACTACGAAGTCGAGATGGAGCAGTACGGCGGCCGGAGCCTGGAGGGACTGCTCTAGAAAGTGCGCGTCGTGATCAGTCGTCGTGATCAGTCGTCGTGATCAGCCGTCGTGGGTATCGTCGAACATGGTGTGCTTCTCGTAGCAGTCGCACAAACACCAGAGGAGAGCGAGGTGCAGCGGGAGCATTGGGGATAGATAGACAGATGCGGTCGATACGGAGGTTTGATGACGCGGCATTGCGCTTCGCATTTCATTGAGTAGAGTGTAAGTTCCTATACTCGGTGCACCCTCGTCCGGTCGGAGGGATTGTGTACTAGAGGTACAGAGGTCGCCGTAGTAGTTGCTCATATGTCCCAAGATCTGCGGTGAAAACGCTGTAGGATGTGTTGCTATTTGATGAAGCTCCGCACACGCACCTCTTACACAGTGTCCTGCATCCTCCAAGATCTGCTAAGTCACCCTCCCCGACGTTCCTGATGGGCAACTTCTCATTTATGATTGTTTGTGGAACCTTGGGGAACCACCAAAGAGAGCGGATACGGGATGGGCGAGATAGTCCTACCGCAGTACTCTCCATTTCTTCGAGAGCATCCGTCAGTGATAGTTCGTGCCTCCGTGCCTTGCACGAACCGCGCCGAGTAGCAGAGCAGGAGAGACGAGATACCGATGATGACAAGGAGTATCTAGTGTGCCGAGGGTGAGAGCGAAGGAAAGTCAGAAGCTCAGAATGGAGAGGTACGTGTCGAGGGTGCCATGGGTGCCGCGCGAGGAGTGATCTCGGGCCAAGTAGAGTCACAGTGAAGCAGAGTAAGTATACTCACGACAATAGGCAGGAGCTTGTGAGTTGCAAGCTGGTCGAGAGCTCGAGACCTCCACGGTCACGTGGTCGCGCCGTGTGATTTACGAAATGATCTTTTCTCATCATCGTCGACAATGGCATTCTTGACGACGACCCGCTGCGGCCCCGTATGCGTACACACGCCCTGTCAGCATCGATAGGTGTGTGTGTTTGTCGTCTCTCCGAGCTCCGACGCCGACCAATTGACACAACAAACCCGCGCACGGGGCAGGGACAACCTAGTCGCGCACACGGTGCCCCACTCACTGGCAGGGGCTTGCGTACGTCCGGCGCGTCTCGCAGCGGTCGCGCGATCATCATCGATTGCAAGACGCGGTCTGCACAGCGCACTCCTCCGGCGCACGGCAAGACGGCCATGCGCACCTTTACCTGCAACGCTTGCACTGACGTCGCGCGCCCCTCCTCCACTCCCCCCTCTAGGCGCGTTGTATATCTCCGCACAACCCACCACGATCGTTCTACGCATATTCTCCCATGGTAGAATGTTCCTTCTCTCAGACGCCTAACACGGCGTCGATTCTTCTAGCGAATAGTGCTCATCAATGCATAAGGACAGCCCCTCCGTCGCTGTCACCCGGTCACCCCGTCGTGGTCTCCACTCTCTCCTCCCCTGCGACGAGCCTCCACCACTGAACTACACCATCAAAATCGGCTGCTGCTTGCGCGCTATCATCATCCGGCTCCTCCTCCTCTTCGTCGAGGCCGGTATCATCCCCCTCATACTCAAGTTCTCCCTCTGCTGGGTCGCCCACCTCAGCAGTACCAAGAACATCACCAGCCTCATCGGCACCTTCTCAGGGTGCAAGTTCACTCAGCACGCCTCGTTCCTCTGGCTCGCACGCGAATATGTCAGTCGGAGACCCATCGGCTCGGTACGCTGGGGCGTCAACTTCTTCTTCTAGTGCGTGCTCTCCCTCCCTCAGCTCCGACTTCTCTTGACGCATATACACAGGCCCGTCGTCGGCCTGGCCATGGCTGACGTCGTCGTACTCCTCATCGTCGGACCCTCCGTGTACGTCCCGCCACCCTCCATCTCCACTCTTCTGACACATCCCAACTACGACTTTATCTCAAAAATCTAGCGACCTGCACATCGCCGCCATGGCTCTCCCGTGCACCACTTGCATGTGTGTCATTCCCCTCACCGCCCTCCTCCTCTATCGCGTCTGCCTCGAGCTCCCCTGGCGGGTCTCCTCCGTCCCGCCGTGCCAGCTCCTCCCCTCGACTACTGCTACGTCCAAGACATCGTCGAAGGCAGCGGCTGTACCGAGGTCCACCAGGTGCGTGCCCTGCTCCTCCGCCCATCCTGCCCATCCCTGACAACCCAACTCAGCCCTGGCGCACGCGCTCCGAAAAACTGCAAGCCATCGACCAGCTCGTCCGCCAGCTCTCCGGAACCGCGTGTCGCGCGATCGGCCTTCTCATTGCCTCAGGGCTCTTCGCCGTGTGCTGGGCCGTGCACGTCGACACGGGTTACAGCCTCGGCTACAGCGTGCCTTGGCTCTGAGCGCTCCTCCTGGACGACGCAACCGTTGCGAGCTCGAGCGGGAAAAGCGCGAGTGGGCCGCATACGCGGAGGACGTGCACCGCGCGCGGAGGCTGCGCATACGCAAGGGCAAGTACGACCCGCCTGCGCCCCCAATGCATGCAGGTGAGGTCGTGAAGAGGGCTTCGGAGGCGAGGCGGACGGTGGACTCGGAGTGGCAGGAGGACGAGGCGGACGAGGCGGACGAAGCGCGGGGTGCGCTGAGCAATCATCAGGGGAGGTGGGCGAGGAGTCACAGCCTGCTTCGGGGTGCCGGCAGAATGCCGGCGTCATGGGAGAGTTGCGAGGCCAGAGTCGGCCATGACCAGGAGTCGGGAGAGCGTGGGCGCGTTGCGCGCGGCATCGAGGGAGGAGATGAGCCCTGGGTGATTGCGTGCCGGTCGTGCAGGTGCGTGGGTCACACCGCCGGAGTGCACGTCGTTGCTTGATATTACGGAAAAAGGACCTTGTATGTGCACGGGCATGCCTGCGACAAGTGGCTACAGCATTATCGACTTTGCGGTCAACAGGTCCTGCATGAGCCCTGCATCACGATGCCTAGGATATATGCCAGTGCCACACAGCGAATCATCGGCGCAAACCAGACGATGTCGCGAGTTGAGCTCTCACATGTGTTCACCTTCGTGGCCATGGTTTGTTTGGTTCTACGCACTGACATGCTGAGTGTAGTCGCGCTGATGATGTGTTTCGCTCGACGCGCGTACGCCGCCGGACAGTATCTAATTCGACAACTTTTGTAACAGACTACGGCCTACCATGGCCACGGCGACGTTGCCCTCTTCTGGACGGAAGGAATCACTAAGGGTGGCTCAGACTGCGAACGCTAACGCGCCATGTCGGTGGTCTACGTTGGCCCGACGACGCGTCAAACAAATAAGACAGGTCGGACCGGAAGTCACGTCCGGTGTGTATCCAGACCCAAATCCAGTTGATTGACCGTAGGGAAGCGATACACAGATACACGGTTGACAGCATAGGATACAATCAGACAGACAGACGACGAGAAAGCGAGTGAGGATCAGAGGGGCTGGAGAAGTATCGGCAAATAGAGGTGTTGCGCGGCGATGATGAGTGGAGGTTGCAGACTTGCAGACCTGAGATCAGGCAGTAATCGATAGAGGTCGATCTAGAGGAAAAGTCGAACTCACACTTGGAACTTGAATCATTGAATGGGTGAGAAGGCCTCCGCGAGACGTGAGAGAGCGAGTAATTGCGGAAGACCAGAAGAGCGCGCAGTCCAGAGGGCAAGCCATAGACGGACGACTCCGTAGTGCCGTAGTGCGCGAGACGTCCGAGAAGCTGTCGCCTGATGAGGAGCGCAAGGACGCGGAAGACCGAGATGCAAGTGGGGGATCCAGGCGGGCTGCGGAGGGGGTATGCGCGGAGACGGTCGCTACGACCTCGAAGACGGGGTTCGGTTCGGTGTCTTGGAAGAGCACCGAAGCGTAGCTGAGAGAGGGCGAGGCTTCGCTTGGCATCGATGTCTTCATCACAAACTCGGGGTGGAGCAGCCCGGCGGCAGGAGCCTGGCGGGGCTTCTCTGGCTAGTGCGTTGTGATCGACCGTCGTGGGTGTCTCAGAGTATAACGCGCTTTTCGCAGCGGTGGCACAGACATCAGACAAGAGCGAGATGGAGCCTGACGAGGTGCAGACGGAGTCTTGAGAGTAGACGGGTGCAGTCGATACAGAATCTGGGGAACGGATTATCGTGCTACGTCGAATTTTTGGTGTAGAGTAGAAGCACCTGGGCTGAGAGTACCCTCCTGCGGCCGGAGGGCCGGTGCAGATGCACAGGGATCGCCGTAGCAATGTCTCAGAGGTTCCGAGGTCTGTGGTAAAAGCCCTGTAAGACGTATTGCTAGCTGAAAAGGCACGACATACGCACCTCTACCACAATGTCCTGCGTCGCCACCCCGAGATCGGTTGAGCCGCCCTCCCCGGCATTGTCAAAGGTCGTCTTTTCGGCGAGAGTCAAGCCCGGAGTCTTTAGAGTCTACGAGACGGAACGGACACGGGATGGGCGAGATACTCCTACCACAGTGCTCTCCGTTTCGTCGAGACCGTCAGTCGTCAGTAATAGTTCATGCCCCCGGGACTTGCGCATGCAGCCTGAGCACCGAGGAACCGCCGATATCACGAGCGGGAGAGACGAGATGTCGATGGAGAGTCCAGCGAGGCGAGTAAGGAGAGCCAGGAGCCAGGAGCCGACAGTGGAGAGATCCGTGCGGAGGGGGGAAGGAGTACCGCGTGAGGATCACCAGTGAACGCCGCGTTGAGTACTCGTCATCCAAGGTATGCAGGTTACGCACCCACAAAGTCGCCTGTCTGATTGCAGGCGCGTGCGGAATGGCCGCGTTCTTCCCGCCCGACGCAGAGTTGGCCACGTCGGTCACAACGCAGCCATACGCACGACGCAGGCCAAGTGGCTGTGCTGACGTCACAAGCGCTGACTTGCTGGTGACACCGTGACAGTGACAGTGATAGTCGCTGGACGTGAGTCTTTCACCGCGCCGGGCACACGAGGCTATCCATCCTAGCGCACCACCATGGCCGTCTTTGAGTGGGAAGAAGCAAACATCAAGATTTCAATCTCACCACCGAGATACAGCGAGTATGTACTACACAATGCGGACCACGTGTACCACTGACTGACTCGCCTCCGATTCGCCTAGCTATCCATTGCCCCATCCCCCTCTTCCTCAAGAGATATACGACTACACCATCGATTTTCTGTGGTATGATCCTGCCGCGCTGGCGCGGTGCTGCTCCGTCTGCAGAGCATTTGTGCCCGTCGCTGCATACCATCTGGACCAGTTCACTACCTTGCAGATCTCGAGCCACGCCTCAGTCACTCTTTATGCTCGCGCATTCAGGGCCAAGGAAAACAGGCGGTTCAACAGGGTCGACGATATCATGATGATTGAAAGCCCTCGTTCCCCTTTCATACATCGCTTTTCCATTTCCATGCTCGGTTGCTATCTACCGGGGGTAAAAACGCTAACGCTCAACGGCATAGACTGGACAATCACCTGTCCGCACGTCTCCTTCTTCGAGTTCCTGCCACTCTACTCTGGGATCACAGAGCTGACGTTGAGCTGGTGCAAGTTCAGAAATGCGTCGCAGCTCCGTCGTCTAATCAATGCCTTACCTGGCCTCAACAAACTGTGGCTCCTCGGGATAGATTGGAGCACGCTCTGTGACGTCCCTACGACGACTGTGTTGCGCCCCGCACTCAACGCCAATCGAATCCAGGGTATCACGCTGTTCTATCATTTCAAGCAAACAGATCCCAGGGGATTTGTAGGCAGCCGAGACGCCATGCGTAATATCCTCACTTTCTGCGCTCAATACTCATCCGTTTCGCAGCTTTCTCTGGACCTCGAATTGCTCGACTCGATTGCATGCTTGCTGCGATTCCTGCATCACTTTCCCCTGCTTTCCGACCTTGATCTGCACGGAGAGCCGTACACTTCGTCTGTGGATGTATCAGAGTGGCAAGACTTCGAGCTCGGGGCGCTGCGTCAGACACACATCCGCTTATCCAATCTCAGTTTGAGGTGTATACCCACAATTGCTGCCCTGAGTCTCATGCAACTGTTTCCCACACCGGAAGCATGTAGCAACCTCGACTCCATAAAGGTCAAACACAGTGACGGTACTGGACCCGTTGCTCTGTTCCTGCAGGCCATGCAGGACACGCTCCGTCTCGCCGGCGCGGCGCTAAGGGAGTTCGACTTCGGTTGGGACTGCAATCGAGGTCCGTTTTCCTTTCTACGTGCCACCCAAGCAATCACAACACTTACCTTAGCCATTGTCTGTAAGGTCTGCTCTTTGAGCGCGGTACGGAATGGGACTTTGCTGCGAACATTTCCCTGACGAAGTTGTTGGTCACTCTGCGACCGCCACCACGCCCGTATGCGATCGGGTCGATACTCGTATCCATGATATCAAGCATCACAAGCCCATGCCTAGAAGTTGTTTCGATTTACCTCGCCGTCACGGATCCTAGTACTTCTGAAGCGCATCAGCCATTCAGTGGCGGCGACGTATTGCAGTGCAGAGGGTCCAAGGCTGTTGACGACTTCCATACCATTCTCAACGCATCGCATTTCCACGGTCTTCCCCCGCGTAGTGTTAAAATATCTATCGACGCTCGTCAATCCACCCTTACGGCTCCCATCGAGGTCATTCGCCCGGTCAAATATAGACTTGACAAGTTGTTCTCCCCATGGCTTGCACGCAATGTCCTGAAAATCTACTATGACCCCGAACCTGAGAATGAGGAAGAGGAGGACGAGGAAGAGGACAAGGACGAGGATTCCATGTCTTATACGA
Source organism: Fomitopsis schrenkii (assembly GCA_000344655.2). NCBI lineage: Eukaryota > Fungi > Basidiomycota > Agaricomycetes > Polyporales > Fomitopsidaceae > Fomitopsis > Fomitopsis schrenkii. The sequence continues at coordinate 554,830 of KE504139.1, forward strand.
ATGTGTCGACGGAGGACACCACCCATGCCCACACGGACCAGGTAGGTCCCGAGAACAATCCATGAGAGGTAGGCACAGTTTACTCCGTGTTCATGACCCACGGTGATATAGCTAACTGTTCGACGACACCAGGGACCTAGAATAGGTTGACGCTGTGTTATTGGGTACGTACACGCCTGAGGTAAAAGCACCGTCAAGGATAGTTCAGCGCTCATGGAACACCTACAGGACCTATGGGCTCGCAGGTTGGACGGAGAACGAGAAGGCGGTGGACGGATTGAATCTTGGCATTCCCCCCAGACGATGATCTCTTCGTCGATGCATCTCAGCTATGGACTCCTTTCTTCCTATCTTGAGTGCTCGCTACTTTCTCGCGCTCACGTATCCGTCAGTGACAGTTATCTTGAACCCCTCCCGTACGATACACCGACTCTACCGACGCATCCGAGGCGGACCCCATGGTGAGGCGGCCGGTCACAATAGGCACAGCCAGGCGCCAGAGAACTTGAGAGCCGCACTTGCTAGGGGCCAAGTCGCGCGCGTAAATAGCTCTCGTTCTTTGTGGCTAGCTAGCTGTCGTCAATCGTCGACTGGACGTCCGAACCTGAAGGCGAGTCAAAGGGCGTTGTCTCCCGGGCGGGAGCCCATTCCGTTTTCGCGTTGTTTACTATCTCTGAGCAACTCATCTTTCTTTATCTGTCGCGATTGTCTCTTGCTCTACCTACTCTACTCCACGTATGGCTTGGTCTCTCATTCTTCCTGTGTCGCTTTCTTGTTCTCGTAACGGTGATTTGAGGCTCCAGTGTATGTACTATACTCCGCCGTGTCGCTTTCTTGTTCTCGGTAGTTTCTGTCATTTGAAGTTCCAGTGGCCCGTATGTACTTATACTCCGTCGCGCGTGGTCTGAAATCGAGTGATTTCTCCCGCCAAAAGCCCTGTTGTGCACGCTCGTACCATGAACTGAAGACGAGGGCGATCGGCGATCGGCCAACAGCGTCGGGGCAGCGAACTGACCACTGCTGCAACTGCCGACTTCGAGATGGGGTCTATGGCCTGCGCTGACGTTGGACGCAGCCTCGACTGGCGTGAACAGTTCACAACCACAACAAGGTGCGTGTACAATAGATACTCAGACGTTGCTCATCAACTTCTTCCCCGTACTGCTGAACCACGTTCTGGACGGCGCGATGCTTAAAGCGCATTACGAGCACAAATCGAATGGCCTACCGTGCCCGCAACAGTATTGCCAGTCTCATAATTTTTCCATACGAAATCATTCGTCAAGGGTCTGCTCATACCGCAAACGCTAGCGTGTTACGCCCATGCGGCGACTAGGTCAGACCAGAAGGCTCGCACCGGCGAGCTCGCGAACATGTACCAGCACCGGAAGCCAGTTGATCGTTCAAGGAATGGCAATGGATCGATATGAAGCTAAGAGCGTAGAACACAACAACCAGATAAACGGAGAGCAAGGAAGCGAGTGAGGAACGGAGGGCGGGCGAGGTTTGTATCGCCAGAGATGCGTGTGCCACGGTGACTTCAGGGACAGCCTTGATGAGCGTGACTTGCGGACATGCAGACATGGGGACGGTGGTGAGGTTGAGACCAAACAAAGGCTTGCAGTTCGGGATGTAGACGAAGAGGGACACGCTAGAAGGCAAACCGAATTCGAGCTTGAAAGTCGAACTGTTGAGCGGGTGAGATGGGCTCCGCGAGACGTGACGGAGCGTGCAGACGAGAAGAGTGAGCAGTTCAGAGGGAGAGCCACAGAGCGAGACGCGATTGGTACCGGGCGGGCCGCAGTCAAAGTAGCTCTCACCATGTCGTCCAAAGCCGAGTTCAACCATACACGGGCGGGTCAGGGAGAACGCACTGAACATCCTGAGCCGCGCACTCAGACTTGACGATGACTCCGCGTCGGCTCCGGAAGGCGGGAGATAGGCGGAAAGGGGCGACTCCGTAGTGCCGTAGTGCGCGAGACGCTCGAGAAGCTGTCGCCCGCCTGACGAGGAGATCCAGCTAGAGCGTGAGGACACGTAAGACCGAGATACAAGTGCGGGATCCAGCGGGCTGCGGAGGGGGTATACGCGCAGACGGTACCAGCGAGCTTGAGGGCGAGGTTCGGGTCGGAGTCTTGGAAGAGCACCGACGTGCAGCTAGGAGAGGGTGCGAGTCTTCTCTCGGCATTGATGTCTTCACCGCAGACTCGGGGCGGAGCAGCGCCGCGGACGAGCCTGCAGGGATAGTGTGCTGATCTGTCGTGATCAACTGTCATGAGTGTTGTAAAACATGACGTGCTGCTCGTAGCGATCGGACAGACACCAGAGGAGAGTGGGATGGATCCTGACGAAGTGCAGAGGGTGTCTTGAGAGAAGCCGGATGAGTCCGGAGAATGGGACATTGTGCTTCGCCCGTCGACGTCGTTCAGTAGAGTGGAAGCACCTGGACTGAGGGTATCCTTCTCCGGCCGGCGCGTCGATGCAGATGCACAGGGATCGCCGTAGCAATGTCTCAGAGGTTCCGACATCTGCGGTAAAAGCACTGTAGGACGTATCACTACCTCACGAAGCTCGGCATACGCACCTCTAAACGATGTCCTGCGTCGCCGCTCCGAGATCCGTTAAACCACCCTAACCGAGGTTGTGAATGGTTGTCTTCTCGTCGGGTGTCCCCTCCGGAGTCTTGCGGGTCCACTGAATGGAACGGATACGGGGTGGGTGAGACAGTCCTACCGCAGGGCTCTCCGGTTCTTCGAGAGCGTCCGTCGTCAGTAATTGTTCGTAGTTCCAGGACTTCCGCGAGCACCACCGCGGAGCAACCGATATCACACGCAGGAGAGACTAGATGACGATGACACCAAAGTCCAGCGAGCGAAAGAACGAAAGCCAGGAGCCGAGAGTGAAGAGGCCTGTGCGGAGGGGGCAATGGGTGCCGCGTAAGTTGCAGACCAAGTGGAATTAGAAGTGAAGCCTAAGTACGGTATGACTATCACGAGGAGGGAGGTTCTCTGTGAGGTGGTCGAGTTGCAAGAGGGACGGCCCACCACGGTCACGTGGTTACGGTTCACGAAATGCGGCTGTGACCGTGACCTAGCCGTGTCACACGGTTCTTACGAGCGTCCGTTACCCTTCCAAACACAACGCGGCGCACGTACGCTCTCCGAGATCTCGGCTGGTCTCGATATCACACACGGGCAGTACTAGTGTCCAATCCGGAGGCTACAAGCCGCAACAGCGCAGGCCCATTCCGCTCCTAGCTCTCGCATGTGGGGCCCACAACAAGCAGGTACTTAGCGAGTCGTGGCGGCCTGTTTCTCGCCGACCTTGTGGTCTAGTATGCACGTCACAGCTGCTGACCGCACTCACAATATTCAGCATGCAGCTGCTCTTTCACCATCGTCGGTGACACTCTTGACGACAATCCGCGGCGGCCCCGTATGCGCACGCACACCCTGCCAGCGTGAATAGATGTGTGTGTTTCTGCCTCTCGGAGGCTCCCGATTGACTGACTGTCCTCACACTGAGTAGGACCAACCTGGGCACGGGGCGCGCGTCTCGCAGCCATCCTTCGCGATCATGGCAGAGGACAAGACGCGGTCTCCACAGAGCAACGCTTTCGCGCACGGCGAAGACGGATAGGTGCTCAAACTGAGATGCGTCTTTGCCTACAACGCCTGGCCTGATGTCACCCGCCTCGGTTCCACTTCACCGGGTCTTCACCCTCTCAACGCCTTTAACGACCCACTCAAAGCGCTACGCCCCTTCTCCCATGGCAGAACGTGCCTTCTCTCAGACGCTAAGCGTCGTCGGTGACCATTCCTCCAACGAAGACCCTCGCCTATGGATAAGGACCGTCCTACCGTCGCTGTCACGCCATCGCCGTCCAATGACACCATCCACTCTGTCCTCTTTCACGGCGGTCTTCCCTCGCTCAGCTGCACGGCCAAAACCGCCGCCACAAGCGCGTCGTCATCATCTGTTTCTCCCTCTGCCTCCCTCTGCCGGCATCCCTCCCACCTCAGTACCACCAAGAACCCCGCCTTCATCACCAGCCTCATCGGTACCGTTTCCGGCTACAAGTTCGCTCAACACGCCTAGTTCCTCTGGTTCGCCCGCGACCACGTCAGCCGGAGATCCATTGGCTTGGGACGCCGGGGTGTCGACTTCTTCTGGTGCGTGCTCGCCCTCCCTTATTTCCTTCTTTGCTTGACGCATATGCGCAGGCGCATCATCATCTTGGCCATTTCTGCCTTCCTCGTATGTACCACTCATTATCAGATCCCCCGTGCACCTCTCTCTCTTCGCTCTTCTTACACGTCCTAACAACAACCGTATTCAGCAACCCGCGCGACCCGCGCATCGTTGACATGGTTCTCCCGTGCACTATGCTCGTCCTCGCCCGCCGCCTCCTCATCGCCCTTCCGCATCCCCTGGCGCGTCTCCTCCTTCTCGCAGCACCAGCCCCTTCCCTACCCCCGGCTACTGCTACTGAAGACATCGCCATTGACAGAGCGAGTTCCGCCACGTTCGTGCCCCCCTCCTCCCTTGCGACACCGCTTGACAGCATCACCCAGGCCTGGCGCACGCGCTGCGAAGAGTCACAGGCCACCCGCAGCTCTCCCTCGCGTATGGCGCGAGCGGCTTCGGAGCTGCTTGCTGCGTGCTGGGCCGCAAGCGTCAACACAGGCTACGGCGTGTGCTGGTTCTGGACGCTCATTTCCTGGGCGGCGCGTGTGCACTGCGAGCTCGAGCGGGAAAAGCGCGAGTGGACTGCGCGCGGAGGCTGCACATCCACGAGGGCAAGTACGACGCACCCGTGCTCCTAACACATGCAGGCGAGGGCGTGAGGAGGGGCTTCGAGGCAAGGCGAGCTCTGGAGTGGCAGAAGGGCGAGGCGGATGAGGTGCGGCCCACTGCGTCTGTCCTTCCCCCACATCTCAATGTCAATGTCTCCGTTCATTGAACCGGTGCAGGTTCCGGCGCACCTCCACTTACGCCAGTCATGCCGTCTGCACCGCGCCTCAGCGCTTTCAGTGCCAGACCTGAGCAGCGGGCGGCACCTCTGCATATGTTATCGCTTCAACACGCGGCCGCGCGCGACGCCGGGATCATGCACTTCCAGGAGGCCGTGCTCGTGTCAACAACACGGCAGGCTACGGCTACAACGTTTTGGCCTCAGACGCGCCCGCGAGGCTGATGAGCCCGTCGTGGGTGAGCTTTATCCACGGGTTCGGACCCGAATGCGTTCTGTGTGCATGAAGAGATGCCGCTGTGGCCGGTATATGATCACGCGGACACGCAGGATGTTGTGTGCGATGCAAACGTCGCGGAGCTGGCGTACCCAGAGGCGGACACGTTCCGCGCACAGGTGGTATCCACGTTGATCTCGTCAAGCCGTGCTTTCCTATGAGCTGATAGGAGTGCAGATGTTTTGGGGTCTGACCTGTGACCCAGGCGATTGTACGTCCACTACCACACTGACAGAAATATCCTACGAGTCATCATACTACAAGTACCTGCCTCCGTGCAGGACATTCGATGGTCAGCAAATATGATCCCGCCGTACAAGGCTTGTGCCGCAAGAAGGGATTCCATAGCGACAATGAAGACGGGGTGGTCTGTATGATAGGCTGATACAAGAATTGGATCGTTCCTATTGAGACGTGTGCAATCCAAGGTGAACAAAGGGGAGAGCATCCTGTTCACGGAAGGGGAAATGGTCGACAACCAGACTCATCACCCCGGAGTCGAGCCACGGTGTGAAGAGGATGTTCAGTATCGACGTGATCAGAGTAGGAGTATCGCCCGCCCCTGAAGACTCATCTAGGACAACGATCAACGCCACGCTACCGGCTGGAAGCTGGGTGAAGACCCCTTTCGTCAGCAAGTCGTGAAACTCGGCCACCAAGCCTGGGTCCTGCACATGGTGACTAGACTCAACGTGCTGGACGTAGGTGAGAAGGGAGCCGGAGTCGGCTGACAGAGGATATCGGATCAACAGGTGTTGCAAGTGGGGTGTCCCAGCGCATTGGGAGAGTAGACCGAAGAGCTTTTCGTTGATCTGAGAGAGAGTGAGGCGCGCGTCAACTTCATGCAGAGTGTAGTATTGGAGATCAAGTGTTTCCAATGTTGCAATGTGTTCGTATTGCGGGACAAAGTCTTGGATCGGTCGCCCTTCGTCAGAGGCTGGCATGAGCGAGTCGTAGGTTTACGAGTACTCACCTGTGGTAAGCGACTGCCAGTAGATAGCCTTCAGTGTTGCGGCGGAAAGGCACAGTACGTGCGTGAAGATCGCTTGTAGCGCAGACGACGGGTCATCCTCAATAATTACCGTAAGGTCTTCTACGTTGTTGCACGGCCAGATCGTGCTAATCCACACAAGTAGGTGTGCCGCGGATGCAGAGTGTATATAACGGAGCGCGATCTCGCGTAACGCAGGCATACGCGTCTGCTTCCTTCCGCCGACGTTGCATGCTCCGGGAGAAGGTTCGGGTAACTGCGAGGATGTGAACCAGGTGGGGTCGCGCTCGAGCGATAGGTGAGTAAGAGCTGGGAGTGCGACTAGAATGCGTTCGAGCACTTGCAATGAGGAAAAGTACCGCACGTCGAGGGCAAGCCGCACAAGGGGAGAGCCCGGTGCAGCCAAAGAGAGCAGGGCACGATGCGCGCACATCGGTGTCGAGCCTTAAGTGGAGTCTGCACGAATCTGTAATTCCTTGAGGCGCAGTCTGCGCCGAGGGGTACGACGAGCACTCGAAGAATCAAGGCTGGTACTGCCAATGTGCCCCATCTGGATGTCGGATCCAGGAGCAAGTCGGATTCTGTGCAGCCGCAGGGTATCGAGGCTAGGCAAGGAATCGACCAGCTTGTTCAGCTGCTCGATGCTTCTGAAGCGACATCGCGCTAGCGTGAGCTCCCGGATTGATGTGTAGAACGACAAGTAGGCGAAGAACTCGCGGTGAGGGGTCACCTGTGCGGCCCAGTCGATATTCGTGATGTCTAACCTGTCCACATTCGGGCAGAGGCTCCCGGGAACGAGCATAGGGAAGGTATGCACATACGGGCTCGAGGCGTGCTCCGAAAGGCTCAGCGTGAAGATGATCTTGCCATAGCGCGGCATTCGCTTCCCAACGAGGATGTGTGCAAGGGAACGGAGGGCGGTATTGCTCCTAATGGATCCGACATCGTTGACATGATGCCGAGCGGCATGGTACCAGGCGTGACAGACGAGGAGGCACCGAACGATGTCCAGAGGTTCGTCCCAGAGGAAATCGACGATACGCTCGGTCAACTCGTGAGGGAATGTAGGAAGGCGATCACTGTATTCGACATTTTTCAGCAATTATGTGACTAGCTGCAGATTACTGCGTACCTCTGGTATTTCGGTATGCTGAATCTGATGTGATCCCCGGGATGCCATGGCTCATCCATCGCAATAGTACTAAGAGCGTGGGGACCGTGGCCTGAGAGCTCGTGAACACTCTCGGGTGTTGTGGAAACGTCTATATCACGTCGGTGACTCGAGTGGTTGTCGCAACGATGAGAGGGGGGAGGAGGAGGAGGCCGGGAGGAGGAATTCAAGGTTTGTCTCACGCTTGCACTGCATGCCGGAGCCCCATCATCGCAATGTTCCGGGCAATCTAGCCAGCACTTTTGAAGCTGATATATGTGTGTAGGATTCTATGTGAGACGACTATCCAATTGAGCAGTTTGGTCTGCCAGAGTGACGCCTCAAGCAGTGGCTACACGCAAGCGACCGAACGTCACTATACCTCGGGCCACTGGTGTTTGATGTTCATTCATAAATCGATTGGGCACGCAGCACTGCACCCTCACTTCGTCTGGTCTCCTTCGCCCTATTCCCATACCGTTTGATTAGGAAGATCATAATCGGCACTGTCCTTGAACGACATAGTGTATGCTAGTAGTATCGACAATCGATTCGAAATTCGCGACTGAAACGTGCCAAGTCCATACGTACTATTCAGCGGTATATAATCATAGACATGCGTGAAGATGAACGAACAAGCGGAGACGTGCCAGTGAGTCGTAGTCAATAAACGATGTGGAAGAATGCTACTGCTGAAGAATACGAAACGACATGTCACGGGGGGATCACGATATGCAATGCGGATGAACAAACTTGAACGGAAGCATAAATATACGCCGCGAGGCGCCTTGCGATGGGGTCGAGATGTGCGAGAACGGTGCCAGGCTGGCGATGTATAGCTATGAGACCAAGCGATAGTCGGACGAGGGACAGAGTGTCGGGGAGACTCTTTCATGCACAGGTGGAGTCATATCTTCTAGAAGGATAGAGATGAGTGTTTAGAGAGGTGTTGAGGTCGAGGTCTGTTGTCGCCGAGACGAGATGTGCCTCCATTCGGAGGACGAAGAGCGGGAGGAGGCGTCAGCAGAGGGGTGGTTTGCTAGATGGTCGGGTCGGGGACGGACTGTGATATGCTGGCCTTGGGCGGAGTTTCCAGTGACAGCGTATGCGCGCCCGGTAACGAAGACATGAGCTAACGGCCCCGCGAAGGCGCGGACCCACAGCCGCGGAAAGTCCGCAGGCCAGCGTACCCTCTAGACGGCTCGTGTTCCCGTTCCGATGCTCGAACGATCCTATCTTTGCATCGCGGAATCGCAGAGCAAACAAGCTCTTTCGCGCGAACGTCGGATGCTTCTCAAGCCTAATCATAGTAGTGCATCAGCCTCATCGTACTTCCCTGCTGCCGCCTGCCCTCCTCCGCGAGGGAGTACACTTACTTTACTATCCGGCCCCGAGCACGGATTACGCCAGCCCAGATGCGCTGCGCACACGCCCAGTCACCCAGTCGACCCGAACGCGCATCCCCGTCCCGCCACCACATCGGTAGCCACCGCGACGCAGACGAACCGAAGCATCCGCCGGGCACCGAGCACCGAGCACCGAGCACCCCAGCCCCGCCTCCGTCCGCATCCGCATCCGGAAGGCCCACCCCCGCCTCTCGCTCACACCTTCCTCCCCGACCACCCCCGCCCCCGGATGAACAGCTCCCGCGACACGGCCATGCACGCGCTCCCCGCCGCCGCTACGCACTACAGAACCAGAATCAGCTTTAGCAAGAGGAGAGACAAGGAGACGGGGAGAGAGGGAAGGGAAGAGAGGGGGGAGACGAACCCCGGTGAAGACGATCGCGCGCCACCACGTCAGCGGCCCACCCGTGCTCGTGCTGAGCAGTGCGCCTGCGATGGGGTTCCCGATCAGGTTGGACGCCGCGACGACGGTATATGCGAGGCCCATCTTGACACTGCGTATTCACGGGGCGGTCAGACGACGATCGGCGAGCGGAAGGGGAAAAATACGCACCCGAGCTCGCCCATATTCCGGCACAGCTGCACCAGCAGACTAGGTATCAACGAGATATCTATACGCCACGATCAAACGACGTTCGAGCCTGTAGAGAACATACGACTCACACGCGCCGGACGCGAACCCGAACACGAGCCCCACGAGGACGACACCCGGCCCGTCCGTCGCGCCGAACATCGCGAAGATGAGCGCGGCGCAGAGCACCATCGCGGGCACGAGCATGTTGTACACCCCCACGCGGTCCGCGGCGAACGTCGGCACGAGCCGCCCGAGCGTGCTCCCCGCGTTCAGGATCGCGAGCTGCCGGCGGTGCACGTCAGTCTTACCGGAGAGAGGGGAGGGAGGGGAGACGTACGGAGTAGGTCGTTATCCGCGGGGTGACCCCGTGGTCGACCGCGTACAGCTGGAGATAAAACACTGTACACGCGTCAGTCGTCTCATCACCGCGGTCACCTCAACAACCCAGAGAGATAACTCACGCGGCACATACACCCCCAAACTCGTCAAGAACGCGCTGCACCACCCCTCAGCTCAGCGCACGCCCCGCAGACCCGCAGCCCGGAACTGAGCACTCACCCGCATATGCTCCACAGGTAGGCCCCGTCCCACACGATCCCGCGCCACGCCTCGCCCGTCCCGCCACCGCCCGCACTTACCACCCGCGCGGCGCGAGGGCCCGGGCCCGGCGGCCGCGTGCGCATGAGCCCGTTCGCGAGCAGGAGGCACGCGCCGACGACCGCGCCGCTCGCGCGCACCGCGTTCGCGAAGCCGACGTTCCGGTCCTCCAGCAGCCTACGAACCAGGCAGCGCATGGCAGGCAAGGTCAGCGAACGGCGCGGACGCGGAGGGAGCCGCGACGCACCGGTTGAGCATGATCGGGAAGACGATGCCGCCAGCGCTCGCGCCCGAGATGGCGACGCCGACCGCGAGGGCGCGGCGCGTGCGGAAGTGGTGGCCGACGACGGAGAGCGAGGGCAGGAAGGTGAGGCCGAGCCCGAGGCCCATGCCGACCGCCTGCGCGAGGAAGACCTGTGCACGGCGAGATCCGTCTGTCAGCGGCGGTTGGGGATGTGGGGTCCGAGGCGGCGAGGCGCGAGGGCGCGAGGGCGCGACCGAGGAGAAGCGGAAGGTCGCGACGGGCAGGAAGGAGCGTAGTAATCACCACGCGTCAGCGGCCCGCCGCACCCCAGCCCCGGTGTCGTCAACCCACGGGCGGCCCGTGCAGAGACGAAGCATCGCACTCATCCACTGCCGTGGAAGAGAAGCGGAAGCGCGAATGGACCCTGGGAGGAGGACACACGCAAGGGAGAGCGTGACCGCGGGCCCTGCGAACGCAAAAACAAGCTCCCCCGAAGCCCGAGCGCGAAGCGTAATGAAATAGACGAAACGACCCTGCGAAGCGTGCAGGGACAGCGCACGGTGGGAGAGCCTTCCGAACGAGGCCCGCCACGGCGCACGACGGTACGTGATACGTGCCACACCGTCGCACCTGTCCCTAGCGGCGCATGCATCGAGGGGCCGTATTACGTCCCCTCGCGCGGGGTGTGTGCAGCGTGCGGGAGTCTCTCGCGACCGTGCGAGCGCATCACTCACGGGGGAGTACCGAGCGCAGGCCGAGGGAGAGCTCCGCCGGGCGGGGGCGGCGCAATATCGCGCAAATCAGAAGGAGCTCGGGGAGCTCGGTGGAGGAAGACAGACGGGGACCAGAGGACGCGGATGGGTAGGGACACACGTACCTGGTAATATGCGCCCGGACGCGCGAGGCTGAGCATGAAGATGCTGAAGACGTAGAGCACGCCGCCGACCGCCTCGAGGTGGTGGCTGCGCGAGGTGCGAGGTGAGGGTGAGACCGTGTGGGAAGGAATGCACGATGAGGAAGAGAGGACTGACAAGTACCCTGCGTCGAATGCGCGCCCGACGAACACGCCCGGTGCGTACATGAGACATAGCTGGAGGCTCCCGATCCAGCTGTGATCGCGTCCGTGAGCGAGTGAAAATAAGTGCGGAGGCGGACGCACCTGATGTTGGAGCTCGTTTCTGCCGGGAGGTAGTACGTCGCGTAGTAGTCTGTCCACCATGGCGATCAGAGGGCGAAATACGACGCGGAGTGAGGGCGACGCACCTTGGTACACGCCAAAGGAGCTGATGTAACTGGGATGACGTAGCCGCGCATGAGCCTTCCGTCGTGGCGCAGGGGCGGGGCAGACTCACCCGAATGTCGAGAACTGGACCAGCCAGCTGGGCGAGATGTGGAATGGTCAGCACGCGTGGGTGAGACGCGCAGCAAGGGTCCAGGAGCACGGGGCGGCGGTGGAGGAAGGGACTTACGCGCCAGCGACGGTCATCCACGCCCTCGTGCCCCCGTCAGGCGGCGGCGGCGGCGGTGGCCGCGGGGTGTCCTCGCCCGGTTTGCTGTCCTCGGCGCGCGGCTCTGGCGGCGCCACCTCGCGGACGTCGTCCCCCCTCTCTGGGTCCTGCTTCTCGGGCTCGCCGTGATGGGTGGTGGCGGCGAGGGGCGGCTTGGCAGTGGCGAAGGACATGGAGGCGGAGGTGGAGGAGAGGGACATGGTGGAGGACGAGGGGTGGAGGGATGTGTGGAGGGCGAGGTGGAGAAGTTGTGGGACGGTGAGGAAAGAGCCAGCGAGGGAGGGCGGGCGGGAGGGCGGCGGCATGTAGACCGCGTGGTCTACGAGACCGGGCGGGGAGAGGGAGTGTGGAGGGAGAGAGGGAGGGAAGGGCGGAGACGAAGAGGGAGGAGAGAGAGAGGCGGGAGGACGGGCCATCGGAACGAGCGAGGGCTGGGAAGGAGCGACAGGTGGCCGGCAACTAGACTTTCCTGCGCGCAATGACACGGCTCACTCACGCACACGGGGGATCGCACGTCAGCCCGCCCTGCCCCCCGCCCTTCATATCCTCCGCCGCCACGCGCATCCCCCCGCGTCCCCACCCCGCGCCCGAGCAGAGCACGCCACAACGCCGCCCCTGCCGCCCGCCGCGAACGGGCCACCCCGCGCCGCACGGCCTGCGTCCCCTGCGAACGCACACGTCACTCGCCTTCCCTCTTCGCGCACTTCCATTCTCCCTGTCCCCGGCTTCTCTTCCCCCGCGAGGCTCTTCCCCGCCCGTTCGGGCCACCCCGCGTCCAGACGCCACCGCAGCGCCGCATGACGTTGTTGGGCAGATGCGCGGCAGGTGGTAGCGTGGGTGCAGGGCCCACCGGCAACTTACCGGCGACGCACCGTCCTCGGCCAATTCACGGTCGCCAGATCCCGTTCAGATAGCCTCTTCCTCTTCCCCTTTCGCGACCATCGCCCTCCGCTCCTTTGTGCGCTGCCGGGAGTGAGCCAGGGCATGGGCGAGTCTACGCGACGCGCCACGCCATACGACGCCCCTCGCGGACGATGCGATCAATCTCGATCTCCTCCGCGCCACAACGCCCTCCCCAATTGGGTCGCCCACTCTATCAACGCCGTCCGACGCCCTGTCTCTTGGATCCCCGGCCGCATGTGCCTGTCGCGCTCTCATCTATCACCAGCACGGCGACTCCGCGTCGCTGCCTCGTCGCGACTCTTATAGCCGTCCTTGCCACCTGCGACTCGCACTTCATGTATCACTGCGCACGCCGCGTGCGCTACCCGGGACCGTTCTACACCACTGCCGCAGGTGAGTTACCGCGCCCATACGTGAGAAGAACGGCCGTCATATGGCTCCGAACCACTCACCGTCACGAATATGTCATTCCATATCACCTTCCTGCGAGATCCGTGTCTCTATTCGAGTCCAGCCAGCTCGAGAGATGTCGTGTCCTACCAGGGTCTAGTACTTGGCGAAGCGCGCAGGACTTGAACGACGAAAACGCGGTCAGGTGTAACGACGCTGAGTCAGCCACGCGCTTCGGCGCTCCCCCGAAATGTCCCTCCTCCGTGCTCTCCACTTCCATCCCCCGCCGCCCTCGCTGCCCACGCACACTCGACCATGACGTCCAAGCAGAACCGCGCAGACCCCAAAGTCCCCGCGCTCAAGGGCAAAGAAGGTGCCGTCCCCCGCGATCATATGCTCGCCTCCCCGCCACTGACGCCGTCGCGCGAAGCGGAGGACAAGGTCCTCGCCTACGTCAAAATGGTGCGCTGCATGCATTGGCTTTGAAGGTGTAGAAGGTGGGTGACGAGTGCGGACGCGCGGCAGATGAACCGGCCCTTTGGCGCGGTCGACGTGTCCGCGAACCTCAAGGGCGCCGTCCCCAAGCCCGCGACCCAGAAGATCCTCGTCGCGCTCGCCGAGAAGGGCGAGGTCGTGCAGAAGACGTATGGTACGCTCTTTACGCTGCTCGGAACGGATGCGGGCTGTATGCGCAGGGTGCGTGCCGGCGGGGCTGGGTCGCAGTATGTGCGCGTTTCTCGGCCTTGTGTGCCTGCGAGGGCAGGGAGGAGGGCTCGTGCGATGATGCGAAGCACGCGTCGGACCTCGAAGTGTGCTTGCGAACACGCGCCACCCATCTGCGCATATCCCACCCACGTGCCGTACTCACGAGTACTGACGTGTACACTCAGGGAAGACGACGTTCTTCGTCGCGAACCAGGACAGGCTGGAGGACGTCTCCGCGGAGAGGCTCGCCGACCTCGAGAACGAACACAAGAGCATCGAGGAAGAGAACAAGACGCTCGCAGCTGATGTCCGCGCGCTCTCCACCGGTACGGCACCGCTCCTACGACTCCACGCAGCTGACCCTCTACGCCGCATCTGACCTAACCCAGAGCTCGCGAAAATTAGGGCCACGCCTACGGACGAGGCGTTGGCTCGCTCGCTCGAGGGGGTGCTCTCCGCGGTGAGCCTCCACCTTCGCCTGGCGACGCGCACATTCTGCACGGCGAGCGTCCGCACGGGTGACTGACTGGCTTCTCCCCTTTGCGCCGCCTCCCAGACCGAGACCGCCCGAACGCGCCTCGCGCCGCTGCGCGCGGGCACCCCGCTCGTCTCCGTCGCCGAGCGCGCGCAGCTCGCCGCCGACGCCGCGGCGTGGCGCGCGGAGTGGGTCCGCCGCAGGAAGGTCTTCAACACGTGCGTCTCCGAGTGCCCCCCTCGTCTCCCTTTCCTCATCTCCATATCCTATTCGCCGCCGAGGTTGGGCGCACTGACGCGCTGACTGTTGGTTTGGGATCGTAGGTTATGGCAGCTCGCGACGGACCCGCTCCCGCCCCGGGAAGCGGCGGAGCTCGCGGAGGAGCTCGGTATCGAGCAAGATACGCCCGAGCATGGGGCCCTCGAGCGAGGGCTGTTCTGCGTCGCCGCGGTCCGTGGTGGCGGCGGCGTTCTGGGTAAGCGGCGGAGGTGAGCGGTGCCTCGGTGGGACTTTGTAGTGATGGACTTAGGACTCGTGCGTGTCCTGCCCGTCTTTTGTTGCCCTCCTTGCTGTGTCGTGCTGCTGATTGTGCTCTGTGTCGATATGTGACTCGTCCGTCGCTGAATTCTATCGAAGATTTTCGTGAGAACCTTGCTGTGAGGGGGCTTCGTGCATCAGTGCTCGAGGTCGTGTATTCACCGACCCTCCGGAATGCTTCATCGTTGAATGCGTCAACTGCTCAGCCACGACTTCTGAAGACGTGGCGCATGATGCCGGTACTATCCTATCCGAAGACCTGACGTACTGCAGCCGCAAACTGCGTGAAGGCAAGTGGCGCCGACTTACTTTCAAAGGCGTTTTCACTGATATTCACAATCATCGCCTGCGCCACGCGACGTGGCCATGCACCGTTCTTGTTAGCCGTCTTCACAGATTCTGCACTAACGCTCTTGATTGGCATCCCGAAAGTACCGTTTACGTATGTAAACGTAGTGGAGAATGACCACGAGGGATCATCAACTGCGGAGATCTATCTATCTATGGCTACGGGAGTGTGTCATAAGGTGAGTTCATAGGGATAATGCATTGAGCTATGAGGAGCTTACCCAACCAGCTACGTATGGGGCTTGGGCCGAATAACGGCCACAGTGTGTAGAATGGAAGACTACGACATTGTATGTAAAAGATGAGTCAAGGTGTCATATTTGACTTTCTCTCTACCTGATGTCTTACACGCAGCTCGCTAATCTCCCCGGGACTCCAGGATATATGGAGCTATCGCTTGGCCCTGCTAGTTGCGTGGCCCATTGACTCGGGTGCTCCCTCCGTGGCTGGGTATGTCCCTCCCATTTGTGGACTCTCTCCGTTCGATTTCCCGTGCAGACGCAGAGTACATTGACACGTAACGTTCAGACGGCAGCGATAGATCGCGCTTACCCCCCAGTAACCGGGTTCTTGCGACTCTTTCGCCGCGGCGGGCTGCCGCGTGTTAGGCTTCCTTCGTGTTTCCTGACTATTTTCGACTATCCAGGTGAGCGATTTACTGTTGAAGAATTTCAAGCACGACCGCTGGCTGTCGTGACCGCGCGGAGTGCGCATCGCATTCCTGCACACGCCGTGTGCGGCCGGGACGCACATCGCTCGCAGCAGGCGACGGTGGAAGGCCCGGATCTGGCCTGCTTAGGATGGCACCAACGTATGCATAGTAAGTCTCCCTTAACAACTCTGACATAGGCGTTTACCGTCTTACAATTCAGGCACTGCCTCCGTACGTACAGGACCTCGCTCGTGTCCAAGATACTATGCAGGAGCGCGATTTGTGGCGTCACGGACCTTCGCGCCTCGAGGCCGCAACGCCCACACGTAAATCGCGGCTTACCACGTTCCACGAACTGGAACGTTCCTATATCATGCTCTTGTAGGCCACGGACGCTCCCCAAGACCTCGACCCGCCTCTGCAGTATGCCAAAAGACATCGCGCTGCCCACGACGGTGTCACCACGCGCGCACCCGTACTCTATGCGACTCCGCCGCGAGTGGTATGCGAGGGTACGTACTCCATTTCCATGAATATCATTATGGCCGTCTGACGGCGCGGCACGGGTGTGTAGAGGCATATCTATATTCACTTGGCGTGGATGTATCATTTGCGGCTCGTTCAGCTAGTATTCGACGTCCTCGGGTATTACAGTAAGTACTCGACGGCCTTGCTTCTGCTTAGCGACTTACTTCCGGCTTCCTAGATCCCGAGCCATAAGCCTCGAACGCGCTCACGTACCGAAAACTTCTGCCTGGTCCCACTTAAGCGTGCTTTGCGTTCTCTTCTCGCATATGCTATGTGTTACACTAGTTTCGCTCCCGTCCTGCGTCACGTCCCGGATTTCGAGCCGTTGAATAGATCTTGAAATTTGCTGCACAATACGATAGCAACTGGGCGACATAGCCGCAGAGCAGCAACCTTTCGAGTACTCACTCTGCTGACGTATTGTCGATGACTCAGCGACTGCAATCTCAGCGAACGACGCCCATTGCACCCTGCTTACGGGCCTCGCTGCCGCATCTCCGATAGACCAGCTCCGTTCATACAGTATGCACAACCCACGGCGACGCCCCATGAAGTGGTCTATGGCCTCTGGTTGACGAGTACGTGTGCATTTCCAAATCTCGGGCCAGACAGTGCCCGCTCCGCACGCTCTTGATTGTCGCCGTCCGCCCTTAAGTGCGTGGCACAGCTGACAGCAGAGGCCTACTGCTAATTGGTCGAAGAGCCAGCTCGGACGAGAAGGCGGCGTGGGTTGATACTCGAGATTGGCAGCCCTGTGCCAACTGTGTCCGTGGCTGCGCATTTGCGTACGCACGTTATGCCTTGTCGTCGGTCGGCGCGAAGACCAACAGTACAGGAGGTCGCGCTACGCCCGCTCCGGTCATGGACTGCGGACGTTCACGAGCTTTGGTCTATTGAGGAGACGAAGATCGCCGTCTTTGGGTATCATTTTGGCCGAAGTCCAGCATGCGGTTGTACGAACCCCTCCGTGATCTCTTGTGCAATGAAGCAACTAGCTCGCGTAGAGTGTGGCATATCGTTTCCAGCTATGCATACTCCCGATGGTCGAAACGGAAGCGCACTTGACCGTCTCGTGTACATCCCGAATGAGGTACTAGACGAATTCAAGTCAGTTCGCATTCGCGTAGCGGAGACGCCGCTTCTCCTTCTTGCCTTTGTCTTCCGACACAAGAAAGTCCGCGTGCTCACTGTCATCCCGATGAGATACAGCCAGTCATGACGTAGAACCGAACTCCCGAGACGCAGCGTGCGTTGGGATAGTGTGTATGTCGGCTGTGAACACGCCCATGGACGGAGGATATCCCGGCTCCTGTGCGTGCATTCGATGAGCCATGAATAGTAAGTTGACTCGCTCACCTACCAATTAGTCGACGAGCAGTGTGGTGCGTCAAACACTCTAGGATGGAACATGAAGCTGACGTACACTGAATTTGTCAGACACGAGGAGGGTTCAAGTTGCTCACCAATGTAGAGCTCATACGTATCGGCTTAGACGGCCCTGTTAAGCCAGATATAAACCCGAATCCCGGATTGCAGAGGCTGGACGGTGCGGGCGTCAGTGGGTTCGAGGACTTGAAGGTGTTTCCCCGCGGCCTGCAGTCGATGGCTCGACGCGCATTGGGAGAAGGCAAGACACTGCTCAACGTCCCAAGCTTAATGCTGTACGAACTGACAATGTCTGCAGGGCTTCCAATATCGAGTACTCGCGTTCGATAGAGGTGACTGCAATGCACTCGAGCCGGAGCTCACATCATCTGAACAGCATGTTATTTGCTCGGTGGTAGGGAAAGTGGGTTTGGCTATACAAGCATAAGACCGAGGTATCAAAGCCGTCAATGCCGCGGTACCGAGACGCAACGGCGACGAGTAAACGACCCGCCGTCGTGGTGGTCGGTGAGCGAAGACATTCTATGGAGCGAGCGCCGCAGGCCCTGTCCAGGACAAGCACAACTCGGGCACGTCCTGCGAGGGTCAAGACTCACGAACAGCAGCCCTGCGCCAACCGGCTCGTAGCTGCGCGTTTGAGTGTGCACGTACACGCCTCGGCGTCGTCGGTCGACGGGGAGGCCAACGACGTATTGAGTTGTGCTGCGTCCATTCCTGTCGCGGGCTGTAGACTTTCACCAACCTCGGTTTCCGGGTACATAGGAGATGAAGATCGTCGTCCTTGTCCGATTTTGGCCAAATTTCGGCACTCTGGGTGCACGGATCCCTTCGTAAGCTCTTGCGTTATGACGAGAACTGACTCACGTAGAGTCAGGTGCGTTGTCCCCAGCTATGCAGCTATGCATACCTCCGATGGTTGAAACGGAGGCGCACTGAAGCGTCTCGTGTACATCCTTGGTGAGGTACTGAGTGAATCGAAGTCAGTCCACATTCGCGTAACAGGACGTCGTACCTCATTCTTGCCCCTTTCTTCTGACCACTATACCGTCTGCGTGCTGACCGTCGTTCTCTTGAGATACCGCCAGCGAATATGTAACCGAGCTCCCGAGACGCAGCGTTCCTTGGAAAGGTGTGCCGTCCACTGCGAGCATGAGTGCGTAGAATCGAGCCCGAGACACGGCGTTCCTGTTTGTCGACTACGGGAACTCGCCGGGATGGAGGTGCGCTTCCCGTGGCGGCTACAAAGAGCATCCTTCTGGTTTCTGCGTGTGCATCCGACGAGTCGTTACCAGTGAGTATACTCGTCCTTCTACCAATCCGTAGCAGCCAAGCGGTCTTACTGGACACTCAATTTGGCAGACACGAGAAGAGTTGCTCACCAATCAAAAACTCGCGACTGAACGCTTGAAAGTTCCCCGGTGAGCAATAGACTGAACTTGAACTTTTGATCGCAGAAGTGGGGAATATGGGCTTTCGTGCTTTCAGGTGATTTGAACGCGCTACCCCGCGGCCAGTAGTCCATGGCTCGACATAAAATATGGCAAGGTCAGTTTCAAAAGGTATCAAGTTGAATACTTACCGAGCTACGTAGTACTGATTCGAAGACTGCAGGTTGTGTACCACGGAGTACTCGTGTTCGATTGAAGTTCGTCGTCGTGGGGGAGGCGGCCGCAGGGTGGCGTGACGAGAGTCGTGCCGAGGGCGTCTATGTCGGTGGGCGTGAGCGGGCGTTTGGGAGAGCTCGCTGCTTTCACGTTGCGTCGAGCTGGTGCTTGCTGCCGTCCTCTTCTTCCTCCCTCCACCCACCTCTCGTGTTTCTCTCGTGCGCGCAGCGCCTTAATGTTCGCCTGATTGCAGACCGAAGATCGCTGCGAATTCGAATCTAGCGTGGAATGACGTTTACGCTCTTCGTTTCAGTCTCCCTCCTCGCCCTCGTCGTCACCGCAAGACCCTTCGCGGACCCGGAGCACGGCGACGGACAGAATGGGGCCCATTTGTGAGTACCCCCACCCTGCATCCTGGATTGGCCGCGTGAGGCGACACTGGCTGGGGTTGAAGGCTGCATGACGGGACCACTTCGGGGGCGGTGGCGGCTCATCGTACGCCCCATGCCGTCACACTACGTACCGTCTGCACTTACAACATGCAGCGGATACGGTTTCAGCGCCAACGAGGACGGGAGGGTACCAGGTGAAGGTGCTGGGCCCCGGACTCGGTGCCAGGGTGCTAATGCGCTGAATCAGCGACCGTTTCCCCGCATCGCCGTGCCTATACCGATCCATTCCTCTCCTTTGGCACGGTTTACCGTTCCCCAGCTCTTGCAACTCCCTTCTCTTGACCGCGCAGAACACCAGAAACGCTAACACGCACCTTGCAGGAATGCTAATGGCGGCCAAGCCAATGGCATAGCGTCCAGGAACTTGCGGGAGGCGGTCCAAGCCGTCTTCCGAAGTAAGACAGGGTATGTGCTTACTTTCCCTACATTTCGTCGCCACCCGCCGCTCCCGGCGTGCCGCTAACTTACGCGCTCCCTCTAGTAATTACCTCCCCGGCATCCCGCCCTCCGTCTCCGACACCGACATCCGCGTGCATCTCACCTCGCCCGCCGTCCTCACCTCCCACCTCGCCGCCCTCGAGCTCGCAGGCCTCGACGCTGTCAAGGCGGTCCTCCCCCTCCCCTTCTCCTCCCTCGCTGGCATCGGCGCTGACGGCGCGCAGCTCTCCGAGCTCACGGACGAGGAGCGCCAGCTCTACGACTTGCTCCGCAACGAGCCCAATGCCAGCCTTGAGGACCTCGATGGCGGCGTGCGTCCGGTGCCCGAGCTCGCGCCGATGAGCCCGGAGGTGTCGGACGCTGAGCATTCGCTCTTGGTCGACGCCGAAGGGGGAGGCGATCAGCAGCAGTCGCCTGTACTCAATGCGAGTATTGGTGCCGCACCGCTCGTCACGCCTGCCTCACCCGCTCTCGTCGTGCTAGCCGTGTCGGCCCTCATCTCGCTGCTCGTCGTGGCCTGCGTCTCCATCTCGCTCTACACCGTCTCCTACTTCCGCAAGCACGTCCTGCGCTCGAATATCGCATGGGACGTCGTCCCTCGTATTGAGAAGGGCCCCGAGCCGACTGAGGGAGGCACTATTCAGACTGGCGGGTCGGGTGATACTGGCGGAGGCGAGAGCACGAGCGAGAAGGATCCGGAGAAGGACCTCGACCTTATCGACTTTGACGGGCCAGTCTCGACTAACCCTCGCTCACATGTCGAACTCGTCCAGGACCTCCTGCCCGAATACAGCGAGAAGACAGAGCTCGTCGTGCTCGAGAAGGATGACGATTCCGACAGCGAGCTGGACGAGAAGTCCGGCTTCCAAGATGCGCCCCTCCTCTTCACGACCGACACTCTCCCGACCGCCCCGCGCCTCAGCGTCGTCATCACCTCTGACACGGAGCACACGCACCCCGATCCCGAGCTCCTCCCGCTCCCCGCCTCGCCCACACGTTCACCGCGCGTCGAGCCACTCGCCGTACCGCACTCGCTCAAGCGCCTCCCCTCGCAAACGATGATGCGCGAGCGCGACGCCGCCGGTGCGTCCCCCATCTCGAAGCCTGCGTGGTCCGTCCGCGCCGCGGCGTCACCCGCGCTGGGCCTCCCCGCCTCCGCCGCACACACGCCTTCCACCCCGCTCCCGTTCACCGCGCTGCCCCCGCGCACGCCGTCCCCGCCTACCATGCCGGGCGCGCTCTTCTCGGAGGCGGACGCGGACGCGCAGCAGCGAGAGATGGCCGAGGTCGCTCACCCCGGGCGTAGTAGGGCGTACCGTGCGCCGATGCCCGAGCTCGATATCGCGTTCGCGTTGCAGCTCCGTCCTGGTCTTGGCTTGGGCGCGGAGGGCGCGTGGCTCGTACGGTTCTTGATGGCGATGTTTGGCTGGCTCGGAGTTGTCGTGGGCGGTGGTGGTGCTGGCGGAGGCACGGGAGCGAGGGAGAGACGGGCGGTGATGGCGTAACCACGGTGTGGGGATTGGGGAAGAAGTGAAGTTGGAGAGGTTTGCTTTATGCTTTCTCTGGTCATCCGGGACTCGTCTCTCTGGATGTTTGTGTTGCATATGCTTGAATTTACGGATCGTGCTGACCCTCGTCTCAACAACTCGACTCACATCATCACTCCTCATCTACGACACGATTGTTATCTAATCTTCCACCTTTTCCTCGATGCGGTGCATCTTGCTCGATGCTCGCTCCTACCTTCTACGATACTGTACAGTTTACACTTGTCGCCTGGACGGGCGCTGTGTTCCGTACGGTACCTACTCTGACTTCTACCTCTTACCCTCATACCCTCGCTGTTACACATGGATTATCTTGCCGTAATCATCGGGAATGGAATGAATGCCTTATCGTATACAGTTGTGTTTGCCAGGTTGCCGGGACGTGTGTATAAAAGTAAACCGAACATCGCTTGAGCGCCCGAAATAGCGGCCTGATTCTTATTCGCAGCCACCATGCCTACGTCGTGCTCGTTCTTGGTGCTTGCCATCCGCGTCTCCGCACTACCTCTCCGCGCTACTCTCGAGTGCTCCACTAGGCCTTATACTGCTGTTGTTTCCAAACTGTGCCGACGTCCACGCGCCCTGTGGATTCAGTGATGAATGGGCATAATTCCCGACGGCCGGATGCCTTGTACTATCCCACTATTCGACGCCAGCCTCGCGGGATTGCTGACGTTGTTAGTGCTACTGTACTGAGATGCAGCAAAAACTATGCACGCTTAGCATGGCCTAGCTCATCGCGAAAAGCTCAGCTAGAATCACCCGCTCGCATGAGCCCTATTCGTTCCCCCGGATGCTCTCATGTTCGGACTCGATGACGTCGAGGAAGGGGATGACTAATGTTAGCGGATGGAGGTCGTCGGGTTGGTAAGCACTACGAGAGGTGAGTACTTAAGTGCCTGCATTCTTTGAAGTCTGGCGTGAACAGTGTCTCGAAGAGACTAGTACTGCTCGGCGAACATGACGAAGTACGTGCTGACGGGCGCGACTGGCGGGCTTGGCTCACAAGTGCTGCTCTTCCTCCTCCACATGGTTCCTGGTACGTCTCTCCCTTCGCATCCCTACTAAAGCCCGCCTCACTGGCTCGCCCGGACAGCCTCTGACATTATCGTCTCTCTGCACAACCCCGCCGGCGTGTCGCCCACCATCGCCGCGTCCGGCGTCGAGGTGCGCAAGGGTGACTACGCCGATCCCGACTCGCTGCGTGCTGCCTTTGCGAGCGCGGACAAGCTCCTGCTCGTCTCCTACCCCTCGATTGCCCACGACCTCCGCGTGCGCATGCACAAGAACGCGATCGATGCCGCCAAGGCCGCCGGGGTCAAACACGTCTACTACACTAGTCTTGCCTTCGGATTCGGTGCACGCGAGGACCTTGTGCCAGCGGGTGAGCATGAAAGCGTCGCTGCGGTGATGCAGGCACACCTCGATACGGAGGCGTACCTTCGTACAAGCGGGCTAACCTACACGATCATCCGCGAGGGGATATACAGCGAGAGTTGGCCGTTGTACTTCGGCTTCTGGAGTCCGGCGGAGGGCACAAATGAAGTCGTCATCCCGTATGGAGACGGTGCGATTGCGTGGGCGAGCCGAGTGGACCTCGGTGAGGGTACGGCACGGATACTCTCTGCGGTATGTCTGCTTGTCACTTAATCGCTCGGCGCTGCTCATTAACCAACAGACCAGTGAATACGAGAATCGTACGCTTCTCCTTTCGGGTACTCACACCGTCACACTATCGGCACTTGCCTCCATTGTATCCTCTGCCCTTAACCGGCCCGTGCACCTCAAGGCCGTCTCTGTAGACGAATACATTGCTGCTCATATGGGCCGGCCGGGTCCACGCGGAGAGGCTGCGTTCCTGCGGGAGTGGGCGACAACATACCACGCGCTGATGCGTGGTGAGTGTGCGGTTGCAGACTCGACACTGCGGGAGCTCATTGGGCGGGAGTTAGTATCGTTTGAGGAGACTGTGATAGGCATGCTGGGCGTCAACGGGAAGGGTATCATACAGCAGTATGCAAAGTGACTACCTATCTATGTATGAGGGAATGTAACATGAGGTTACTAATCAGCAAAATGTCTGAGACAGCTCGACAGCTCACATCTGGGAATCACCCCGTTCCTAGTAAAATGAGAGTGAGTGATTGTTCACTGCGTGTACAACGTCTCGCGTGTTCACGTCGTACCCGCAGAGACAAAATTTCAGCCTAACACCGTAGAGAGCGGCGAATGCAGACACAAGATCAGATCAGAATCATACCTCAGCCACCGCTTTACGGCGCTACTCTCTGGGATACTCCTGATGTCTACGGCCCAGATGTACGCATCTCTTTTACGCTTCATCGTTTTGAGTGTGCCTCCTGGTATCTTCCACAGAGCTGCAGACTTTTCGACAACCCTACTATAGTGGCCCGGGCATGGCAGACTGCCATAATTCGCAATCGATTTGGAAAGATTGGAATAGACGCCGGTCCACTTTGACAATCTCATTA
>KE504140.1:30579-261561 GCA_000344655.2 Fomitopsis schrenkii
CTCCCGTTCGAAGTACGGCTTACAGCGCGAAAAGAGACGGCCCGACCGTATCGGGGTAGAGCCACAGCCCAGGCGTATCAGCGCCACTCCCAGCATTTCTGTGTGATGCTTTGCAGGCGGGACTCGAGGTTCTCCGTTTCTTCACGGCTGAGTGAGGTGTCGTACGGAGAACTTAGCCCCTCCAGTGGGTGGTTGGGGTTTATGGTTAGGCTGTGGGGCGGCGGGAGGTCGGGAAGCAGGTGGTAATGTTTCGTGTGGGCGACTGCTTCCACGCCTGTCATCGCGGTCCACGGGACCGGGATGCTTAGGCGGTACTGTGTCGGGCCGCCAGAGATCGTCCATGTGATCCAGTGACGGTGCAGGTCGGTGACTGCGGTGAGTAGGCCCGGCCCGGTTTCGCCGCTCGTGTTCTTCAGCGAGATAAGTTGCCCGCGTCCGAGCCGTCGTGCTGGGGGTTCATCTACCATCCACTCCAATATTCCTCCTGTCCTGGCTTTTGGCTCGTCGAGGACTTTTACAACAACGACTGTTTCGTCGTTGTGTGGGAGGGAGAGGGTTGGGAGGGAGGGGGTTGTCGTTACGTGTGTCTTATCGTTACGCTTCCTCCGTGTTGCTCGTACTGACTTCGACGATCGAGGTTGCGTTTTCATGGTGAGGAGGGCGGGCGTGGTCGTTTAGTCTGGTGTATCGTCGTCTTCGAGGTATAAATCGTTATCGTACCAGCGCCTCGCCGAGCGTTTCTCCTGACGTGGGCGGTTTTTAGGCGGCGTCACGGTCGTTATTCGCGTTAGTTCATCTTTGGGTCTGGGGGGGAGCGGGGGGTTGAGTGAGTGTGGGTGTACCCGGTGGGTGGTAGGGGCGTGAGGGGATGGATGGGGCAAGGTCTTTTCTAGCGGTCTGCTAGCGTCTTCCGCTCGTTACTTTGTTTTCCCGCTATTTTATTCTGGGTGATAAGTGGCAGGTTTTGGGACTGGGACCATAATTTAGGGTAGGGTGTTAGGGTTGTCTGAATTCGGTTGCCCTGTTGGGTGGATCAGGCTTGGGGGTCCTGTCGCGCCCTTTGAGTCGTTTACACGGCTCGGGGGCCGTTCAGGTGAGTTATGGCTTTTTATTTATTTATTTTATTATTATGGTTATTTAATGGTGTGGCTCAGGGTTAGGGGTTGGGTGTAGTTAGGTTGTATTAGTTTATCGGGGTGCGCTTTGTCATGCTCAGTTAGCGCTGGCCGGGGCCGCGTGTCCCTCATCGTCGCCTTCGGGGCTCTGCTCGCTGGGGTATGGCCGCCAGGCATCGTTGTGGGAGGTTTTCGGTCTTTTGCGGCTCTGTTTGTTTTGGGGACATGGGGGGTGAGTCTTAGTCTGAGGGTGTGGTCTCGCTGTCTCAGGTTTGGCTGGGGCGGGGTCATCCGGCTGGTGTGCCATTGTGGATGATTTAGCAGCGGGCTTGGTGTAGCTCGTCGCTGTTTGCGCATTTCTAGTTTCGCCTGTCGTGGCTACTACTAGCCCCCGGGCCATTGTGGGGCCTGCGCTGGACGTCGCAGGTGGCGACGCCCTCGGGGCAATCCTTGCTGGTTCGCTCGCAATGATGTTCCCACTTACAGAGCGTGTCCAACGATGCAATCCGTGTCACTGTCAGCCTCCCGAGTCCCGTCATATGGTCGCGCAAATGCGCGGCCCGCTGGCATTGATCTGGGCCAGAGACGCTTATCTGGTTTCAGGGTGCAAAATTAATGTGAATTGTACAACTACTGTCGCTGTAAAGCGGTCCGCACAGTTTTCACGATAATTGAGTTCCTCGTAGAACTGCGGGAAGCAAAAGGTGTTCATCGACAGCGTAGAATTCACATTCACTTTGCAACGCGTCGAGTATAGCCGCTCGCTCTTTTGGGAAGACATACAAATACTATTCTATTTCATGGTGTTGATGCTCGGTCGGGAAATCGCAAATGCGCAATGAGAGAACAACGTGGATATATTGATGCTACAACATGCATGGTCAAGAGCGCATTCTGAGGAACACCAACGCTGCACAGCGACCTACGCGTCGGAGGGAACGGTCCTCTTTGGGGACACCAAGCGCCAGATAGGTCTCGGTAACGGTACGTCACACTGCGTCACGCCTGGATGATCGTGCACGAGCCCTATCTTACCAGTAGCAGTAGTACACGCTCATGCTCTCCGCGAATGGGCCTGTTCGCTGTGCTGGTGGTTCGAGAACTCACCGGATGTTCGCTCGACACGCGTTCGCCCCCCCGTGCCAACGTCAGAGCACTGGCAGCTGCATACGTGCAGGATGTGATTTATCAATACATAGATGCCAGCGATTCCCTCTTGCAGGCAAATGGCCTTATCATTTCCTGCGAGCGACGATTGAGTACGCCGCGGGAACCCGCGGCCGGTACGCTATTCATCTAGACAGCATTCAAAGAACCCACGTACCACCATTCCATACTGAGTGTGCCTAAACATGCATATGCGCCACGTATGCACGGTGTCCATGAGACTAGTACTGATACTCATGTCCTCCGGTACCCATACATCCAATATTCCCCAGCTTCGTCAGCAATCCATGGCACGCAGCGCGCCCACAACGACGACCCAAGCAGATCCAGACATGCACACTCACCTCCGAGTCTACGCGCGCACCCCTCCTCACACCGTCCCCAGAGACTAACCAGCATTATATACAAATACACGAGCCTCGCAGCAAGCGTACCTACAGGTTACAATACAGGAAGCCCAAAGTCACATAAGGAGCAAAGCCGACAGGCACGCAGACATTGGCCCCCGGGGGCAGCGGCAGGCGGGATCCGCCGGGCCGTGTCTGCGCGGTGCGAGGTATACGATACGATAACGGGGGGGTTATACGGGCGAATATAGATAGGGTACGGTACGGTGCGATGCATGCGGTGCGGATGGAGTGGGATGGGGATGCGTGTGGATGAGGGGGATGCGGGGTTTCGTGGTGGTGGGGGCGCGGTAGGATGGATGAATGGATGGACTGAGTGGCGCGTGATGCGTGATGCGTGACAGGGGGACCAAAGAGACAGAAAACGGGGGAGAGACAGGCGGACGAGACTCAGCGAGTACAAGAGAGGGTGGCAAAGCGGCAGAGACGAGTCCGAACAGAGGGGAAGCATAGTGGCGCAGAAAGGCGGAATCGAAGAACATTCGCGCAAAGATGCATATGCTCGCATCTCGAATCGCGCCGCCGTCCCGGGAAGACAAGCCATCGCGGACGACCACGATTCGGCCGCAGAGAAAAGATGCGAGCGCGACGTGCACGGAACGCGGACGTGCAGACCCGGGTCCGCTGCCCTGGCGCAGCGAACACTCATCAGCATATATGAACCCTCGCCTCCCAGCACAGAGCCCGCGCCCGCCCTCATCTTGAGCCCGGGCACGAACTCGACGGCGACCGCCTCTGCTCCCGCTCCCACTCGCGCTCCTCGATCAGCTGCACGAGCAGCTCGACGTCGATCTTCTCCCACCCACTGTAGTCGCCCCGCGCCATCTCCTCCATGCGCGCGCGGTGGAACGTCATGTGGTACGGCAGGATGATCGACCAGTGGTGCTCCTCGGAGAGCGCGACGAGCTGTGCGAGGTACTGTGTGCTCGCGGACGCGATGGCCAGCATGTCCGCGCGCCCGGGCGTCGGCGCGGGCGCGGGCGCGGACGGTGGGTGCGTGGACGTCGGTGATGACGGCGCGGAGGGTGTTGTGGACGCGAGGGCGAGGAGGATGCGGAAGTACGTGGAGAGCGGGCCGACGAGGGCGGAGAAGGAGGGGTAGTAGCGGGTGATGAACTCGCGCGTGGCGACTCTGGTGCTCGCGCAGAGCGAGTCGCAGAGCTCTGCGGGCGGGGGCGTGCCGCTGGCGGGGCGGTAGTGCTCGTCGAGCTTGTAGAGCTCGAGCGGGTCAAAGGTGTGCCAGGCGATCGCGTAGAGGAGCTCCGGCTCGATGCGCGGGAACTGGTCCATGAGCGAGCGCGCTTGCGGCGAAATGTGGGTCGGCATCGCGGGCGAGGAGGGTGCGCGGGCGGGGGTGGGGGTGGGCTGGACGTGGATGAGGGAGATGAGGTACGCGTATTGGTCGGCACTAAGCGTTACCGTGCCCGGGGCGGGGCTGCCCCGCACGCGGGAGGGTGATACATGGGGCGAAGACACCTCTACTCGACGCCGGTCGGCGTCTTGGCCGCGCTGGGGGTAGCGGGAGTCGGTAGAGGGAAGGGCGTGGCTGCTGAAGATAGCGGTGGCGGTGGTCATGGCGCGCAGCGGGATGTTCGTTTGGGAAGAGGCTAGTGCGTATGAGATATAGTGGATGAGAGCACTGCGAGCGGTGCAGAAGGTGGACTAACCTAAGACGGGAGGGCAAGCGAGCACGCGAGGAGACAGGGAGGTGAGGGAGAGAAGTGAGCTTTGATGGCGAGTATGTGGCGACGGGCCGGCCGTGTTCGCGGGGAGAAAAGGCGAGTGGGCGGGCGACGCTTGCTGACAGCAGTGACAGGCCCGTTCGTCGTCCGGCCGGGGCGAGAGCCTCGATCTCTTCGCACTCCACCCGCTCGGCTCTCGCTCCCCAATCGAGAACCAGCGCCTGCCCCGATCAGGCTGCCCCACAGTGACGTAGCGGCCTGTGCCTGGCGGTGGTTGCCCAATGGTTTCCCCTTCGTTGCCCTCCGCTCTCACACCCGTCCACCTCTTCGCTGCGCTCTGCCAGTGCGACCTTCGCCCCGCCCCACTGCCGGGCAGCAATGCCAGTCCAGGCAGCGCGTGGCCGACTCGTGCCGCTCGCCAGACCGCGACGCGATTCCCGAAGCCGTGACCGTGCCTGCCGCTTGTCCACCACTCACACAAGTACGTCATCCAATCTTCGCTACCCACGGCTATTCCGGGTTCTCTCTTCCTCCGGCAGCCCGCATCATCCTGGCCACCTCGCTACTCTATACCCAACTGGTACTTCGACGCGCCCATTGCAGATACAGGGCAACAGACCGGCCATATACTGTCCAGAAAAGACGAGCTTGCCTTTGCGTGCCTGTACCTTCCCGTGGACCGTTCGAATGAGACAGCTTCGCTAGCGCATTCAATCCGCTGTGGAAATTGTGGCGTTTCTTGGCAATACTTATCTGAGCACAAAATGTTGATCGACAGGCGCACACCGGCCGTAAAAGGCTGCAAACAGTGTTTTACCGGAGTATCGTTGTGCAACAGTAATCAGGTACGGTATCATGGGTCGTCTTTCCTTGTACAGGGTATCTCCGTGCTGTAACGAATGCCACGGTTTCTTCTGGAACCCCTCGATATATGGACTGTGAATAGACGTCTATCACTGTTCAACCATCCTCTATGGAATGGGATTACAAGCCTCAGGTATGCGCTATCACTAGGGCACCGTCACATCGCAATGCTCTTACACACATTCGCTCCCGCAGTTCACTGCAGTGACTGCACAGTGCACTGCTAAAGCTGTCTAGCATGAAACAAGCCACCCGACGCCCAACACCGACAGTCTCGAGATCGTATCTTTACAGTCCGTGTGCGAACGATGCCGTCACTCCATATACCTACAGTGCTTCGTGTCCAGGTCGTCACCGTCGGCATACATATGTACGTAAGCGCGCGGATGACGTGCCAACGGCTCGCCCCAGACGTCCCGTATCGCCCGGCGTCACCGCAGGTGCTTCTATCTGCGAGCCGGACGACTTCGTTCTCCCCATTCATGGACGAGGTCCCGGGATATGAACACACGACGTCATGCAGGGCAACCAGGATCAACGCCGCCAGCTGCACCGCGCAAGTCTCACTGACGCACTGACGCCATGTGCCGCAGGAAGCTCCTGACTTTCGTCCCGTGCGTGTGACGTGCGGTTGCGCGGTGGGACATACACAGCGGGCGGACGCATGTGTACCGAGCCTCCCATGTCCAGCGACTTCTCGAACACGATCCACACCAAGCCCCGGGGAGACGCTTTCACCACTCTGGGAAGGCGCGCAGGGACCAACTAGGGGTGTGGTATCGCAAATAGGCTGGACAGTGTCTCGGGCAAGTGTGTGTTGGATGTGAATTTGAAGCTGTGATGTTATCTGCCCAGTCGGTAGGACCCTTGCGGGAGTTTCAAAAAGTCCGACGAGTCTTCCTCACCAGGCCCAACCGCGACTGACATGCTGTGTATTTCGACGGTCGAGACATCGCCCACGGCTCGCGCGCTCGTTTGACAACGCTCTGCTCTGCTGGCCTCCGCTACGGTGGCTAAGAGTCGAGGCCGTTTATACAGATCGTGAAATCGGGGCTGGCCCCAGCCTCGTCGAGTGTCGAGTGTCACGACGGGGAATTGGGAACGTGTTCTGCTCGCCGTCCTGCGATGTTCGGGCTCAGGGGTTAGTGATTGTCGCCATGTCGATGCACCCGGGGATACGGTGGTCGAGTGAAGGCGCGTTTGGCAAGATCTGGCCGCCGCGTTGGCGGGACTCGAGGTGAGCGCAGACTTTTGCTCTGCGAGTGTGCCTCTTCAACGCTTCGTTCGTGGGTTCATTGAGGTGATTGCCAGTAACAGATGCCCTGTCTGCGTGATGCGTCTGATCAGCATCGGTGATTACAGCTGACGGTTCGGTGCATCAGTCTCGGTGCACTAGGAACCCGGACACGTACAAAGGTGCTCTGTGCGTACACGCCGCTGCGGGACTCCGCGCTTGGGGGGCGTGTGTGGACGTCACCTCAGCAACGCAGCAGGCATTTCACAGCCGATTGAAATCCCTCAATCGCTGACATTATGTCCATGGCGATCCGGATATCGTTGCTAACATAGGTCTGCGCTTCCTGTTCTAGAGTGAGCTGAGCTGAGGAAATCCACAGGCGTCTAATAGTACACGGCGTACCGATACTTTTGTTGCTGCAGGAGATCCGTGAGTCTGGTCATGCCCTATGTATGTGTGTATGGAGCCCATTTCCAAGTGTTGCGATTCTGACTGAACTTGTGGCATTCACCCCGCACATACATCACCGGTATGGTAATTGATGCGCTGTGATTGGGCCGTCTGAGGCAGAATCTAAAATGAGTGGCATAGAAAGTGAGATCGGTCTGAGGACGACCCAAGGTCGTTGTACAGCTATACAACCCAGCTACTTGCATCCCAAGTGGAACGCCCTGTAGTTTCATACAAACGCCGCGTAAAAACGGAGGCAGGGAGGCAGTTACGAAGGGAGACCGACGGTGTGTGGCAGGTGGTGCGAAGGCGGCTCGGGGTGGCCCCGGAGAAGCCGAGGCGCGTGAATGGGTGCGCTCTGAGACGCATATGCACCCTCCTCTTACCTCCGCCTCCGCCTCCGTCTCCTTTTACTGCTCAACCTTTCATGTCGCCGCTGCACCACTAGCCATGCCCAGCGTCACCTCCACAACGCACACTGCCACGCCAGGCAGCCTCAGCCTCAAGGCATCTACAGGCAACCTCTCGATGAGTTCGTCGGTACCCTCTACTCCGTCGACTGCGTCCCCCTCGGCCTCGTTCACTCAATCCAACTCGACGCTCGCGAGCCTGCGTGGGCTCTATCCGCGCGCGGCCCGCGCCTTCCTGCAACGAAATGTCGCCCTGACGCACTCACTCCTGACCGCCGCCTTCGCGCTCATCGAGCCGCCACCGCAGCCTGCCTATCCCCACGGCGCGAGCAGCGGGGTGGACGCACTCGCGAGCCAGCGGCGGAAGTGGGAAATCCTGCGGGTCACGTTCGAGACGACGCTCTACGCTGCACCGCCAGCGACAGAGGACCCGGACGAGCTGCCCGCACCGCTGCGCGCGAACCTCCTCCTGTCGCCGGAGCCGTTCATCGCAACGCTGCACAATCGCTCTCTGCAACTCTTCATGCCCGCAAGCGCGGGCAAGCCAAATTCGTCGTGCCTCCCGGCGCAAGTCCTCGTCACGCTCGCGCTCGCGGGCCTCAAGCTGGGGTGCACGGCGGTCGCAAGGGC
This sequence comes from Fomitopsis schrenkii, assembly GCA_000344655.2. Lineage (NCBI taxonomy): Eukaryota > Fungi > Basidiomycota > Agaricomycetes > Polyporales > Fomitopsidaceae > Fomitopsis > Fomitopsis schrenkii. The sequence continues at coordinate 38,542 of KE504140.1, forward strand.
GATGATCGAGGACTGGCTGGCAAGGCGGCCGCAGTACGCGGAGGCGGGGAAGGAGGAGCGGGAGGGCTATGCGAAGGTGCTGGAGCTGTATTGCTTGCACGTCCTTCCGCGGTTGGAGGACTGGGACTACGCGGAGGACTTCTTGCAGTATGAGCGTGAGCTCGCGCCGGATGCTCGGAAGGTGAGCACGTCCGTGCACGATTTCAGGTCTGGCTTCCTTCCAGTGTGTTTTGTGCAGGCCCTTGACTCATAGCGTATGACTGGTTCAACCGGGTAGCTGCTGCGTGCACTGATGGTGTTCTCCCCTCGCACCGGACGGAGCATCAGGAAGACGCTGACTGTTCGTTTGCAGTACATCCTTTCATCCCTACACAGTCTCCGAGCACAGGCCATGTCTTCTCAATCCTCCACAAAGGCTATCATGCCGTCCGCCTCGGGGCCGGCTCTCTCCACTGTGCGGTCATCCTCACCAGCGCGGTCAGAGTCTTCCGTGTCCTCGTCTTCCAGCGGCTCGACGCACACCGCAACGCCAACCACACCGCGGCCGAACGGCAAGGGCAAGGCGGCACTGCACCCCGTTTCACCCATGACCGCCATCCCCGCCTCCGCCTCCTCACATTCCATCTCGTCCGCTGCGACCTCGCGCACGGTGACCCCCTCAAACGCGCACGCGCACATCGCCGCACCGCGCCACCGCTCTCGCTCTCGCTCGCGCACAAAAGCCGACCGCCGGAGCACGCCGGCCCCGCTCCCGCAGCCGCCCCGCGCCGCACCGGTCGAGACGCCGGCCCCAAGCCCGCCGAGCACGCTCGCGCTGCTCCGGACGAGCTGCGCGGCGCTGACGCGGGGCGTGTCGCGCGCGAAGTTCCTGGCGTACGTGCTTGTGTTCGTGGTTGTCCCACTGCTGTCGTTCGTCCTGCGCGTGAGGCGGACGCGCGCGGCGAAGGGCGGAGGTGCGGGTCAGAGAGGTGCGGTGGAGGAGGTGCGGCGGAGGCTGAAGGGTGGGGGAGAGGGGAAGGGCGTCGTGGCACGGGTGTGGGAGGAGCTCGTAAGAGCGGTAGGGGATACCGTGCAAATGGGCGGGCGGGGATTGGTATAGCGATCTATGGGTTGTCAGTCGATCACATCATATGCATACTTGACTCTGTCTAGTGTTCGCGGTGAGATATACATTCATTTTCTGGCTTGTTTTGTTGGTACTTATGGGCACGCTCGGGGCACGCCATGCACTACTGTTTGCTGTGCAGTGGCATAGTTGCGGGCGCACTGCCAGGTTCATGCGCCTATCTTGGTATCGTACATCATGATGTTGGCAGTAGACTTTTGAGCGCGATTGTAGGCGCGTTCTCTCATGATGATATCGTTGGCAGCAGATATATTGAGCGGAGTAGTAGAGCGCATTAATGTTCGAGTAGCTACTTAATACTACTACTTACACAACAGGCTGACACTCCTAGAATCGAAGCATGTGCGATGTCTTCACAACATGCCTCGCAGCAGGAGCCTGCTCGGGGCCGGCGAGCGATCAATTGGAAATTGTAGGCCCATCGTATGAGCATGAGATTGAGAGCTAAACGTTAGCGGAGAGGCCCATCGACGGCTGCCCGCCTCTGTGTATGTACACGGCACGACAGGTGCCCCTGACGGCGTCCTCACGACTATGGCACACTGCCGTCGGTTGTTAGGGTGGTAGATGAAATCGAACGGAAGCAATCTTGTGTGAGCTGAGCTTAGGGTGGAACGTTTGCACCGACATGGGTAGCGAGGACGGGAAGAGCAGGGGAATATTTGCCGGGAGTGTGAGCCACCGCAGACTGAGGGGCAGCCTCGTGCTTCTTCTCCCAGCCCGCGAAGAACGCCGCCCCTGGCCTTGAGTCCTTGACGATCCACCACCACCGCACCACCACCCTCTCCTCATCCTATCCCTCTGTCGTACGCCAGCCCTGCGAGAGCGTAGTCACTAGTATCTGCGTGCGCGATCATCGTCGTCTCCGTCCCCGCGCCTGCGCCTGTTCCCGCCCCCGTCCGCTCTGGCCGCGCTCGTGGTCGACCAACGCACTGGACCTCCTACGCTGGCCTCGCGCCGCCGCAGACCAATCCTGGGCTTCCTGCCTCGTGCCCGACGCCGTGCCAACACTGCGCTCGTCCCAGCGGGCGACATCACGCCCCCAGCGCCACAGAGGCCGAACACCGCGTCCGGGACACCACCCACCCCTTCCTTTCCTCGCTCGAGCGGCCGCTCCCTCTCTGACCTCCCCCGTACCCGTGGCAATACTCTCCCCCCCATGACTGCGAATCCACCGCACGATGTGCATGCCCACGAGCCGCCCTCGCACCAGGCCAAGCAGAATCTGAAGGCATGGTGGAACCATTTTCGCTTCGCACAGCAGGCGAAGAAGGAGGCTGAGGAGAAGAAAGGCGAGTGCACCCCTGTCTCCCGTCTTGCTGCGCCCGCAAGGCTCGTTATCGGCCGTAGCTGCGTTTTCCTGTGCGGACTTCCCGGGGCGATGTATCGGGAACGCCTACCGGGGTGCGTTTCCCTAACACCTAGGGGTTGGCCGTCAGCAGCGGACTGGCAGACAGCATGATCAAAGTCGCTCGGGCTACCACGATGGTCCCCGGATCGAAGGGCGAAAGAATCGGTCCGAACTGCTCAGTGTCTTTATTTCGCACAGTCCCCAGACTGTGTACGTCATGACTCTTGGTAGACCATCTCTGAACTGGTTGTTGACCATCTTACGACGCACACGGTGATACCAAAAGTCAAAACGGACTAGCGTCAGAAGTCTGCAGCACCCGCACTGCTTGCAGTTGCGACCGCTGTCTCGCGGTCAGCTTTCAGGGTCGGATATCGTGCCTTTCTGCGCGAACTCCGCGAGCGCACCACGGATCGATATGCGCAGTGCGAGTGTCATATGTCGCTTGGGCAGCCCAGCCTCACTGTGCTTGCAGTTCGAGATTCATATATTATAGTCGGTACTAATGCATCATGACTGAACAGAAGGCGAGGGCGTCGTGTTCGGTGTGCCCCTCAAAGACTCCCTCAAGAGTGCCAGCGTCCAGATATCCACTGCAAACGCAAATGGCGAGCTCTACGTGTGGGGACGCATCCCCGTCGTGGTGGCAAAGTGGTGAGTCTGCGCTGTCCAGGTGTTTTTGTCCGGCCTCTGATCTCCGCCGCAGCGGCCTGTATCTAAAGGAAAACGGTGCGCCGCCCTGCTGATTGTTTATTCGTGTAGGCGTTGATTGAGCGGTGGGACGCAGCTACGGAGGTAGAGGGTACGTTCCGGGTGAATGGGTCGAACAAGCGGATGAGAGAGCTGCAGGCTGCATTTCAATCTCCACCGGCGGTGCGTCCGTCCGTTCTGGAACGGCTATCTGGTGCTGATGCGCACGTCTGGCAGTACGGGAAGAACCTTGATTGGAAGAAGGAGAACTACACGACGCACGACGTCGCGAGTGTTTTCCGACGATACCTTACCCAGATGCCAGTACGTTCAGTCTTACATCTACCCCTTTCGTGATCAAACATCGTACAGGAACCCGTTATACCCCACGACATGTACCATGATGTCAGTCATAGTGTCGGCCATTTATTCGTACCCCGTACTGACCGTCTGGGTGCATACTAGTTCCGAGATGCACTCGGTACGTCAAACACGTTTATCGGGGAAGTTCGCGATTTTGAACAGGCAAGCAGCGCACAAGCCGTATAATCAGGATGAGGTCATCCGGACGTACAAGCGGCTTATCCGCACAATGCCGCGAGCGAACCAATACCTTCTGCTCTACGTGCTCGACCTGCTCTCCGTCTTTGCACGCAAGTCCGACAAGAACCTGATGACAGCAAAGAGTGCGTGGAACCTATTCACTCAGGACATACATCCTGACACGTCCCAGACCTGGCAGTGATCTTCCGGCCGGCGCTCATTGCGCACCCCAGCCACGAGCTGAGCCCACAAGAGCACCAGCTGAGCCAGGAGGTGCTCGAGTTCCTGATTGCGCATCAGGATTGGTTCATGCTGGACATCCCGCCACCGCCGAACCGGTCAGACGGGACGCGTACGCCAGTGGACTCGGGGAGCGACGACGAGCCGTCAGGCGGGTGGAAGCTCGTGAGTAAACCGCCACGGATCACGAGGCGGCGGACGACGACAGAGCGATCATCAGGTGGGTTGCGCGCGCGCACGTCCTACCAGCGTTGACGAGGTCTGCCGGATCCTACAGAGAAGCACAAGGAGAGCGGGGGGGACCTATCGCCTGTGCAGGAGACGCCGCCGTCGCGGCGAAGTTCGCGCAACGAGGGCTCAGTAGCGAGCGTGACACGGAGCAGGACGCTTCCGTCGTCGAAGCATAGGCACAACCGGGAGGCGTCCGACGAGGAGCGCGGCGCGAAGCTGCACAAGAAGAAACGTGCGTCGCTCCAGCCGGCGAAGCGGCCCGCGGCTGCACCCGCAGGGTGACGCGGGCAATGCCCGCTGTGTCCGTCCGTCTGTACGTTCGTTTGCTTTCCTCCTATATCAGCTATCCCTGCGTTACATTCGTCTTTTAGTACATATACTCCGCAGTCGGACGCTTATTCCGTCTCGTCGCGTCAAGGTCTTCATCCTCGCTCCGTATGCTCCGTCCTAGCGTCCGCTGTTAACTGTTACGGTTCTCGCGCCTGCCGCCTACAGCCGCCTTACCTAGAGGTGGGAGTCCAACTATATGTGTATTCGTGCACTCCCCGTGTCCTTATGCCAGCACTGCCCCCACCTGTTGCCTCCGCGTCCGCGTCCACTGCCATTGCTATCGTAATGATGTTGCCACTACCGTTGTCTTCATACCACCCACCACTAGTACTGCTGCCCATTAGTTTTGCCCGGGTTACTGTGTTTTATACGTATATCATACCTGGGCTTGTGTATAGGCTGCTGGATAGTTGCCAGAGAGTTTCATGTCGTATCCAAAGCCTCGGTGCATGCACAGGAAGGTCTGTATGTACGACGGAAGATTGGCCGTGGCTCAATGCCGATCTGTATAGTTGGAACGCCGGGTTGGGCCCGGGTGTGACGCGAAGTCGCCTAGGACTGAGAATGCCAGTCGAACTGCTTTCGACCCCGGGCTACCTCGCTTTAGAGCTAGAGAAACCCCTCATAAAATGCACGCCCTCATTAGCACTGGCAGGCTAATACTAATTACTGTCCGATGCGAAATCACCGTGAGTCCGTGACGATGTATGTACCGGTACCGAGGGGATGCACGTGTGCACGGGGTCGAGCGCCACCGGTGGCCGCTTCGGTTGATCTCAAGTTGAACTCACTCTCCGTCTCGTCCTCTCCGTGGTAATAGCAGCTCCTTTACACTCCAACCTCTTACTAGGGGCTCAAACGATATGTAGACACGTTGGATCCTGTCGCTTGGAGGACCTCTCGGGCGGTAGTAAGGCAGTGCGGACTTGGCAGGATCCGAGTCGTGCCGGGGTGCGTGTCACAGTATGACCTTGATTCAGCTTCACTTGGGCTGGGAGGATTTTGCTGACGCTTTCCTGTCAGGCTTGTCCCTGTCGTTGGGATGCTCCCCGGATTGATGGTGCGGTCGAGTGCATGGGCACTCCATGATCATGGCTGCCGCGGTGCATGCCTACAGCGGGGCGGATTCAATTAAAGGCTGCAGTACCATTAGGTCGAGGTCGGCCTGGGATAGGCATGTAGAGGTACGTGTAAATTGCGGCGCGGCCCTAGTGTGATGGGCACTTCGGCCCACTGATGCCCAGACTTGCAGGTATCAAGTGTACGTTCCCGTACTATCACGGACCGGTCAGTCGGCAGGCCCTAGAAGTCGGCAGTCACGCCAGCGTCACACAGTTCGCACGCCTTGTTTCGAGCTCCGCCCTACCAAGAATTGATCACCGCCCTTAGTGTGGGGTGATCCAGAGTAGCAGTACTCCATGTCGGGCGGGCGGATTTTTACTGTACCTTGGTTTATCTCTTGTATAAGCACCCAGAACCAGAAATCGCTAAGACCGAATGATAGCTGCACGGGGTTCATAGTAGGTTGTGCTAATACTTTATTTCGACAACCACACCACGAACCAATTGATGAAATTTGGGGTTCCATGACAGTTGATGTCCATACCGATTTTGAGCCTCTGGCATAGATTGGGACATGTTTATGTGTCCAAAACATTGCCCGTTGTACGAGCCTTCTCACTGCTCCCTCACCGGATTCGAACTCCGCTACGGCAAGTCTCGGCCAGTGGCTGAAGGGCGTGACATTTGCCCGAATGTCAATCTCGCTCTACGGTGGGCATCCTGCCGTGAAAGTGGTACCAGAATGTGTGCAACGACCTCATAACTCACGTCCAAGTCGAACGGAAGCAGGGCGTCGCCTGTGGCTAGAGAGGCGGCGGGGTGCCGACTTCTAGGGTCTGCCGACTGACCGGTCCGTGATAGTACTCTGCTGTGATACGTCTACGAGAGTAAGTATATGATGCCGATGAGGATTTCGCCGTCCCCGTGGGCGTGTTGGCACTGCATAGGGTGTTCTAGAAGCTACACGCTCTCAAGCGCGATAGATGGCGCGCTGGTGATGCGCAAGTCATGATCGCAGTGAAGATTGGGTACATGGGTTGTGGAAAGGAAGTTGCGTTCCACGTATCTCCTGACCGTCACTAGCAGCCAGCAATAAGTATTCTGATCCAGAGCTCAATTGACAGCTGCCCATGCTGATGAAATTAATATGGTACTACACAATTGCCAGTGAGCGCAGTGCTATTGCATATCTGCCATTCATGGCGCACGGAGCATGTACTCAACGAGCGGTAACAGGCGGGGTGGCAGTGCACAGTGGGATTCGGTCCCGAAGGCATACATTCGCCTAACGATCGCACCTGCACCAATCATGTATGAGCCTCTCAGTCGATGCTAGGTGTAGTCGCCGTTCAATCCGCCTGCGAGTGCTGGTAACGACGTCACGGTCCCTAGATTGGGCCGCTAGCGTTGTCCGCATGCACGCGCTAAATTCTACGTTCTTTGCGGAGGCGCCCCCTGCGATGTCCGAGGCGCGTCCGCAATCTTCACGATGTGTCACGACTCGCTAGACATGTGAGTACACCATCATTCTATGTAGTGTTCTCATGACTGCCTCCAAGTGCGCGGAGGTAGTGCCGGCCGCCTCAACTTTACGTGCTCGTTGGATGTTGCTCTAGCTTGCTGCCGGCCGCCTCGGATGGGCAGCACTGGCCGTTCATCTTATCCTAACTCACCACTCCGCGACATAACCCCACGCTTGAACCGTCGGACAGACTGCATACCGCCCGCGAATGAGGCGTGCGCGTTGTAGCGATTGATCCATAGACAGGCTTGACACCGGCGCTCTTCGCGTGTGCCGGCGTGATTCAGCTCGGGTGTCCCTGTTATCCTCAATATGCCACTGCTTCAAAAATGCTGTTCTGACCATCGGTGAGTACAGCATCATTGACTGAGTCGTCATTCGGTCTGATTGTGGAAGGTCACCCACGTCCAGCTTCCTTTGGGCTCCGACATGTCATTCGTTCGTATCATTACACTTGACAAGGCGTCAGGGCAGTGACGGTGCTCCTTGATGCGATTGACTGCCAGACATGCGGCCCCTGGAGTGGATTGTAACCCATTGCCCCAAGGCATCACAGTCGGCCCTGTTAGTGTTCAGCGTCCCGCCCAGCATAAAATGGAAGTAGGAGTGGATATAAGGCGACAATGCGACCGCAATCTCGAGTCTCTCTGTGAAGCTCGCTTGCTCTAACGTGCGCCATGTCCCTTACAGCGACAAGAACCGCACTCTATGCAGTCGCACTGCTCGCCTTTGTTTTCTGTGTTGCGTATACCACGCATAAGCGACAGCGCCGACCTCTCCCACCGGGACCAAGGGGCATCCCGATATTCGGCAACCTTTTCCAATTGCCTACACTACGACCACATCCAAAGGTATGACTACCGCGTCTCATGAGGTCAGCTTTGTTAATCTATGGGCGATTTCAGCTCCTCGAATGGGCTCACAAGTATGGCGAAATATACTCGCTCAAGCTCGGTGGTCAGGACGTAGTCGTCCTCAACACAGCCGAAGCCGCCAACGAGATACTGTCCCGCCGCAGTCTCAACTATGCAACCCGGACAAGTGGGCACGTCGCTCATGACATCCTACACGACGGTATGGGTCTGGCGCTCTTGGCTTATGCTCCGCCGTGGAAGGTGCGTCCCTGCCGCCGCGGAGGTGCACCTGACAGCCTGATGGCCGCTCGCAGACGCTCAGAAGTGCGCTGCAAAGCGTCCTCGGACCCGGGCCTTCGAAGCGACTCCGGCAGTACCAGGAATACGAATCGCGTGTCTTCCTGTACGACATGATCTGCCATGGGGACGAAGCTAGCGCGAGAAACGCTCCAGAGGGGTTAATCGCTGGCAGCCACTGGTATGCACCAGTGAGGCGCTTTGTGAGTGGTCCCCTTGTATGTCGGCACTCACATGCTCAATGCGCGCAGGCTACCAGCATTGCTGTATACATACTCTACGGCAAACGAGTCAATCGTTTCTTGGACAATCCAGACCTGTATGTACCAGTCGACGTCACATGTCGAAGCGGGGATCTGAACTATACCACGCCACAGACATCAGGTGTATGACATTGTAAACAATTTCGTAGAAATGGCGCTGCCCGGCCACTACTTGTGAGTCATAGGCCTTCCAGTGAATATTCCTTGCAATCAATGTATGACTGGATACTCGCCTTGGACAGAGTGGACGTGTTCCCGATCTTGAAATGGCTTCCAGACTTCCTAGCTTCATGGAGGGTGAAAGCACGGAAACTACACTTTGGGTTGGTCTTACATCTTCAAACATGTCCGTATCAGATCTGATCACTGTTGAATACGTTTAGAGAACTTGGCCTTTGGAGAACCCTACTCTCTGAGTGCAAGGTTTCCATGAACAACGACACCCGCAAGGGCAGCTTTGTTCATTCATATTTGACTCAACGTGCAGCCGCCGGTGAAGAGGTTGCACCAGGTAAACAGTTGACAGATTCTGGATGGATGCAAGACGATTTCCTTGCATACGGCGCAGGCTCCACGCTCGAGGCGGGGTCCGATACGACAACTTCGAGCATTGTGACGTTCATTCTGTGCATGCTCAGTCATCCACATGCGCTTCAGAGAGCCCGGGCAGAGATTGATCAAGTCGTTGGGTTAGATCGCCTACCCGAGTTCGATGATGAAGAACGATTGCCGTACTTTATGGCTTGCCTCAAAGAGAGTTTGAGGCTTCGGCCGGCTACACTGATTGGTACGTCTCATAGTATCTGTTACTGCGACTAAGTCACATCGTGCTAAGCGAACTACAGCCTTACCGCATGCCGCAATAGAAGACGATATCTACAAAGGATACCATATCCCTAAAGGTTGCACAGTCATCGGGAACGTATGGGCTATTCATAGGGATCCAGAACGATTCTTCAATCCTGCTGCGTTCGTGCCGGAAAGGTTCTATCAAGATGGGGAACCAACGCACTGGGATAGCGGGCCGAAGATAGAGGAACGCAGCTTGTAAGCTCATTCTATCTAGCTCGTGGAATGCCCTCAATCCCCATTCGAAGATTTATGTTCGGCTGGGGCCGGCGGTTCTGCCCAGGCAGTTACATAGCTGAAGCATCACTCTTTATCACGCTCTCGCGATTGCTGTGGGGCGCCGACTTCTCCGCCCCAGTCAACTCAGAGACAGGACGTCCGATCCTTCCCGACGTAGCAGATGAAGAGAAAACATGGAGGCAAGGGCTCATCAGTTTGCCGAACGCTTTCGACGTCATGTTTGTCCCTCGGTCAGCGAAACATGCGGAGCTGATCCACAAAGCTTTTGACGATGTGCAAGCTGATTGGCGGGCTATGGGTTTGGAAGAGGATAAACGTTGAGACATAGCAATGCTATTTCAAGTAGTCACTACGTCTACAATATGCATAACAGCTTTGTGTGTCCATTACACGGACGTACGCGGGTATAAGGAGGTGTTTGACCTCCAGCATGTGGACAAGTTTGCGGCCGAACTCCTCTCCACGTGGGAGCATAGGGGGCAGCACAAGGGCAGCATGAAGTGGAGGACGAGTACAGTATCGTCCCCTAGATGAAATTATATACAGGCGGAGGCTCCCTTCCCCTCCACGTGTTATCCCAGGGACACGCGATATCGCTGCCGAAGAGGAAGTCCTTGCTCCGCCGCGCTTTTCACAGGCGGAGGAAGCGGCGCTTCGATGTGCGCATTTAGACTAGGTTCGGGATGTTCCTCTCATGGGGTTTGTTCCAGCTGACAGTCAGTTATTAGACGCAGCCTGACGTAGCAATGTGGGAGCGGCCCGAGGTGCGTGACCCAAATTCCGCGCTTCATCTCGCGTAAGCGAGAAATGTGGTATATGATTTCAGTGGCTCTGCATTTACAGTGTTAGAGCAGTAGAGTCGTTCGTACCGTACGTAGCTTACAGCCGCCCGTGTACATCGCACGTCGCGCGCAATGTGATCGTTGCTTTTTCCGTCGTCATTCCCCTCGCGAACCCGCTTTGGGCGAGATCGGATCGATACCATGGTGGCGCACACCATCGGAGATCAAGCTTATCAGCGCTCAAACGCTCAACTCGCCCTATTAGCCCACTATATTCGTACGTAGCTGAGCATGCGTACGCCTACCTAACAGTGGCAACAGCCGTCATGATAGTAGGTGCCATTCCATTTCTTGCCTATGATTTATATTCTCACTCGGATTCTTTTGAGGGTGTACTTTGCCGGCTCCGAGTGACGGTCATGACGTGTCGGCGTTCCGGTGGGCATGTGGCTCGCACCCAGGCCCGCAGTCAATTCATGGGTTCGACTCGTAGTCGCGATCCTTAAATTCCGATCCCATTGGAGCCTCGCCCCAGCGGTGAGATGCATATTGTCAATCTGATCTCGTGCTAACTTGAAGGATAGAACCGAACCCATCCCAGGATACTCGAAAAAGATATGTCTCTTTCATGTAAACCTTTGCAGCCACTCACGCAGACTCGTTGTTGTCCGGGTGCAACAACCAGGATTTCAGCGTATCTGCAGTGGCCACAGAAGCACCAACTCAATGCTTCGAGCTGGATCACGAAATGTATACGTACTCATCCGCTCTATCGCTCTCCGTTCATCGAACAGTGTCCTGGTGGGAACAACCGCGGAGCTTTTCTACGGCCACGCTTGGTGAAGTTGCTAATCCCCGCCCGAGGTGCTACTGCCCTCCCGAGAGGGTAAGCCAATCTGACACCGTGTAAACGGTTGTAGGTTACGTCCACCAAGTGCATTCAGATGTCTAGGCACAACACTCGCCCAAATGCCCGTGTGGAACTGCATTTTGACCATGCACAACAGCGAATGTATGCATGCTGAAGGCTGGGGCGTGCAGCTGATCACAGGTGACTTCCTTCTGACCAGGATGAGTAGGCGGAGCCTCGTCGCATGTCGCAGGTCACAGCACTTTCTGGGAGGAGGGTGGTTTGAGACAAAGTTGACGCGGCTCGTTGACGGGGTCGACTCAATTGTCAAGGATTATCCAACAGATAGTGACGACTCTTCCTTTGGTGCGCACGCGGAGGGCTTTCTCATTACCCGGTGGGGCGGGAATCCAGCCTTCGGCCCGTGGACTCAGCCTTCAACACGCAATGGGGCTTCTATCGCTAAACATCACACGCTCAGGAAGCATTACGATATGTGATGGCGAGGGGTATAAGACTGTCCCTCGACTGCGAGATAAACATGAACCACTGACCTTTACATAGGTAGTAGCAAGCTATGGGATCGATCCTCCCTACCATCCTACTCGCGTTCTGCGCATGGGCGTTGTGGCGACTTGTGTCCTTCATCCGAACACGGATTGTCACCGCACATCTGCAACGCATTCGGGGGCCTCAGGCTACCTCCCTCTGGACTGGTGAGCTCACTAATATTCTGCCCTTCATGAATAAGTGGGTAACTGGAGCGGGTCACAGGTAATCTTCAACAATTCTTCTCGAGAGATGCTGCGGAGTATCAACGATGTCTTGCTCGCCAATACGGTCCAGTCACCAAGCTGAATGGGTTCCTCAGCGTACGTACGGCTTGCTGGGACGTCTAAGATATTGTCAATCTGACGGCGCTAACATTCGCTATATGGCAGACTCCAATACTGTACGTTTCCGACCCCAAGGCGCTACACACGATCCTCATCAAGGAGGAGCACGTTTTCCACGAGTCTGAAGACTTCATTTCGTACGTCCATTCAATGAGACGAGTGGTTTTGGGTTTACATTAATTGACGTTCTTGTGAATATCGGACAGAACCAACAAGCTGGTATTTGGCTCGCACGCATTGGTGTCTACCCTAGGTGTGTTTCCTTAGCCGTGCATTGATGCGGCCCCCCTACTAATCACTTCGAGGTACATTATAACAGGCGTGCAGCACAGTAGACAGCGCAAACTGCTCAATCCAGTGTTCTCTGTCAATCACATGCGGCATATGATTCCACTCTTCTACAATGTCACCTACAGTGTGAGCTCAATTGCAGGCGCCAATGAAGGGATCCCGCTGACCAATCTTAATGTTGCAGTTGCGCGACGCAATCATGTCTCGCGTAGATGGGGAGCAGCACGAGATCGACATGCTAGGTTGGATGGGCCGCACAGCACTAGAGCTCATCGGGCAAGGCGGCCTTGGATACTCGTTCGACCCGCTCGTGGAGGATAGAACAGATGAATATGGGGATGCCCTCAAGTCTCTCCTGTACGTGGTTCCAGCTCGCTTGGTCAGCTACCTTCTCACCTGGTTGTGCCCTGTGTGACAATTGCGGTCGCCTCGCCATTGATCTTGCGACGCGTGCCATAGGCCATCGCTCTCGGGCCTGGCCCTCTTTCGCAAGTTGAATGTTATTGGCCCAAAGTTCCTCCCTGCTTGGGCATGCCGCGCCCTTGTAGAGATGTTCCCGAAAGGGACATCGGTCCACCGAGTCAAGGATATTGTCGACACCATGGACACCCGCTCCCGTGAAATCTTCAAAGTCAAGAAAGCGGCCATCGCCAAGGGTGATGCGGAGGTAGTCAAGCAGGCCGCTGAAGGCAAGGACATCATAAGCATACTCAGTGCGTGAGTCCGAACCGTCTTCCAGAATGTCTGGCTTACGATTTGGCAGTGCGCGCGAACTCCGTGGCGGACGCTGCGGATAGGCTATCGGAGGAAGAAGTGATCCACCAGATGTCGTGAGTCGAGATGCTTTGATTGCCCTGCAATGAGACGTCTCCTTTGCTAATTAACGGTGGACCTGAAGGATTTTGATCTTCGCGGCGATGGACACCACCTCCAACACACTCTCCCGCATCCTTCAATTGCTTGCGGAGCACCCAGACACCCAGGAGAAGCTTCGTCAGGAACTCTCCAATGCTGGAGCGGCGGATGGTCTGACTTATGACGAACTCAACCGCCTCCAGTTATTGGACAGCATCTGTCGCGAGACACTCAGAGTGTGCGCTACTTTACATCCTCCCATCTGATGGCGCACAGGGCTGACCTCCTACAGTTACCCTCCGGTGACCATGCTATCCAGAGTGTAAGTCCGTTCAATTCTGCACACGGAGCCTTCACAAGCCCACTCTCAACTGCCACAGCGCTACCAAAGACACCGTGTTGCCCCTATCCGAGCCCATCTATGATAAGAATGGCAAGCGGATGGACGAGATTGCTATGCCAAAGGGCTCTGAAGTATGGCTCGACTTCTTTGGATGCAACACCAGTAAAGCGCTCTGGGGAGAGGACGCGTATGAATGGAAGCCGGAACGATGGATGTCTCCTCTGCCGGCCGCTGTCACGGATGCTCACATACCTGGGGTCTACTCAAACCTGTAGGTCGCTTCAGTTATATGAACCCTACTGCTTTCTCATAACGTGGTACAGGCTGACATTCTTAGGTGGCAAGCGGGCTTGCATGTGAGTTCAATGATTCGTCGTGCCTTCGTGTTCTATCTGCTGATGGTCTGTTTAGAGGCTTCAAGTTCTCTGAAATGGAAATGAGTAGGTGTTCACCGTTACTGCATGTCACCCCGAGTCGCTGACGCCTCACTCAGAGGTCGTCCTATCCGTTCTCGTTACCAGCTTTACCTTCGAGCTGCCCGATAAATCTATCAAGTGGAACGTCGCGGGCGTGTGGTATCCGAGTCTCAAGGAGGACCGTGCCAAACCTCAGATGCCTCTGAATGTCAGACCATACAAGGGTACTCGAGCCTGACTCTGTGGCGGAGACCTGGGGTGCACATCGTGCATTGGACGGGGTTTATGATGAGGTGCTGCACAAATCTTCTAGTGATCGTACGAAGCGAGGATGTGGACATATCGAGTCATAAATGCATTGAATGTGTTGTCTTACCTATCGCCCAAAAGCAGAGCCCTGCGCACGGTTGAATTGGGGCCACTCGGCTAGAGAACGACCGAACTTCTTTGTCGCTGTCCGCATGCCCGGGTCGTAAGTGCTAGTACAAAGTTCTTCCGTAAAGCCGGATCTCGAGCTCTCTGAGAGCAACCTTCGCAGCAGCTGTGCTATTGACCCCCTGCCGTATACGTATTTTATCCTGCAGACATTCGTTGAGTTTGTTGACTGCAGCATCCTCCACATAATAGTACAGGACTCACCCCTGCAATAGCAGCCCATGGGCCTTGATGGCCACATTGAAGTGGCAGGCAGTCACGGTAAGTTCCCACTGGCAGTCCCAGTCGAGCGCGCCGAGGGGCGGATTGCCCTGTAGTAGATTGTTCAGTCGCACTCTTCAGTCTACACCGACGTCTGCCAATGGTTATACACAGCCCCGAAAAGGGCCATGAAGTGGCCTTCTGTGCCAGTGGTTGGGCTGTCAGCCATTCTGAGTTCGCGACTCGGATGTCCAGTAGTAGCCGTTAGGTAGGTGCGAACGAGAAGCCGGCCATAGTGCCTTCGTACCACCGAAAATTATACATTTTACATAAGCAAGTGCCTTATGTTTCCAGACACAGTTGACATTCACGCCCGAAGAGCGTTGAAGTGAGGATCTAGAGAAGAAGACCAGCGTGGGGACGAAAAACGAGAAACGAGATGAATTCGATAGACTACGCTGATGACAGCTCAGGTCACATGTGACCTCGTCTACCGTTACAAAATAAAGGAAAGCATGTTAGTGAGATGGGCATATAGTAATATAGGCAGGCGAGACGTTGGCCGGACTAGCACTTCGCCATCCGAGTACAGGAGAAACCCTATTCTCAGAACCACCGGTGGAGACCCCACTACAGTAAGCATATGTGACCATCCCAGAATACGATATGAAAAAAGGCAACTTGAAGTCCGGGTGATCGGCGGGAATTGTTATGTTGTTGTCATCCCTTCTCGTGCGAGGAAAAGTCGGTGGGCCCACACTGCATAGAACGATGCAGAAAAGGAACGGGTACATGCACGCTAGCGGCGTCGTGTTGAGATGACGGAGTCGACAGCCGGGACGGAAGTGATTCAGGAAGGGAAGTCGATGGCATAGGGGTAGGAACTTCCCGTAGCGTCGTGCTTGAATCGGAGGGTAAGTTCGCGGATGGGCGAGTCGTGCAAATGAGACGCTGCAACGACTGGCGTAGTTGTGTCAGCTCCTGTCGGAGAGATACGACTTCTTGATGTAAAAGCACAAGGCTGGCGTCCGCTGAACTTCGCCGGGCACAATCGGCTTCGCGCCTGGCCTTCCGAGCAAGTCGAAATCGCGCGCAAGCAGTGCGGTTCCCTTGATTGGGCGGCGAGAAACGTGGGGTTGTCGTCGGGGCTGCCGAGGGAATACCGGAGGATGGAACGGAGGAAGGACATAAGAAGTGGGTCTTGACATTGGATAGGGTCTTGTTCAGACGGTGAGGCGGTTGGCAGAGGCGGTATGATGGCTGTGGTGAGAACTCCTCGTCGCAAGCACGACGGTGAGCCAGTGAGAGCCTCACAGCACCGGAGACCGGTTGGACGAAACGAGTGAACGGGCCCGGGCAGATCATGTGGTCAAACAAACCCATCGGCGACATGACTAGGTAAGTACTGTAATCGAGTATCGCGACGGCCAAGGACTTGATCCAATCTGTACTGACGACACCCGAGTATTCTGCTAATTCCCACTACACATGCCTAAAATCACATCGAAGGACATGACAGCGACGTGGTTGTCACTGATCTCACTCTCATTCAATTCGGGAATGCCACTGACCACTACGTGCCGTTCCCCGGGTCCTTATGTGACCAGATATATCGCGCCGGAGGACTTGAGTTGCCCAGAAGATAGAGCCAACGTACGGCACCTACTAGTAAGACCTGTCACGCGCAAAGGCTTCGTTAGAGCGGTAGCCAAAGATGTATACGCCGTATACACTCACAGCTGTCTTGTTCTATCCAACACATAGCGCGAAAAGAAGCCGGAAATGGAGCAAGAAGAGCACTGCCATGGCGAAGTTATGCTATCCCTATCTAGCCTCAGCCCGCGATCATCGTGTCCCCGCAGGTTCGACGTCTTCGCTGCCGTTCTGACTTAGTTTGTAACCGTGTTCCTACCAGTCTTCAATTGGGAACTCCAATACAGTGCTCACCTTTGCCATAACAGCTTCCGGAGTGACAACAAACATGCGGTTGATGGACACTGTGCCAGCAAGAAGAGCCTGCAGTCACGTCTAGCGTTGTCTGTGCGTCTCCCGGACTCCGACTGAATTTCGTCGACATGAATATTATCCATTCAGGACTGTCCATAACAGCGACCTTGACCAAATAATGCCTCGAGATACGTCTCGAGGGCATTGTGTCTGTATACTATATAGCTATAGATGTGCCGAGCTTAAGGAGCTTATGAGCTTCAAGTTGATTGCAGCTACTCGCCTAGTGCAACTTGCCTGTCGTGATGACTCAGTCGGTTCTTTGAGCCGCAAAGTCGTTGTTACCAACCTACTGTAGTGCAAGGGGCTTCCGGGGGCTGAGGTATGCAATGAAAGAGTGAAGGTGAGTCGGAATGGACCGGCAAAGCCGGGAAACCCGGGCCGACGATGACGGGTGAATCTCGATGCGCACGTGCGTGGGGTGCCACCGCCGCATTGCAGGCCCGGCCAGTGGACAATGTGAGTTCGCTCGCGCTGTCGGCCTCAGCGCGACATCAGTCTCTCCTCACCCCTCTCCCAGACACCATGGACTCAGAGGCAGCGCGGAACCTCAATGGCGACAGCGACGAGCACAGGAACTCCCTGCTGAGGAGGTCGTGGCATGCAATGTCGGATATTCTCTCGCCGTTCTCACCCTCGGCGTTGGCCTCGCTTCCCAAGAAAACGCTACGTAGGAGACCCCGCTACACTCGCAACGACAATGTCCCGGAGGCTGAGAGCGACGAGCACGGGCAGATGCCCACGGTGCGGGACTACCATGCTATCAATAGCGTGCCGCCCCAGGTTAGGGTACCGAAGAAGATTGCTACACCTATTAAGGTCGAAGGAAAGGTCTGGTTTGCGAATGAAAGAAGTGCGTGTCGAACTCTCATTGTATGCTGCGTAAGTGACCCCCAAAAACCTGCAGCATGGATCGCCTACTTGAATATGGCTGTCCTTATCGGAACGCTCGCTCTTGCCCTCTTCAACGCCTCGAAAGATGACATATCCCGCTACTTCGCATATGCTTACGCAGTCATCAGCGTCGGCATTCTCGTAAGTGTCTCTACCCGTCAGGGTTGCCTTCCGTAACGGTATCCGCTCTAGGTCTACGGATATGCTGTCTACCAGCACAGAATTACATTAATCCGGAAACGAGACCCAGGGTCGTTCGGTAATTACTCTTCGGCTCCGTTCATTCAAACGGCCTCACCTCTCTTGACTTCTTCATGCTGTAGATCAGATACTGGGCCCTGTTGTGATCAGCATTCTACTCTTCATCGCCGTCCTCGCCAATTTCGTTATCAGGGGTACGTGGTCTCATGCTTGCTAGCAACAATACATGTACTGACAGTGTGGCTTCTGTGTCACGTACACAGTTCGAGAGCTGTACGTATTGACACCTCCGATGTGACTCGGAGACACTGACTGTCTGCCAGACAAAGACAGAACGCGGACGTCCCCGGATTGTCCCTCTTTGAATTCATGCGCCCATCTGCCTAGCCCACGGGCGTAGAAAGCCTCGCGAACTGCTGTCCTCATTGTGAAGGTTTCGCCTCAGGTCGTATAATTGAGCCGCTGTTCCCATGCAGTCCGTTGTGCTCGCCCGAGCAAAGAAGGGACTCCTGCATACAGGTATACTTTCTGGCAGAAGATCTCGCTGTGGTCATTCAACCGTCAGTGTACATCATCACCCTCGGACACGGCGTTACACATTTCTTCGATTCCAGCATCGGACGTCGCTTCCGCCCATTCGGTGCCTACAGTCGACTATTATATTCTATCTCGTGTCCCCTATATCTGCTTCGGTAGGCACACTACCAAATTGTAGGAGGTATGTCACCCATCACTTAACAAAGTTCTCTGCTTGCACTCCCACATGCGATTGCATTGCAGTGCCGGTATACCGTCAACGCCGGAGGCTGGCGCAAATTTCACAACACAACGCACGGGCGGTCGATCTTGTCCCGCTCTTGACAGCATAGACTGCGTTTGGTACCTGCTTCGCCGCATGCATGAACGGTACGTCGCCAACCCCGAGCATATTTTTTCGCTCATGTCTTAAATGGCTCAGCTGGCCAACCAGAGAATGGTAATCAAATACAACTTTGTGCAGCCATGCCTGCGCAATGGCCCGGTCCTTGGCCATGGCCAACGGACATGGCTCGAACACGATGAGTCCAAGCGCGCGGAGTCAGCGCGCCAAGGTAAGCCTCGGTAATGCTCAGAGGTTTTCGTAAAGCTAGCCGATGGCCGATGTCAGTGTCCCGGGCATTTCATATCATGAGCTCTAGCATGCGTTCTGCCCGCTGGGGCTCGGCTCGACGCCTCTTCTTCACAATTCACCACCGACTCGGCGCCCCGGTCTCAATCACGGAATCGTTCTCTGTTGAAGGTGCCAGACCCATTGGTTGGTGGCATTTGCTGTGGCGTCTCAAGTTCACAGATCTGAGGCTTAGCCTCTCCACTTCATTACGTTAAACAATTGTAGCGGCTCGCGAGATGCATATGAAAGAGTGCTATGAACGCTACGAGGTAACCCGGGTGCCTCCGGACAACACAGAGGCTCCTCACTGCATACTCATAGACTAATATGCTTCACTCGTACACTTCGCTCAGAGCGCCGATGGCTTCCACATGACAGAGTTAGCCCCGTCCGGACAGCCCACAATGCTTCTAGCCAGAGCGTCAGTAGTACCCATAGTAAGCCGTCTTATCATCTTCAGGAAGCATTCCACCAACCTAATACGCTCTACCCTGATCGTCAGGACGCCTCTTTGTCGCAGAATTTCCGAACTACTGATCTGCGGAAATGTTGACGTGCTGTCAGGGTTGTGCAGAACCCAATCGTATCATACAAATGGCGAACACCCATTCAAGTGCTCCGGTGCGGTGGCCGGGCTGACACGCTCTCGTTGTGATGTGAGTGCGAAATCGGAGATGATTCATTCCACTCACGATCTCGCGTCTGTCCCCGGGGCTGAGGTACAATGTTGCAACAACCCGACAACGCATGCACTTCACAACCCAAGAGAACCGTAGGGCGTGGCATAACGCCGGTATGTCAAGTACAGAGGACTCGATGGCAAGCAGCCGCTCACCCTCGTGCTGAACTAGGGCGCGGCCTTGAAAGCGGGCCGGATGCGATAGTTGCCAATGCGCATGACCTGTGCGCGCTCAGAAGGTGGCTGCATTCTGCGCCTAGCCTAAGTGGTAAGTCTGCTCCAGGTTCCCCGATCCATGTTGTACGAAGAGCTATTGAGTGACAGTATCCAGCCGCTTCCTTCTTCGGATGGATGCGCGGGCGTGCCTGTTTCTATCAACGCCGTGAACATATCTGCATGGACCCTGAAGGTACGGCGGAATCGTGGAGCATGGAGCCTCGCTCGGAACCCCTTCTGTGCTTGAGAAGAGATGTAAGCAGCGATGCTTACGGACATCGGCTTCAAGGCATACCCCGACGTGACGGATGACAATCTGCCCTGGCCCTCTCTCTGCGCTCGCAGCAATTATCAGGGCCCGTGCTCCGCGCAATCGGCTGAATGTGAGAGCAATTGACCTATAGTGTTGTAGATGGCATCTCTTCGTTCCATCACATAGTTCGCCAGAGTTCTGCTCAGACTGCGGACGTCTTCGATCCCAGGCGAGTTATTTGTCCCTGTACGCCTTCGCATATTCACTTCCGTTATGCTGATTTTGCGCTCCTTCTCCTCGATCCTTCCTGACTATACAAGGCATCTGATAAACTCGGATTCATATGTCAACTTCTCGGCTGGCCAGCCGGATCACGGGTGTCAGTGTTCTACGATGAGCGGCAGGGCGGCACCAGCGCAGTTCTATACTTCGTGAAGGCAACTTCTCAGCGTTCATCAGAAGGCAAGTTGCGAGCGAGCAAGCCCGTGAAGCTGAACCCATCGCGTAGCAGAGAAGCTGGGGCAGCGCGCGGTATGAAGTCTTCTGCCGCGAACGTCTCATGAGATATGATGAGTATCCGTGACTATGGGCTGAACGCGCCCATAAGCCGTACTGACTCATTTTTTATCTCAAGGATGTGTCACTGTCTTCCCGTGGCATTTGCCGTATCAAATTTGGACGCTTTCTAAAGATATCAAGACTAAGCTGCGATGTTGTGTATCCCAGCTGAAGCCTCCGTCAAGTCTCATATTACACTTTCCACAGCGCGCGCTCGGCACTCCGCGGATATACATGCACTGAAGACACGAAACGTCACCAGCGTGTAAGCAAGACGTTAGTTAGCGTCTCTGGCTGGTGAGAATCACCAGATTTGACAATTTAAAGGATCTGACAGTTTTTCAGATTCTGTCTGGGGAGGGTTTCGATACTATGGCAGCGCTGGAAACATTGTTGGCCGACTGTCATGACCTCCCACGACAGCAACTCGATTTCTTGCAGACGATAGGTGTTGAGTTCACTGGGAGCGCCTGCGGAGCGCCGTTGAGAGTTTTCCGCCTTCAGCTTCGGGAGCAGTACGGCCGGCCACATTACCACGCTGGCGCCTCCCAGGACGCATTTGCGCTGCTATCAATTCAGTCGGGGTGCCCAGAAGCATAACACGTTTGCAGCATCAACAGCAGCCCTGGTGTGTCTTTCCTCAATGTTGTCGTCGGCTGCCAGTAACGTTAATCTCGAGTCTAATCGAATCATGTGCTGGGTGCTCAATGAGAACGGTGAGAATGGTTTCCAACGCGACAATGTGCGTCCCTCCTTTCCGCACATGTTATGTAGTCGAGAAAAAGCGTGTGTTTTGGGTCGGCTTGTTCCAGCCCCTCCCTCTGCAAAGTGTAATACAACGGAGGCAAAAGGAAGCAACCATAAAGAAGAGCTCTGGACTACCTCAAGCGACGCAGCCTTCTCAAGTAGTATTTTGGAGACATCGCTCGCTGTCGTGGTGGAGGCGGAGAAGGTGAAGAGTCCGCCCCGAAGACGGTAAAGTCGCGGGATCCTGCGAGCTTTACGAGAGAAGCTGCATAGCACGAGCCACGATAGTCATATTCGGAACTTCTTTCCACTCTTTCATAGACCTGATGCCTTTCTGTCCGACTAACTTCAGGCGTTTGGGGTAAGTTCGGTCTCGCAGTCTGGACGGGGTCTCACACTGCTCGATCAGGGCACGCATCTGCCGTAAGTCTTCCGCATAACCAGGCCACCACGAAGACGAAGCTAATCAGCAGAAGCTGCACATGCAAAGCTCCGCTCCTCGTGTCTGCTGTTCCAGCAGCTACGGCAGCGGACACACCCCATGGTGCGTAGGAATGTTCAGGTACCCAGGCGGTCTTGAATTACGGATTGATTACTCCACAGCCTATCAGTCATGCGACGCACTACACTGCGGCGGGCCGTCGTATGAAGGCCAGTGACTTGCTCAGGTCTGGTGGCAGCCCTAATGTGCTGATCGCGGGTCTCCTCATTTCCAGAAGTGCGATCCTCGAGGTCGCACTGCCGCATACTCCTCATGTGCCGTCACGTGCTGTGAGAAACGTCTGAACTTCCCGCGATCATTATGAGGAGAAAACAGACGTGCGTCCCCGAGGATGTAGGCCCAACGGGTCTTTTCCTCCCGATTTCGGACCGTGGACGCTAAAGAGAACGCCTGCCGTCAGCAAATACCCGAACACGGCTGGGTGATCGAAATCCCGCAGAATTGAACGCTGCTCAATACTGCACTGGCAGAGCTACCACGAAGCCTCGATCGTCGCCATCACGAGTGATTGCTTGACAACGTAGGTAATGTTACATTGTAAACGAGGGATACAACTACAGCTGATTATACAGTGCCTAGGATGTGTGTGAAATAATTTATGACGTAACGTGCTGGCAGCGCCAGGGTCTAAGGGTCTAGGTATTTGTCGTTCTGCGCATAGGTCTATCTGTGGCTACAATAGCCAGTTTTACAATGCGACGACTGTCGATGCCCGGATCCGACGACTCGGACTCAATGCTAAGACGATGGCGATCGATGAGTAAGACCCCTCGGTACAGAGTTTGGAGTTACTCACCTGGCATTGATAGACTTGTGTCGCTCGTACAACATGTGTGTCTTCGAGCCGGGAAGCTGTCTGCGGAGATTTCGGATCACGTAGTATCCTCCCAATGCACCGCTCTAAACGGATGGGACCGTCAGACTGAGATCTTCATGCAGCAGTGAAACTCGAATGCTTACTCGAAGGGACCCGTCGCGTGATACTTCGACCGCGTTTAGCCACTCCACCGAAAGACGAAACCCGGATGCTTCTACCATCC
This sequence comes from Fomitopsis schrenkii, assembly GCA_000344655.2. Lineage (NCBI taxonomy): Eukaryota > Fungi > Basidiomycota > Agaricomycetes > Polyporales > Fomitopsidaceae > Fomitopsis > Fomitopsis schrenkii. The sequence goes on from KE504140.1 coordinate 61,456, forward strand.
CCATGATTGCGGATTCGAGGTATGTGCGGGGTATTGGGGTGCCGTTGAGGGTCAGCTCGATGTTCTGCGCGAAGGTGTCATTGAGAGCTTGGAGACAATCTGCTGATGTCTTCGCCTCGAAGACGCGTTGGATGTGTTCTTGCGACCATGCATAGAACGTGGGTAGGATTAACATGGTCTTGTTCCTTGCAGGAAGAGTGAGACTATGTGGCAGGTGTGGGATCGAGGGCGGCTGCGGAGGGTACTGGTAAGTTTGCGATCCCTATGTTTAGACGGCTTTTATGCATCCTCCGCTGTTCAAACAGGTCGCCAAGGGACAGGTCATTGGTGTACGCCCATAACCAGAACATTGACGGGTTCACATGAGATGGGATTCGGACAGCATGAGCGGAGAAGAACGTGGCAGGGAGATGACAGGTTCGCGAATCTGCTACAGCTCCCACCTCTCATAAAGTCGACATAGGTTCGAGAAACTCTATTCAGGTTCTTAATGATCCGCAATCGGGAACGGTGTCGACCAATACGTCAGCGGGAGGAGTACGAGCATTGTGTACAACTGCAGTTGATCGTTCGTGGCGGGCAGATGTATGGCGCAGCCAGGGGCGATGGTGGCGCCTGCAATTGTACGCGGATATGATCGCCATCGGTCAGTTCCTCGGCTCTTCATTGGCGTAATGGGCGGTAGTGCGCGCATTTCGATGAGCTGACGTTGGCCGCAATACAGCAATATGGAAGGCGTGGTGGCAAACCCTGAGGAAGACAGCCACGAAGAAATTGGCAAAGCCTAACAATCAATGTGTGTTCTCGAACGGTTCATTGATCGACTCCACGAGGATTATGCGCCGACACTCCCACTCGGTGTAGTCGTGCTTCGTTGTATTGGATGCCTGGGTCGCACAGGGGTGTGCGCCGACTCGCCTGGGCCGTCTTACGGAGCGTGAGGGCAGCACTGCCACCCATGGCTCTCAATGCGTCAGACCATCCACCGACCAGCGGCCATCCGGCGTGATAGAATCTAATGATTACGGCCCCTCAAACCATCGCGGTGCATCCGAGGCCACGCCTCCCGGGCTACCCCCAGATATGGTGGTGTTCGTTCTGGTGTCAGCGCGGTCATCGCTTCACACGCATGAAATATAGACTTTTCCAGCGTTGCCGAAGCTCTACCCGCCAACAGCGAGATCCATGCCTTCTGGATCCACGAGCCGCACACCGGAAGAATCCGCGGGAGCTGAACACAAGGCACGCTGGCTAATGCCGGGCTTCTTCCCCACCATCCTCTCGAATATTACTGTCACGGTGCGACGCTATACCACACTTAGCAGGACGCACCCGGACATACGTTCGCCTGGCGAAGACAGCTCTTGAGACATCATCTGTACATCGCCGTTCCCACCAGACTGTCCAGGACCCACCAGGGATGGTGCGCACGCACGAGAGCGGCCCCGCGACGTGTAAATACGCTTCTTCTCATCTGTCAGCACGAGGCACAGCGGAGACGTGGTTAAGAGAAGTACATGTCGAGGGGCCTTGACAAACGACATGCCTGTGCAACATGAGCGCGACTGGCACGGACTGCGTGGTCAAGTACAGCTCGGCGTCATATCCGCCCACGTCAATCAAAAGGCTGATATGTAGCACATTGTCTATAGATTACCTCAGTCCCTGGCAACGCGACAGACCAATACACACCTCAAGGCCGCATGCTCAGTGCCACCGCTGATCATGCAGGCCGCGGCTAGAGTTGTTTACATACATGAATATTCCGTTGGGGAGCCAATATACAGTGGTTTGGGCGGTGTCCGTTGCGAGGGTCGTTCTGGATGGGGCTACAGGGCGCAAGCGCAGCGGGGCGTATCGGAGTACAGAACTCACTTCAAGGCCTTCTTCAATTGCTGCGAAATGAAAGGTCCAGAAGCGTCACCACCCTGCACGGAGGGCACAAACTCGGGGTACGCACCTCCTCCATCTCATCATAGTCGTCCGTTCCTATCCGTATGATTTTCCTCCCTGTGGCTTCCTCAATCTGCTCCATGTGCGCCCACGTCTCCTTGTTGTGCACGAAATTGATCGAGAGGCCCTTGCGCCCGAATCGCCCCGTCCGACCTGTGTATGTATGCAGAGGGAAAAGCTCTCATAAGCACGCGGAACGGCAGCGCGACGAAATGACACATAGAAGACGAGCAATATCCTCCCACCCTGCAGCGCGCGGTCAAACTCAAACTGCCCATGGGGCGCGAATCGCCCCGGAAAATCGGTGCCCACCTCCAGGGCCTGCTCCCTATCCCACGGGGCAGCCAGGTGGCAGGTCCTTCCGGAAGCAGATTGGCTCGCCGCAGATACACACTTTCGGGCTGCTCCAGGCGCGGAAAGACATTTGGTTGGGCCACGTCCATAGCCTCCCCGCATTCGCGATAATCATCCTCGGGGAAGGTCCGAGTCGGACCCGCGCGAGCCCGACTATCCCCCACCGCGCTCCCAGAGGACATGCGGAAGAACGGCCGTCACGAGGCACCGGGCGCGTGGACGGTCCGTCCTTTGCGCCGTGTCTCCCTTCGATGACGCGGGTGGGGTGTGGGCATTAATCTGCGCGCAACGACACACCTCGGCGCAGCAATGTTCCACACGGAAGGTGAGCCGCAAAGGCAGGCAGGCTCGACAGCTGACCGCGCCCCCACCGTCGAGCCGTCGAACTTGCGCTGACAAGGCGCGAGGCAGCGCACAAGCACAAAGTAGGTTCGGCAGGGCGCAATTAACTGCAACCACGAGTCCGCGTCCGCGCGTTCCCTTTCGGGCACGCCCTCACGGTCGCCCAGGATCTGCGCCAGATGATCGTCGCCGCCCTGCGCGCACGGAGGCCAGCGGGCGCATAGGCGCGCTTTCTTTAGATCCAAGGCACGCACGCCCGCTTCCGTGTCCCTGTCTGATGACTGCGTCCGCCCATGGGACGCTTCCCGCTCCGGAGCTAGGGCCGCCTCTGCGAGACTGAATTGACAGCCTCCGCGGGCAGGGGGCCACGATCGGGCACGTAACGCGCCGAGAGCCAGGGGTAGCTTCATAACGACGCACATAGCAATTGGGCAGATGAACGCGGAGCCACAGGGGAAGGAACGCGAGATGGAGCAGATGGGATGGGAACGCACCGATGCGGTGGATGTAGGTCTCGATATCGGGGCGCGCGTCGCTCTTGTTGCGGTGATTGTCGCGCTCGTTGAGCAGCGGGAGGTCGTAGTTCACGACCATGTTCACCTGCAAGATGTCGATCCCCCGCGCGATCACGTTGGTCGTGATCAGCACCTTCTCGCGGCCCTCGCGGAACGAGTCGATGATCGCGTCGCGCTCCGACGCGTCCTTCGCGCCGTGCAGCGACGCGACCTTGTGCCCCTCTGCCGTCATCCGCTGTGCGATCCGGTCCGCAGTGTGTCGGTGCTATATATGCGCGATTGAATTGGGCCCTTTGCCGGTGAGAGCGCGGTACGTACCTGGCAGAAGATGATACTCTGCCCGATGGTGAGGAGGTGGTAGAGCGAGACAAGCACGTCGTACTTGTGCTCCTCGTTCTTGCAGTCCATGTAGCATTGTCGGATGTTGTCCACAGTCACCTCGTTCTTCTTCAGCTCGATCTTGTTCGCGCTCGGTGCGAACTTCGCCGCGAAGGTCCGCACGTGGTCCGGGAACGTCGCCGAGAACAGAATAATCTGCATCCCCGTGCGCGGGAGCATGCTGCGCGGAGTAAGCTCATCCCAGCCCCTCGCTGAGGATAGACAACTACTTACTTCTTGACGCGAAGCGTCTGGTCGCCTAGCCCGTCCTGGTCGAGCATGTTGTCCGCCTCGTCGAGCACAAACACCTTCACCTCTGACACGTCTATCACCTTCCGCCGCAGGAGGTCCGTCATCGTCCCCGGCGTGCCGACGACAACGTGCGCGCTGACGCTGGTTGTGCCCCTCGGTATGCTGTCCTTGATCGCGTATTCCGTCTGCACCGGCGTGAACTTGCCCATCGCAACGACGACGGACATGATCTGCCGTGCTAGCTCACGCGAAGGGGCCAAGCAGATTGCCTAGATAATGGACATCAGTATGTAGACGAGGGTGGATGGTCCGGGGAGCCATATCGGAAGACGAGAATATGTTGTGTGGTCCATGGTCTGGCGCCGCGCGTACACTCTGCATCAATGCCGGTACCGTGCATACACATATGCGCGCGTGTGATATGATGCCCGCATGTCGTGATGCCCGACGAGTGTCGGGGGTGCCCTGGATGCGCTAGGAGGCCGTATGGTAACACCGGAGGCTATCAAGGATCGAGAGGGGGTTCTCCTCGCTACACGGGAGCCTATCCCCGCGGTCAGATTAAAGAAGGCTATCTTCGCAGCCTCCGCGGGATTAAATGACTCGAGGCACGCATGATGAGCACACCCGAGCAGAAACGAAGCGGGACCCTCAGACTCTGCATCGCGGGAGGGGCACTGGGGGCGCCTAGGACCACTTCTGCACTCGAGCAAGCTCTTGTTGTCACGTCATGCGTCATCGCTGGATGTCAGCCGTGCAGGTTTCACGCGCAGAGGAGCAATCACGCTGTCCTCGACTTTGCAGAAGTGGCGCCGCAAGATAGAGTGAAAAGATGGAGACTGACCTGAGTCTTGTTCTTCGTGAAATCCACGCGACTGAGCATCGTCAACACGAACGCCGCAGTTTTGCCAGTGCCCGACTGAGACTGGCCTATCATATTGGTCGGTCTAGGCCCGCAATAAGTCATCATGGTCGCGTCAATACAACAGAGGATGGCACGTACGGATTTGACAGTAAGAGCGGCAGAGCGCGTTCTTGAATCTTGGAAGGCTTGGAGAAGCCCATGTCGTAAATCCCCTTGAGGAGGTCAGCATGACTAGTGAGGGCGACGGGGTGAGATGCGTCCTGGGAGAAATGGAGGCGGTGATTAAGACGCACAGGCCAAGCTGCTCAAATGTCTTTGCGCTGTAGAGCGGCGAGTTCGGGTCTGCTTGTTGGTCGGCTAAGGTGACCTGGGGATCCGGTCATCACGAACGGGGCTTGACAGGGAGGAAAGCGGTGGCACTGACCGACACCTCGAAGGTGGATCTGATGAGATCCGTGTTGTCATCTGCGGCGGGAAAGCGGGGGTGAATACCGAGGACCGAAACCGCGCGGAGGCGAACGTACCCTCGGCATTCTGTGCGGGCTCCTCCTTCTCCTTCTCCTTTTCCTTGTCCGCTGAGTCTGTACGCGTGTGAGCGTGTTCTCATGTGTTGGGGACACGGCATACCTGCTGGTACTGGTGTGTAGAATCCGTCCGCGTCCTTCTGCATGGCTGTGAAGAAGAGAATCGATGTTGCGCGAAAGCCGTTGAGCGAGCGCGCAAAGACGGGCGAAGAGGCAGGCGCCCGGCTGATCGCGATCGAAGGAGACCGAGGGATGACCGGACATCACTCTCCCTCTCCCCCTCCTCCTTCTCCTCGTCCTCCCTCGCCGTGCTCCTCGCCTCCCGTCCCCGTCGCCGCCATCGCTGCCAGTACAGCCGCCCGCTACTCGCCTCGGCTGATTCGCTTGCTTGGAAGCCGTGCATGTCCGTCCTCGCCATGGCAGTCCCCCCTCCCCGCGCGCAGGCTGAACCCTCTCCCAGGTATGGCCACCTTCACAGCCCTCATTGAACGCGTGCGCACCGGCCACACCCCCGTCGAGCTCGTCTACGCGTCCCACCCCGCCTGGCCGCACCCCCGCGAGCGCGGTGTGCCAAGCGGCGTTCTGCGTATCGCGGTCTTCGACTCGTCCTTCAACCCGCCCTCGCGCGCGCACCTCGCCCTCGCGAACGCGCCGCGGCCCACATTCGCCTCCGAGGACGCGTCAGACGTCAGAGATTACGACGCGAAGCTCCTCCTGCTGTCCGTGCGCAACGCGGACAAGCAGCTTGCCCCGGGCGACGCGACCCACGCGCAGCGGCTCGAGATGATGCTCCTCTTCGCGCGCGACATACTCCGCATAAACGCAGCTGCCGAAGCGGGCCAGACCGTGGGCACATCGTCGCTACAGCCCCACGACAATGTCGCGGTTGCGATCATCGACGAACCCACGTTCGTGGGCAAGTCTACCGTACTCCTCTCCTACTTACGGCATCGCCTGTCCGCTCATCCCGCCTCCCTCTCCGCCCCCACACCGCCCCATCGCCCTGCGTCTTCTAGCTCACAGACGTTCGCTGCACTTACTGAATCTGACGCTTCTATTACGCAAGGTGCTCCTCCGACGGTGCTGCGTCCCCAGCTCACTTTCCTGGTGGGGACGGATACTCTTGAGCGGCTCTTCGCGCCTCGGTATTATGCCTCCCCGGACGCTATGCGCGATGCCCTGCACCGTTTTCTCTCAGCACACCCGGAAGGTGATGATGCTCGCATGGTCTGTGCACGGCGCGCCCTCGCGTCGTCCAGTGACCATGAGGACGAAATAAAACTGAGAGCCTCGATCACCCAGTTTGTGGTGGAGGCCAGAGTGCAGCTTGTTGACATTGCAGAGGAACTGAAGGCGATCAGCAGTACTAGCATCCGGCGAGGCGCGAAGGATGGGGACGAGTCTTGGAAGGCTATGGTGGCGCCGGCAGTAGCTGAGTATATTGTTGGACACAACCTGTACCTTCCTCAGAGCCCTGAATAGCTAGTGCTCACGAATACCTCATTCGCATACACTTCGTTCGCACCACCACAATTCTAGGCTTCGGTATGGATACTCGCACTTCTGAACGAGCGCTACACACATTACATAGCGCTCGCGAGTGCGGAGTGGGACACACTGACTGCGACGCAGCACTACATATCACACCTGCGGAGAGGTCGTTCAATGCAGAGAGGAAACGAAAATGTATTAATTCGTCAAGCATGAGATCTTCTAAGCGTGAATATGTGAATACGTGTCATCGTGAGTAGTAGCAGTAGTATACGAGGATGCGAGTGGGAGTATCATCAGACAGAGCAGCGGTTATATCGAGCAACAGACCAGAATACGACGTGGAACCTCTATGCAGCGACCAGCAGTAGTAGCGGCGAGTTCGTTCATGAAGATGAGGAAGCCTGCGCGAACGCGATAGCGACAGTCTACACCGACAAGATCAGCCTCGCAGCCTCACCGGAAGACAACGGACACGCGACATACCTCGGAGTGGCTCAACGACAGGTGGACCTTCGCCACACCCTTCGCATCGGCGGCAGCCTTCGCCTCACCGTGCAGCGCGACCGTGGGCACGCCAGCGCCGTCCGGCAAGATCTCGATGTCCTTCATCGGCGCGGCGGCGCCCTTCGACGACACCCCGAGCGACTTGAAGACGGCCTCCTTGCCGACCCAGCGCGCCGCGAACGACGCCGCGGGCGAGGGCTGACCCCGGCAGTACGCGATCTCGGCCTCGGTGAAGTTGCGCTCCACGAACGTCGGGTTCCACGAGGGCACGGACGAGATGAGCTCTGCGAGGGGATCAGCTAAGAGTCCTTATGTAGGTTAGAGATGGACGCACCTTGGTCGACACCAACACCAGCAGTGGCACTCGGCTGCGCGAGCGTCGCCGCGACGGCCTTCACGTTTGCGGTGTCGAACGCCGGCGCGGTCACGAGCTTCGCGAACGAGTAGCTGCCCGTCTTCGGGTTGTACGACGTGCGCGCGAGTGGGTTGAGCATCACGCTCGCCTCGTTCTCCTTCGTGAACGGCGGGCCATCCTTCACACGCACCAGCGAGTTGCTGATCATCATCTCGCTCATCGCTTTGTACGCCAGGCGCGCGCGGCGGAGATTCCTCGCCTTGTACGCGTCATATGCCGAGGGCTCGAGCGCACCCAGGAGGTAACGCGGGTTGACGATGACGGCTGTGCCGCCGACCTGGCCGAAACCGAAGGACGACTGCGCATACAATCAGTACCCAACCGTTATAGGGTTTCATGTGGGACCTACCATGACACCGGCGCGGATACCATCGGTGTGGATCGACTTTGACGGGAACATGAGGTAGGTGTACTCCTTGAAGTGCGAGTCGACGTTGCTATTCACATATGTCAGGCAAGCCGCCGATGCAATGCAAAGGGACTACTTACTCTGCGTTCCGGTTACCAGCGACAATACCGCTTTCAACGCTCTGGAGTAGGCCAGCAAGTTGCCACGCAGCAGAGCCGCCCTTCGAGTGTCCACAGATACCCTTCTGCGCCATGATCGGGACTGCATTGCCGGGGGTGCGATGGATGGTCGCGAAGATGTCGTTCCAGACGTGGGTCTCATTGCTCTCCTATATCATGACAGTCAGTATAAGCAACTCGCATCGAGACGAACTACGTACGTTCGCGCCGGTACCAGTTCCGTGGATGGACAGCACGCCGATATCGTCTGCGGTGAGACCCCAGACGGCCAAGGCACGACGAAGAGGAGACACGCGCGGATCGGTGCCGTGCAGCATACCATATGTGGAAAGCGCATCCTTCTCTTGCCGAGCGGCCTCTTGTTCCACGTCTGCGATGCGGGACGCGATGTACTCCTCATCCACGGACTGGCCCTCGCTCTTGCGGTACTCAATCTCGTCCTGGAGCAACTGGCGCTCGTTCTCGAGCCATTGAGAGATCTGCCTGCGACGGAATGCGAGCTGGCGGGAGCGGTATGCGAGGTCGAGAATGGGTGCAGGGTGCTTCGACTCGAGCTCACGACCGATGGTGAGAGCGCCACGACCCGGTGCTGGCACCGACCGCCCTGCCTTGTCTCTGTTACAGTAGTCAGATGGCTGACCAATCACAACTTATATACGGCTTACGTTGACGTCGACGTGAAGGCGACGATGCCGCGTACAGGGCAGCCCAATTCCAGTGCAGTCTTTGCAGTCATCAGGACGTGCACACCGGTGCCTTGAGCCTCCATGAACTGGGCAACGATGATGTCAGTAAAGATCGACCGTCAATGGCACATGCGCGTACCCCAGCGCGGGTTGTGGTAGCTGGTCTTGACATCTCCTTTGGCTCTCGGCCCATCGCGAATTCGGTCTCGGAGTTGCTGGTTGCTTTCATGTTGGCGAACTCGTACGAACCTTCCTCACTGAAGTCGTCATAGCCACCTGCAAGCATGACCTTCGCCTTGCCCGACAGCAGCGAGTCACATGCGATCTCGAGGGATTGCAGAGCGGTCGCGCTGAATGGCTATGAGCACCGCGACAATAAAGATGAGAGCCTTTACACACCATGCACCGACAGGGATCTTGACAGGACCACACGAAGACATGAGCAAGAGGTTAACCCATCCAGCGGTCGTGTTGATGAAGCTAGCGAGCAAGGCAGGTGAGTGGGCGAAAGTGCTGCACGATATAGGCAGCACTCACGTCTCCTGAAGTATATCGTTCTGTACCTCCTTCTCGTCGCGGCGGTCCTTGAACATCTTGGCCAAGCTCTCCACGCCACCCATACCACTTCCGATACTGGTGCCGACTTCCGATGGGTGCATATGCTCGTAGAGCTCGTACGGATCGGTGATACCAGACATGTTGAGTGCGTCGGCGGCAGCCACCAGCGTCCATAGAGCCGTGCGGTCAGTCTGAGCAATGATGTCGGCAGGAACACCGTAACGCCCTGCATCCCATCCGGTCGGGATTTGGCCAGCAACGAGGCGGTTGAACTTGAAGGCCTTGGGAACGAAGAGCCGAGCGCCACGCTTGAGCTTGACGAACCACTGTCCGCCTTCGCCCTCCCAGATGTCACAAGCGTCACCGTGCTCGTACTTGAACTTCTCGGCCTCGACTTGGCTCGCCTCAAAGGGCTCGAGGTCATGAGACAGCTGGATCTCCTGGTTGAACGACTTCTTCTTCGGGTCGTACCCGCGGAAAAGCTCAGGCTCTGCGCTAGAATCAGCGCACATAATCAGCGGAACACGATGAACACTGACCGATGAGACGGATGCCGGCACGGCCGAGAATCTCCTGCTCGTAGCGGCTCCTCACGTCCTTGTCGTCGACTGGCTCAGCAGACTTCACGTCCACCCAGCCAACGTAGAGGGAACCATCCTTCAGGCGGCCGTCAAAGTGCTTGATGAAGCCCATCATCCAGGCCATCTCGATGCAGCCCTCGATGGTAAACTCGCCTCTGGCCTCCATCTCCCACCGCGTACGCGAGCTACCCCAAGGGCCAACCTCGGCAAAGCCTGTAATGACGACGACTTGGTCGAGGTCAAGCATGCCGCGCAACTGAGAGACGTCCGAGAGCGACTCAGGCGACTCGAGATGAGGGAAGTCGAACTTGAAATTCGCCCTTGGAGTGACATTGACTGTCTGCAAGACGCGCTCAGCCTCCACACCGTTGACGACCTTGAAGTCCGCCGCGTTGTCGCGAGCGATGGCACGACGGAGTTCGCTCTTCTTGTTGAGGTTGACTCGGATACGCGTCGTGATTTCCGCAAGATCAGGCAGCCGATCCATGCCACCGTTCAAGTCCGCCCAGATAGGCTCGACCTGGGTGATGCTGAACAGAAGGGGGTGCATGAGACCCAAAAGGTTGAACGCCATCTCCTTTGCTGAGAACGTGCGGACGCCATGGCTTTCGACTTCTTGAGCGACGATGTTTGTGCTGTCCATGAGACCCGTGCCGCGTGTCCAGCTGAATGATGATGAGCCTGGATCAATATCAAGAGCCGCCCAGAAAGACTTACCCAATAACGGCGCCTGCGAGACACAAGTATTCACCCCAGCTCTCTGAGTTCCACCTGTTGAATAAGGTTTCCAGGCCGATCTTCGATTCTGAGTACAAGCCGTCGTTGCCGAAGAGGCCGTGGTTAGGAGAGAGAGGGAGGATAACCTGAGTAGGACGCGTGAGGATATGACGAGATGCCTTCTTGACTTTGACGCTTCCGAGGAGGCGCAGGAGGTTGACCAACATGATACGATGGGCAAGTTCCGACCTGTCGTCGAGACCATCGATCTCACGGCCGTTTTCAGGGACTGCAGCGAAGGGCATGATGTAGTCGAGATCGAGGCCGAGACTGGAGTAGATGTAATCGACGAGAGCCTCGACATCTTGCTTTGATCCTTGGTTGAAGGGCACGACGGTCAGAGCGGATCCCTTGCTCCCGAAACGCTGGAAGATATCCTGGTAGTACTCGACGGTAGAACGGCTGTAGCGAGAGGTCGTGATTACGACATGGGCTCCACCAGAAAGTAGACCCTTCAAGACTTCGACGCCGATCGAACCCTTCCCGACGCCGGTGAGGAGAGCGTTCTTGTCTTTGAAGCTCGTACCCGAGGTGGCGATCTCATGGAGAATGTCGAGATAGACACCGGTAAGGTTGCTGCTATACTCCCAGGTAGTGCCGACCTTGCGTTTGAGATGCAGGAGCGGGATCTTGTCGGCGGAGACCGACGTGATGCCGGATACTTGAGGTCGTATGAATTGAGAGGACGAGCGACGCGCCCGAGGTGCACCCGGACGGGGCCGGGACTCTGAACGTTTCCTCAGCGAGCGGACAACACCTTCGTACAGTGCCTTGATGCGGTTCTTCTGCTCCTCACTAATCTCAGGCTGAGACTTGACAACATTCCATAGCTTCAAGACGTCGTCTTGGATCTTCTGGATGTTAGACGGGGCCGAAATTGTGTCGCCGCTTGCCATCTCCTCAACATAGGCCTCCAGCTTGCGTACGTTCTCTCTGACAACCTCGGAGTAAACAATGTCACCCTTGGCCGTGATCTCGGTAGAAGGGGCGGTCGGGAACGTCACTGGGACCAGGGCATCAGTACTTGTCGCAGGCCGCGAATATTCCGCACGAAATACTTACCATCCTTGTACAACGGGGGCTGAGCGACCACCTCGCGACAGTTGTCGATCAGCTGCTGGCCGAACTGCTTCGCAAGCCTGTATGTCTCGCCACGACTAGGGTCGCACTTGTCGATGTAGTACTGCGCATATGTGACGAGTTCGGGGTCCGCGCGGTTCATGATCTGGATACATCGCGCAGTGATCTGGCGGTCGACCGTCGTGAGACGTCCAAAGATGATGTCGTAGAACATGAGCAGAGCGTCTTGACGGACCCAATTCCATGAAGAGTCGAAGTGGCGAGCCTTGAGAGCGTCGAAGACAGGCTGGATGCCATCAAGATACGTGTCGCCGTGTTCACGGGTGATAGCGTCAAGACGCGATTGAAGGTTTACGACGTTCGCCTTTTCGTTCTCGTACTTGTGTTCTCCAGCCCGCGAGTCACGCTTGAGATAGCGCATGTACAGCTCGACTTGCTGCCCCGCAAACCACTCTTGCTCCGCCTGGAACTTGAGGAACTCCTCACTGTTGATGGTCGGGCCTCCACCTCCACCGCTAGCACCTCCGGCAGCTGCACCAGAGGACAGAGTGATGCCAGAACGCTGAGCGTAGACCGCAACTACGGAATCGAGCCACGCCTTCGCCTCTGCCTCAGACCCAAGACGTTTCGGAGGTTCCATCGTAGTGGCCAAAAGCAGCACACCGTCAGCGCGGGACGGCCCGAGACCCCAGCTCTTCGAGAGGTAGGACTTGATAGCGGACATGTTGAAGCCGCCAGGCATCTTGCCACCGACGAGACGAGTGATGAGACCGGACGTGTACTTGCCTAGGTTCCCTGCGAAGCCAGAGCCGAGGGCAGAGCCCAGCTCCTCGAGGGGGAGCTCCTCTCCCTTCTCGGGCGCCGACGAGAACTCGAGCTGGAGGTCGCCAAGAATCTCGTTCTGGAGTGTTGACTTGCCACCGGACAGGTCCTTGATCGACTTCGATAATGGGACCTCGTCGACGCGTTTCTTGAGCTTCTGGGCGACAATGACGCCAAGCACCTCAATGGCCTTGAGCGGAGCATCCTCGACGCTGGCTGCTGCTGCGGCAGCGGGGACCGGTGTCGGTGCCGTGGCAGTGGCAGCGACGGGTGCGACAACGGATGCAGGCGAAGGCTCCAGGGTCAACGCCTCAGCTTCAGCTGCCTCCGCTTCGTCCTCGAACTGATAATAGACCTCCTTCGTATTCTTCGCATGGCAAAGGATGACGCGCATATGACTGACGGAGTCGTCTTGAGCTTCGTACTTCGCCTTCAGCGTCCTAGTAGCCATGCCGGTCAGAGTTGGCGAAGGCCCGATTTCGACGAACCGCTCAAAATCGTAGCTTGTGAACAGGATGTCCTGCGTCTCGATCCAGCGCACCGGTGACGCGAATTGGTAAGCAAGCAACTCGACGAGAATGACGTAGGCGAGCTTCTGTCGCTGTGCGGAGGAGCCCCACTCCTCGGTATCCCACTTCCGGAGGACCTTGTCGAGACGCGCGGAGAGGGTGCGGTCATACACAAGCTGCACATAGTCCTTGGATACTTCGAACGGCTGCGCGACGAGGTTGGGCACATATTTACCAACGAGTGTGTCGGGATTGAGATGTGCTGCGTTGATCTTCTTCGAGAGGTCTGAGGGGCATGTGAGCAAACAAACAGTGACGATAAGAAGCTTCACTTACAGGTCCTGAAGGGCATCACGCCAGCCCAAAGGTAGCGCGAGTGGAATGGCACGTCGATACCCGGCAAGGGGATAGTCGCAAAGCCTCGCTCCAGCTTGATGTAACCTTCGGACTCCCGGAGCTGCTTAGCTTTTGCGTAGCACGAGTCGATGATCTCGCCGAGCATCTCCTTTACTTGGTCGATGGTGAACTTCTCCGTCAACTACAACTGCTGTAAGCACCGATAGCACAGGAGCATAGGCGCCACGCACCTTCTGAATGTCAATCTTCTCGATCTTCAGATAGTTGAGTACGTTGGTCATCGTTTGCAACGCGACTAGCTCTCCCGCACAGACGTATTGTTGACCCTACTCCACGTGTTCAATGGCTTTGTGAGCACAACAGGACACGAGGGACTCACCTCGACGTTGAAGTTGACAATTTCAAGGAGGCAATTCGTCTTCTGCGCGATATCTTCAACCACCTCGCGGAGCGCCGCATCGGTGAAGGTCTTCGAAACCCGGCTAGGGTTGACGGCGCACATGGCATAGTTCGAGCGGTTCTGTGCATCACGCTCGACGGCACGCTGCATGGTGATACCACGATAGAAGACAATGTCAACAAGGGATGAGATAGCCACGACGTCGGCGATGGATGCGAGCGCCGAATACTCTCCAAGCGAGTGACCCGCGAAAGGGGCGCCGTTCTGGACGAGGCCCTTGGATCGCATGTCCTCGAACGCAGCGCGCTCGGTGACGACGAGAGCAATTTGCGCAAACTGAGTCGCGAAGAGCAGGCCGGTCGGGTGGCTGAAAGTGTAGCGCTGTGTACGAACATTGATGTCGCCGAACAGGGGAAGAGTCTTCACGTTACCGTCCTTGTCCATCGTATCGTACGTCATGTCCATGTAGCGTTGTCGAATGGCCTGACCCTTGATACCACCGAAGTGGATGGTCTTCTCCTTCGGGTTGTCCTTGACGATTTCGACAATCGAGAAACCATAGACGGCCGTCAAGTGAGCATCAGCTGTATCCCAGACGGAGCGAGCTGCAGGGGAGTTATTGTATAGATCCATGCCCATGCCCGCCTCCTGCGATCCCTGACCCGTGAAGACGTAGACGGTCTTCGGCTGCGCAACTTCGGCAGTGCCCTCAAGTACCTTCTCGCCTTGAGAGTTGCTCGTCTCGACATGGACGACAATATGACCGTCGCGCATGCCGATGTGCTTGACTTTGACTTTCAGCTCTTCCTGCGGCAGGATCATGCCGACGAAAGCGACGTCGTATCTATCAAGATAACAAGGTGAGCAAAACGCTAGTTGCGACGCAATCGCATACTTACGCTCTGACGCGATCCGGCCTGCCTTGCGCCACCACCGTCTCGACGAAGCGCCTGGTAGCAGCACTTGACCACATACCATGGGTGATTGTCCCCGGTAGAGCAGCGAAGTCCGCGAAGTACGGGTTCACGTGAATAGGGTTGAAGTCGCCTGAGATCTTTGAGTATGGCTCGTTCGTAGCGGGAGTGCGGAATACCGTGCTCTCCGACTTGCTCATGGTGTAGCCCTCGCTCGGCAGCAGACTGGGCGAGCCCTGCTGCACTCCGTGACGCTGAAGGTATGCGAGTACGGGGTTGCCACGGCTGTCGTCCTGAAAAAAGTCCACTGACCCGACCTTGACCAGACGCTTAAGCTGGTCGCGGACGAAGATGTCGCCAGAGACGGAAACGGTCTTGAAACAGGTCTTGTTGCGGTAAGTAGCCTCTGACTTGATCCGGAAGATAAGGCCAGTACCAGCCTGCAGAGGCTTCGTCTCGTCATCCCACTCAAACCACTCCTTCGACTGCAGCACGCCGACTTGCGCCTCGGAGTCAACCTCGACGAGATAGTCAGGCTCCTCGACGACCTCGAAAGTGTTCTCGAAGTCGTAGTAGCGGCCGCGGTAGAGGAACGAGGAGACAACCTCGATCACAGGGACATTGTCGCGCGTGACGAAACCCTTGACCTTGACGATCTTGCCGGCATCGCTGTTCGTCACCGAGACGATGCGAGCCTCGGACTTGCACACATCACCAGCTCTGAGAGGCTCAGTACCATCGAGGACGCGGAAGCCATTGGATAAGTGCACGAGCTTCAGCAAGTCACCGTCGATTGCCGCAGGGAAGATAGCCTTCATGATCGCCTGGAGGATGTTCAGAACGAGGTGGACCGATCATGAGATCAGACCCTTACCTGCCAGCCCGTAACGATAGCAAAGTCCATTGGTGCTTGCACGCGGTCAGTCCGCGCAGTTTTGAACGCCTCACCCTCGTTGCCGACGACGGAGCAGAACGTCTCGACGTCGTTCGCCTGGATAGTAACCTCCGGACCAGTGAACGTCTCGCGGAGGTTGATCTCGGGCAGCACTTCGTTGTCGCCGAACCACAGCCGCCAGTAGAAGTCCTTAATGCGCTTGTTGCGGTCGTCCGAGACTTCGTGGATCGGAGCGTAGCCCATGCTCGGCTTGTAGAGGAACTTGAAGTAGAGCGGGACAGCGACGTTGCGGCGATCCTCGAATAGTGTGACGTCGATTGACTGAGAAGATTGGTCGTACTTGACCTCGACCGCCTTGAAGGAGAGCTTATGCTGGCCGTGCGAGCGAGCAGCACCATAGAGGGCGACAGAGAGCGGAGTCTCCCCGTCCACAGTCAGGACGATCTTCTGGCCGCGACGAGGGGAGAATAGACGACGAATCGGGTTGTCAATGTAAAGCGATCCCTGCACGATAGTGGTCGACGTTAGCAGAGCGCGTAGCCAGTGTTGATGAGGACCGGCGAGAATCTCGAGCCAAGTTGACACTTCTGGGAGCGTGCTGCCGACGGAGTAGGTGATTGTATTCGACGCGATAGCGCGCTCGACCGCCAACGAAGCGACGACACCCACAGGAAGGGGGGACGGCCTCGTGCTCAGGTAGTCGACGGTCGGCACTCGGCTAAGGTCGCCGCCGTAGAGACGCTGCGCGAGCTTGTCGATGAGCAGTGCGGTGATATTGTCAAGCATCTCCTTGATGGGCTCATCCTTCTTTGTTGCATGCTTGACCGCGACTGGGCCCTGGAGGATGCACACACGCTGCGGGTCCTGGTCGAAGACGGCTTCGATGTCCTCAGCAGCCCACAAAGAGTCCTAACACGGATGTCAACCCCAGCTCCGAGATGTATTATGATCAGCCTACCTTCTTGAACCACACCTCGAAGCTGGCATCGAGAACGGGGATGAACGGCACCGGCTTCTGGCCAGGACGCTGCGAGATTGCGAGGAAGTACGCCTTGTCCTCGGAGGCCAACAACTGCTCGGATGCAGCGGGGTATGCCTCGAAGAACGACTTGACGAACTCAGCCGGCTTGTCGAGGGACGAATACGACTGGAGGATCGACGCCTTTGTGCCGCGGTCGATACCCGCGAAACGCTCCTCAATACGACGGAGCCAGTCACCCGTCAGGTTCCTCAGGGACAAGTCGACCCACCGCTCCTCGTGCGCGACGTACATGAGACGGACCATACGGAGGACGACCTCCTCGTACGTCATGTCAGCGATGTCCTCGACGACGCTGTCGTCCTTCTTCCACCCGAACCACGGCTTAGCGAAGTCCTTATTCAGCTTTGCGATGATCTCGGCGCGCCGCTCAGCGAGCCATGCCGCGCGTTTCTCCTTCGGCATCTTGAAAACGGTCTCATCGAACTCCTTCCATAGCTTCACCGCGCGCGTCGCGACCTTGTGGATGGGTTCACCAAGCTCCGACTTGACGGTCAGGATGCCGCCAGTCTCCTTCGCATACGTGCCTTCCCACTGCGCATCGTCGACACCCCTCGCACCGACAATAAGGTCCTTCACGGACGCGCTCGTGTGCGCCTCCTTTGCGACCATGACGCGCGAAGCGAAGAGGAAACCGTCGAACGGCATAGGCTGCATCCCGAACCTCTCGACAGACCAGTCACCAGTGAGGTACGGCCAAACGTCGTCGGCGCCACCGAAGCCAGATCCCGCGACGAGCGAGATGTTTGCGTGCTGACGAATAGAGTGGTACGTCGAGAGGATCGGCTGGTGGAAGTCCTCGCATGAGTGGTGACCACCGGCGCGGCCGCCAGTCCACTGCATAATGATGGGGAAGTCGGGGTTTGCGGCCGCGATGTTAACGACTTGTCGGATACCGTCGACGGATCCCGGCTTGAACGAAACGTGGCGGATGCCAGCGGCCTTGAGACCGCCGATGATCTCAGCAGCCTTCTCCGTGCTGGGAATGCCAGCGGCGACGCAGAAACCCTCAATGGGGAGGCCCTCCCGACGCATTTCTTGCCACAGCGGGAACTGGAAACTGAACTGGCGGGGGTTAATGTAGAGGGAGTTGAGCGTGAGGCCCACACCGGCGGGAATCTTGCTCTGGATCTCCGCGACCTTCTCGCGGAGGGCAGCGGCGTTGTAATGACCACCGCCCGCCAGCTCGACGTGGTAGCCCGCCGCGAGGACGGCGCTCACGAAGCCAGCCTTGACAGTCGTCGGGGTCATGCCCGCGACCATGATGGGCGGCTTGCCCAGCAGCCGCGAGAAGGGAGTGTCGAGGTGAATCTTGCCGTCGCTGCAAGGCTGTTAGTATTACAATATGGAGCAGCAACGCATCAACTTACCTCGTCTTCACGAGACCGGGCACGAACTTCTTGCTCCACCACTCTTCCTTCTGCACCTTCTGCGCGTCGTAGAGCTCGATGATACCCTTCGCCTTGTCGCCGACGACGATGACGCGCACGCCGCGACCGTTAAGATTGCGGGCCGTCATCGGGCCGACGCCGCTGATGCCACCGGGGCCGAAGTCGATCGCATGAGTCGCGGTCTCAGGGAAGTTCGTAGCCTTCGCCCAGTGCAGGGGCGACGTGAAGATTTGCTCGCCCAGGGAGCGTGTCACAGACGTCGTAAGCTCACGGAGGTCAGCACCTGTAGGCAGGTTCAGCAAACGGGTTCACGAATGATAGGCTTGTTACGCACCAGTTTCAGTGTGATACACCGCCATACCCAAGTGTTCCTTCTTCCACAACTCCTCCCCGGCCAGATCCTCCTCGAACATCTTCTCCGTCATCCCACGGAGGTACTCACTGTGGTACGGGACACCGACGACCAAGAATCGCACGGAGAACACCGGCTTGCGTTGCGAGAAGGGAATCTTGCTCTGGTCAAGGCCGCTCGGTGCGCGGACCTTCCGCAGGTGAGTGACGAGACCGTACAGCGCCCGCGCTGGACCCGTGACGACGAACGCCCTGGGTGCGTTATGCAACGAAACGCGGAGCTGCGAGTTCTCCGGCAGGTGCTTGTTCGTGCTTGCGACGTGCTTCTCGAGGTCCTTCAGCGCCAGGCCGGCGACGAGCAACATGGGCGAGGGGCTCCCCTCGCCACCCTCAACGGCATCCTGGACGATGCTCGGCTCAAGCGCGAGGACCGGGAATGCCTGCTGGCCGCGGTAACCGCAGTAAAAGAGCCACTTCATCCCCTTTCGGGACTGCTCGAAATACGACTCGATGCTTGTGGATGCAGCGACAACAACGGCGGAGACGACTCCTTGGGAGTGGCCAGTCGCGCCCTGGAGCTTCTCGCGCATCTCACCGGGGCTGACGCGTGCGACGCGGCAAGTGACGAGGTATTGTGTGAGTTGGGTAAGGCCGATGAGGGGCAGTGAGACAGGGACGGAGGCGAGGTATGCCGTCGGCGGGCGCGTCGTCGCGCCAGTGAGCCAGGACACGACGTCTAGCCCATGCGTGTAGTACGTAGAGGACTCTAGGCCCGCGGCGAGGGGCAGAAGAGCCTTCGTCATCTCAGAGAGGAAGGAGGCGACGTAGGGCGTATACGTGTCGTAGAGGGATTGAAGCTCATCGAAGTAGACCTCGTTCGTGCCCTGACCACCGAAAAGCGCGTAGATCGACGCGTCGGGTGCCGTGAACAGTGCTGGTGACGGTGCATATGAAATGCCGGCAACTTTCCTTTCCTCTAGAGTCCCGAGCGCTAGGAAGTAGCTCGAGAGCACGGTCTTGCGAACGTCGACATCGAGAGTCGCTGCGACGGTGTGTATGTCTTGCTGCGACAGGTATGATGATGTGAAGTGGTTGACTGCCTTGCACAAAATGGTTGCGCGGTGGCAGTCGGCGTCTACGTTTTGGGCGACGAATTGCAAGAAGCGGGCGAAAAGCTCTATGGTCGCCTGCGGAACATCCTCCAACTGGGAGAGGGTATGTTGTGCATCGTCATGGACAAATTCATCGCGGAGGACTTCAGCAGTAGTCCACTCATTAGTTTCAGTTGAGATAGGGATCGACACCTGGCAATCCATAGGTCAGCACATTGTAGATGACGCGAAGCATACGATGCCCATAGAATCCGACGCGTCGCTGGCACCATATGGCAGGACAAGGCACGACACCGGAGCCCTTGCAGACCCTCGCTGCGCCGTTCTACACCTCAGCTCGCATACCCCCCTAATCCCTACCACGCCGTGTACGGAATTCAGCAGACGAATAGGACTCACTCTAATGGGACCCGACTGGATAAGGATGGGGCGCGTCGTGCTGGCGCACGAGCCGGCTGTCGGGGACATGACGGGGAATGTCCTCTGAGGCTAAGAGAGACAAGGATAGAGCCTCTGAGCGACGCTCGGACTTTTGAAGAGGTGGAAAAACCCAACGTGTCCCCCCACACCTGGCGCCCCAAAGACTATGGGCGCTCCTTCTCAGGTATCTAAAACACGCGCCCGTGCGCCCCGAATAAGCGCTCTTCCACCCAAAGTCGACCAGTTCAGCCGCGCAGCCAAGAGGCACCGGAATCCCCAACGCAACTACTACGCAGTAACACAGATGGCGAGATCCCCATGGGTAAAGGTGTAAAGGTACGCCCCGAGCTCATTCTGCGAGCGCGCGAGTATGCATCGCATGCATAGAATGTGCTCTTGTAGCTGCTGCCTGTCGCAGTTTGCTCATGCACCACCACTCTCATCGTATCGCCCAGAATAATGCCGACTCCAAAGAAGTCCCTACCATCGATACACGCTACCAACATAGGCCATGTGGCATCCTCGCTGCGCTCGCATGCTTGATGGTAGAAACCTATCGACAATTCTGGCTTTCGTGGCTGATTACGTCCACGCTTGTACGCGAGACAGTTTTGCAAAGCAAATGCGGATCGATGAGCGACCTTGTACCTCTTCGCTTACTTGCACGTACATGGAGTCAGACGCGGCATGACGAAGTAAGTAAACCTCAGGTTTGGTGACTCTCCCCCACAACGTCCCCACAACCCCATTTCCGCTCAGTCTTCCGCGCTCCTTAACAAACCCCCAGCCTTGAGACGGTCGGGTCCGACGTTGGGGACGCATCGATTCATCATCAGCCTCGGGGACCCGACCAGAATGACAGTAATACGCGTCTGCGAGCTCCTTCTACAAGCGGCAGCACGTGTAAAGGCGCATGTATTCTCATTGTCTTCCCTCCGCGAGGCGACGCCTACAGCGTAGTTCTGATCCATGCTGGCATCGGCCTAGGCAGGCTGCAAATAGTACCGATAATTATCGGCATCGCTACTGCCATGTTTTTGCTTCAGAACGACGACTGCAATCACTGCGATCGCATTTCAGACGGATGTGTCAGTACGTCGTCGGCAACATCTTTCTCGTGTCACCGCTAATATCCTTGCCACACCCTGCATCGTTCGTGTGCATCCGCGGCGGAATCGGGTTATATACCCGTCGTTCTCAGGCGCGAACGCACAGTTTTAGTCTCGCGGACCTCGTGCTAATCATGCAAGGTAGGCAGCCATCGTACGGTCCCAAAAGCATTTCGGCATATAAGAGTACTACATACACAAGGCAGTCGGTGCACGACTCGAATTATCACCTGAAATCTATCGTGAAGGCTTGAGGTGATATACCCGGTAAAACTCATCTGCTGCCCCTGCCAATCGCTTGAACCGCATTTCACAAGAGCACCACTATCCCAGCACTCAGCATGTCAAGGGAATATCTCATTGCTATGCGGTGTCCAGAAACAGTGGATGTGCATAGTAATAGGCGATGATAATGTCTACAGTAATACAGGTAGTGCTACATATCAATGTTCAGAGTCCTCAATGAATAGTCGTTGTACTTCAGCCAAGTACTTTCCGTATGCCCTCTTTCTGTGCCGCAGTTAGGCGGTCGGGGAAGGTGATATCCCACTGCACGGTCAGGTCGCCCTTCCTCCGTACCGCACCCTCCTTCCGGATCGGCATGCCCTCACCGGACACAACGGTCTTCTGGCCAGGCTTGACCACGCCGCTCGGGATGGTGACCTGCAGTTTCCGACCATCGAGGTGCTCCACCGTGCGCCGGCCGCCCTCGCCCGCGAGCGCGTCAACAAGCGGCAACGACAGGTGGCACACGAGGTCGTTGCCCTCGCGTACGAAGCGGTCGTGCGGCTTCTCCTCGACGACGAACACGAGGTCCTGAGCCTCGCCTGTGGGCTGCTCGTTGCCCGCGCGGGGGAAGCGCACCTTCGTGCCGCTCTTCCATCCTGGCTGTACGTGAATCTCGAGCACTCTCTCTTCGGTGTCGCCGCTGAGCAACTTCCGCCCGACCTTCAGGTGCTTTGTCGTGCCCGAGTACAGGTCTTCTAATGAGACCTTGAGAGGCCGGGTTATTTCGGAGGGCTGTGGGGACTGTGCTGGTGATGATGGCCTCCGTGTGCCTTGGCGGGGTGTTGACCGACCGTTAGGCATTCCACCGGGCATGCCGGAGAACCAGTTGATGTGGTCATCTTCGTCGTCAGCGAACGTGCTGCCCGTCCGTGAACGACCGCCACCGCCGCTTCCAAAGCCTCCCATGCCTCCCATGCCTCCTAATCCGCCGAGACCACCCATGCTGAAGAATTGTCTGTCGAACAGGACGGTTAGATGACAATGACAAAGAGACGTAGACATGACTTACTCGAATATCTTCTGGGGGTCTGTTGGCGCGAATCCGCTACTCCCGAAACTGCCACCTCCCGGGGAGTTTGTAGTGTATGAGAACGAGCCTCCAGGGAATCCGCCGAAGTTGGAAAAGCCGCCTCCAGGTCCGCCGGCGCCTGGTGGTGGTGCGCCGCCGCCCTTTAGGCCTTCTTCTCCAAACTGGTCGTAGATGGTCCGTTTCTGCTTGTCACTGAGGACTTCGAAGGCTTCAGATATCTGGAGTGTGATAGTCAAAAGGTTCAGAAAGTAAACACAAAACATGAAGTAGAGGACCTACCTCTTTGAATTTCTTAGTAGCCTCCTCAGACCCCTTGTTTCGGTCCGGATGCCATTTCAAGGCCTAGCGAGCACAAGTCAGATCATTCACATATCCCAACTCATTGACTCAACACGTACCATCTTCCGGTAGGCCTTCTTGATGTCGTCGTCACTGGCGCTGCGGTCAATGCCGAGCAACTTGTAGTAGTCGGTGCCCATAGTGAATCAGTGGGGGATAGTATGTGGAATGTGTGAAAACAGGGAAAGAGGTATATGGCAGGTCGTCACGTATATCTCGCGAGCCCACTGTGCAGGCAATAAGTAGAGCGACAGCGGGGCGGCTGGAACTCGCGCAAGTCATTGCGGCGTTGCCAGAACATACTAGAAGTTGGTAGAACTGCGTCGGTCCTCATCGCAGCCACCGTGACGTCCCGCCCCTCGGCACCGCTCTGGTCCCTATCTCGGTCCTCCGGTCTCCGGTACCTCTAGATTGGGTGTCCCAGGGCATCAGGGTGCGCCACCTCCACAGATTCATCTCATGTTGTGGTCTGATCTGTGTCGACTTCGTGGAAGAAGTTGGGTTCTCCTTCCCCCATCGCCTAGAAATGCTTCCTCCACGCTCCAGCATTGTCTCCCAAACCATGCACGCTGATCTGTGGTCGTTGTATAAGTGCGTCCGCAGAGAGTAAGACACCGGGGATGTTTGACAAGCCGTGCTTCGCTCATCAATAGCCAAACTGGCTGAATCGATATTGGGCGATGCGTTGATGAGATCGCTGCCACGGCGTTCTCAGACGCTGTGGGTCCTGGTGTACGCTGATCTGCTATGGCAGATATCCCCTTTCCGATAAACCTTATCGTGGTTGAGGCAGCATCATTAAGCCAGGTGAGTTGACTGGGACTGCATCCAGAAATCTAACGTCATGTTCCCGCTTACCTACTCACCATGCTGGCAGCTGTCGCTCAATATACTCGACACTCGCAGCACGCACAAAGTTCGAGAGAGGGCGTGACGTTCTGCCAATCCTTCCCCAATGCCCGAAGGCCCTGAACTCTGTCCGTTCGCCATAAACTCGCCTAGGTCAATGCCCGCGCTTCGGTATGCACATATACCGGCGTGATTATGGACCACAATGTCAGTCAGCACTATGAACAACCCAGGTACGTACAATTCGCAGCCTTAGTATGCTTGCCGCTAGGCTACACTTGATCCTGGCTCTCATGCATCATAGTCATATGTTGGCTCGCCATTGCCGCACATGCTTGCATCTGACCAGGTGTCAAGGTAAAGAAAGTTTCGTGTGCACTATAACTACATAGCCTTCAGTCTTGACTAAAGGTTCGATACCGCAGGGGGCGTACGACACATTCATGAATATTCAACACAGCTACACTGTGGGCGATAGCTGCGTCTCCGAATTGGCGAAGCAAACCGCAGTGAAGCACTATGTCTGGAGTAGCCTAAAGGGCATCGGCGGACGCAATCCGCTTGCTACCTATTGTGGAAGCAGCACTGACCGTCAGTTAGGAGATGACGAGCTGTGATCCCACTCACATTGTACCCATTACGAATGCAAGGAACGCGTCCGCGAGCCTATGTAATTGCGGCCATCTGTCTGCGACGCCGATATGTCGTGGTCTGTCTCGAGGAAGGATGGGCGGCGGTGAACTTGGCGTATTGTCCTTCTCGGTATGCCACCATATAAGACCGTTTTCCGCCCTTCCAAAGACGTCGTATCTCACTAGGGCCAGTCGTGCCCGATGATGCGAATCGATGTAGCTGTTACAGTGTTGTGACAGACGGTAATTCGAACGGAGTATGAACTCAAGCTCATAAATTGTACGCACTGACCCGGCGACGTCATGTCTATGATTGATTTGCCTCCTCGAGCCTGCCAATGCGCTTTCACATCGTCACCAACGTTGTGGTACAGATGATCGACCGCCTGTCCCGAGGAGGAGGACAATTTGGCCTCCGGTCCGTTGTCTGTGTTGTCAGCGCTTGCTGGAAACGCGAACATCGCGGAAGCGCCCACTTGCCTGGGACATCCCGTCAAACTAAGGCTTGTTCCTTGCTTGTTCCTCTCGTGGCGACTCGACTCGACTCTCCTACAAAGCGTCTTAGTGCTGTGCCGTGCCTTAATACAGCGAGACAAGTGTTTCTGCTAAGCAATGTCATCTTTAAGCTCCTCAAAACAAGCTGTCCATGGCGGAAGAAGCGAATTTGAGATCTTGAAAGCGTCTCACAAGTGCGTCCGACTCGCCACCCTTTGTTCCTAAACCTACGACAACTCACATCGATTTGTGGGGCAGATTCCTGCGCGAAGATGGAGAGGCTGATGAGTCCAAACTACCCTGGGACGACAAGCTCGCCAAGAAGTACTACGACAATCTCTACCGCGAGTACGCTGTGTGCGACCTGAAGCACTACAAGTCCGGCAACGTAAGTGTCCCTCTCCTTCTCTATTTCCACTCCATCTGACATCTCACGATACAGTTCGCTCTCCGCTGGCGCACCGAGTCCGAGGTCGTCTGCGGCGCGGGCGAGACGACGTGCGGGAACACGCGCTGCGCACTGCACGAGCAGCGCGCGGTCGACGAGCTCCGGCCGTCGCTCAAGACACTGGAGCTGCCCTTTTCCTACGTCGAGGATGGCGCGGCGAAGTTCGCGCTCGTGAAGGTCGTGCTCTGCGACAGGTGCCTGAAGAAGCTAATGTGGAAGCGGAATAAGGAGCGGGAGGATGCGCGGCGGGCGGCAGAGAAAGGGCAGGCAGGGGAGGTGACGGGGCGCGAGGAGAAGTTCGTGAAGAAGAAGCAACGGGTAGAGGAGGCGGGGCGCCGCGGCGATGACAGTGGTGTGAAGAAGGAGAAGCAGTGGGTGGAGGAGGTGGAGCACATACCCGGGCTTCCGGAGGACGACGACGAGCATATACCTGGTCTCCCAGAGGTGCTGGACATCGCAAGACGGGACGATTGCAACTCGTATGATGGCAGGAGGGACCGAGAAGGACGTCGCTCGAAGCACCGTTCACCAGAGCTTCATAATGAGGGACAAAGGCAAAGGAGACACTCGCGATCTCGCTCTCCAGTCCCGAGCCGTGGCAAAGGCCGTCCACGTCCAGCATAAGACCATCGAATGCACACTGACGAGTGATTCTGTGGTCAACAACGGGTGTATTCTCTATACGCTAAGCACCACCCCTAGACATCCTTCACAAACGGCCACCGCTCCTCCGCCCTCACACTCTCCTCATCCGTCCGCTTCCCAACGATGCCCATAACCTGGTACTGACTGCCCATCCCCGTCTTATCCACCAGCCTCTTCGCCGCCCTCTCCATATCCGCCGCGCGTTCTCCGCTCGTTGCAGTCCGCTTGAGTGCCTCCACGCGCGCGGGGAGGCCCATGCGCATGAGGAAGGCTTCCTGCGTCAATGGCCCGAGCGGTGTCGCTGTTTTAATGGTGTCTAGTGAAACGTACAGCAGGGGGTATGAGAATACGCACCGACGCCTGCGAGGGCTTCCTTCAGGTACGCAAAATCGACGTTCACAGTCAGGTCGCATTCGCCAGGTTGGTGGAAGACGTCCACGATCTTATGGTCTTTGAATGCCTGACACAACCGCGAGGCTCAGCTGCTGTGCACGCATGAAGGTACGCACCACTCACGCGGAACGAGTTCCCGAACGCCTTCTCCGCACCGTAGTCCACCACCAGCGCGCTCCCCGCCGAGCCTGAGCCTTCGCCCGCCGCATCGTACACCAGCTCGCCGACCTTGCGCGCGATCTTGAACGCCGCGGGAGAGATCTCGAGTGTGCTTCCGGGCGGGAGATCCTTGAATCGTGCGGAGGAGAAGCCGAGGAGCGTTGAGGAGGCAGTCGGAAGAGGCGAGAGCACCCGGCGGAAGCGGGATGTTGGGTGCGAGATTGGTGTGTCGCGGTGTGTCGGCAGAGTCGTGTCGACGTTGAGAACCGAGGAGTTCAGGGCTGCAGACTCCGCTGCTGCTATCAGGACTTCTTGCCAGCCTTCCTGCGTTTTCTGTACGTGCGGTGGAGGGTGAGGTTAGGTCGACCCCACGGAGGTGACAGACGCACTTGGATGAGGTTGAACGGCAGAGCGTCGAAGAACTCGTGTGCTACCAGCAGCGTGAACCGCGTAGGGTCTTGCGGGATCTCGTCGGTAGATGAGTGCCACTGCACGTCCCAGCAGTGTGCGGTGGCAAGGGGAGCGAGCTTTTCGTCCTGCTGTCGACGCATGTTCGGGCTGGTCTCCACCAGGTGAATGGATTCGATCGCCTCTCGTCCCCCAGAGAATTGAGAGAACACCTGCACTGTCACATACACGCGTGCTCTTCAGAAGGACGTAGTACGGGACGCACTCTGAGAATGTCGTGCATCAGCGTCCCTCTACCCGGCCCGAGCTCAACCAAGCGCAGTTTCCTCGAGTTGCCTGCGTACAACCACTGCGACAGCAGCCAAACCCCGACGAGCTATCCCATGCACTTTGCGTCGTCATCTAGTATGCTCAGCATATGCTTCGTATCGCGACGTACCTCGCCGAACACCTGGCTGATCTCTGGACTCGTGGTAAAATCACCCCTCTCTCCGAAGACCGGCCTGTCTGTCTTCATGTAGTACCCTTCGGTGGGATGGGACAGACACATCTGCATGTATGTCCCGAAGGATATCGGCCCCGTAGCTTTGATGGTGTCGAGTAGTATCTTCTCAATGGGCGTGACGGGATTGCTGGCGGGGGCAACATACGAGCGACACCCTCTCGGAGTCAGGCCCACAGGTTGCAGTAGGTTCTGTTTTCCCCCGCACGAGAATGTCCGACGAGACGCACACAGAGTACTGTGTGCAATGTGTTTCCAGTTTGTAGATTTTGCTGGCGTTAGTCGAAGAGGTTGACTAGACACGCGTAGAGCGCGCTGAACAGCCCGTGGCATTGGTCGAAAAATACTCTCGAGTGACTCTACTGCAGGGATGACACGCTCTGTGTGCGTGTAGCGAGTCAGAGGGTGCAGCGAGGGTACCGAGGCGAGTATTAGGTTGGCAGTGGAGTGGAAGCCGGAGTCGCGGTCGGAACCGCGCTGACTGGGTCGCGTCGCGGCGTCCGATCGTGCTGTGGCACAAGTTTTCCTCAAATACGCCTCCGTCAATTTGCTCCCTCACCATCCCTCCACAGGCCACAGCGCCTCCACAAGCACACTCACCTCTTCCTCCTTCGCCCTTCCCCTCAACACCCCACCGGAGACGACCTAACGACCCAAGACCTCCCACAGTATGGCTACCCGTACGATCGCTCTGATTCCCCTCCGATCGCGGCGCGCTGATTCCCGAACACCACCCAGGCATCCAGTTCGAGAACAACAGCGACATCGGCGTCTTCGCCAAGCTGACGAACAGCTACTGCCTGACGGCCATCCAGGGCAGCACCAACTTCTACTCCGCCTTCGAGGCCGAGCTCGGCGATGTCATCCCCATCGTCCACACGAGCATAGGCGGGACGCGCATCATCGGTCGTCTCACCGCAGGTACGCTCTCCCCCTCCCCTCCGCTTCCCTCTGCTCCCCCTCTGACCTCTGCGACCAGGGAACCGCCACGGCCTGCTCGTGCCCTCGACGACGACGGACCAGGAGCTGCAGCACCTGCGCAACGCGCTGCCGGACGCGGTCGCGATCCAGCGCATCGAGGAGCGGCTCTCCGCGCTCGGGAACGTGATCGCGTGCAACGACTACGTCGCGCTCGTGCACCCCGACGTCGACCGCGAGACGGAGGAGATCATCGCGGACGTCCTCAAGGTCGAGGTCTTCCGCCAGACCATCGCCGACAACGTCCTCGTCGGCAGCTACTGCGCCATCACCAACCAGGGCGGCCTCGTCCACCCCAAGACCAGCGTGCAGGACCAGGACGAGCTCAGCAGCCTGCTGCAGGTGCCCCTCGTGGTGAGTGCTCCGCAGATGCTGGCTTGGGTGCGGTTGTGCTGATGGGAGCGCGTGAAGGCTGGTACCGTCAACCGCGGGTCCGACGTCATCGGCGCGGGCCTCGTCGTGAATGACTGGTGTGCATTCACCGGTCTTGATACTACCGCAACAGAGATCAGCGTCATCGAGGCAGCATTCAGTGCGTCTTCCCATGTTCTCTTAGCCCCAGCTCGTTCTAACAATCCTCCACAGAGCTACAAGGACAAAACCAAGCAGCCGTCATCGGCGAGATGCGCGACTCCCTCATCGACAGCTGGGCATGACCTGCCCACCCCTCCAGGCATCATGTGCACGTGGACATCGCCCTTGGATATCTGTACTCCCTTTTGGTGTTTTGGCAGCAGCAGCAGACAGCAACATTCGTGTATCCATACTGTGACATTGTCATTGTAGACTGATTTGCAACCGCAATACCATGGTTCTCGTCATCACTATTATAATTGGTCGATTTGTGTAGCAGATCACAGTGGGAGATGTGCGGTTATATCATACTTCCATCATGCACATCATGTAGGGTTCCATCTTCTCTCGGACGAGTGGTTGGTAGCAGAGATCCTGGGCTCCATGCTGGCGGACACTCAGACCACCTGGCGAACCTATCCGCATACCACCATCAGCACCCACCCTTCCATTCAAAAGCCCACCCGCACTCACCTTCCCAGTCTCGACCTCATACACCCACCCCGTGATCTGGGACTCGGGCAGCACGAGCGGGTGCTCCCTCAGCCAACCCACGTCGTCGCGCACGCTCTTCTCGAGGTCCGCGAACTCGAGGAAGTCGATCGCGTCGACGTCGTAGAGCGCGGCGTTGGCGGGGTCGGCGGCCTTGACGCGCGCGCGGAGCTCCTCGGTCTGGAAGGTGGTCATCCCGCAGGCGGTGTGGTGGATGACCGCGATCTCGCGCGTGCCGAGCAGGCGCTGCGAGACGATGATGCTCCGGAGGGCGTCCTTCCTGCACACATGTTGAGGGGCATGGTGAGGACGAGGGGGAGGGAGGGGAGGAGGGAAGAAGGAAGGACGTACGCAGCCCCGCCGGCGTTGCGGATGATGTGGGCGTCGCCTTCCTTGATCCCGAGCTCGGAGAACACGCTGCGCGAAGGATGGTCAGTGGACATGCCCCAGCCGCAGAAGGTGTCCACACCCACTTGAGGCGTGCGTCCATGCACGTCACTGCCTACGCGTCAGCACCGAAAACGACCGGGTTGACGATCAGAACACGCACCGATCGCGAGCTTCTTCGCGGGCAGGATGGGGAGCGCTCCCTTCTCACCGAACCCGGCGACATACTGCTCGTTGGCCTTCACAAATTCCGCAGACATTTCCGTGCGTGTGAGCTGTTCACTTTGCGTGCCGCTGGAAGACGCAGGGTCCTTGGCTATACTGGCAGAAACAAACAACTGGCCCTGGGGGGTAAGGAGGCATGTCAGTCAGTGCGCGGTGGTTATAAAGCGGGTGCGGGCGGCGGGCGGCGCAGGATGGCGAGCCATGGCGTTATCCCAAGCCAAGGAGGCGGGCGATGCGCAATTGACTCGCGAGTGGAGGGGAGCGCAGGGGCTTCCACGAGATAGCGCGCCATTGCGGCACGTTCGCGCTGTACTACTGAGCACGAGATATGCGCTCCTTCCGATAGCTGTCCGAAGGGCCCGCTCCATCGGGATGGCTGGCTCATCCGCTGTAGAGGCTGATAGCACAAGCTACAAGCTGGCGTGACAAACCCCAATCCAAAGGAGATGCACGTACATTGCTTTCCTGAGCGTCAGTCGTGCAGAACCGCGACGAAGCAGGGATGACGGTGCGTGGGGCTCGCTGAACCAAGAACGACGTGCTCTTGAGGTGGTTGAACCCGCCATTGTAGAGGCGTCGCAGGAGAATCTGCATAGCCAAGCCAGGTTTGTGATGATTATTGCAAGAAACAAAACCGTACGGTGGGGCGCCAGCAAGGCCGAGGTCGAGTCAAAAGCGATTAGCCGAGTGAGGTCACCTCCCCAACATATTCGTCAAATTCAACGAGCGTCGGCTCTTGGCGCCAGCTTTATTGAACGCTCCGATCGGCCGGCCGGGCAGCGTTTACAACAGCCGTCGAGGGCCGTCGTCTATGTACATATCTGTCAAAGATTCAGAAACTGGCTCAAGAGCCTGACATATGCAGCATGACGCGACCGTCTAATCTAACTACAAAGGACCCTGAAGGACCTGAAACGACAGTGCTTCATTGCCATTTTGTCTACGTACGACAGCTTGGATGACTTATGTACACAGGTCAGACAACGAGGCGACATCGAGGATCAAATCGAAAGCGAGCGACGACGAGTAGCAGCTACTAGCACACAAACCAAGGGAGAGGGGAATGGGAGGGGTATGTCACCCGCCGGCGCCGGGCGGATAAGCAGTGCCAGGTATTGCGATGTGTTGTATACTACAGATGGTGATGAGATCGGGACGTGCGCAGATTAAAAGCCTCCAGAGAACAAGCAAAGGAAAAGTGCCGAAGCGTGCTTGAATGAGTGAGTGTTGGGGCAGCCCCGAATGACTGCACACAAACCAGGCGCGGGCCGCGCGGCGGTCAGTAGTCTAGGAACGCCATCTCACTGAGCCGGCGACTCTCCTCATCCTCGATACGGGCCGCCTCAACGTAGATGCTGCCCCGATCATGGATCTTCGGCGCGACCGCCTGTCGCGGGCGTGCGTGCGCCTCGGACGACCTCGTCGGAGTGGTCGGGCTCAGGGTCTGGCTCAGCGCGCTCATCGAGCTCTTCTTCCGCTTCGGCGACCGCGCCGTCGAGCTTGATACCCGCGCCTGCGGGAACGACGACGGCGGCGCGGGCGGCATGGGCGGTGCGCCGTGCCCGAGGCTCAGCGACGTCGTGCTGTGGGACTTGTCCGAGGCGTTGTCGGGTATGACCATCGTCTTCGGGCGCGACGTCAGCGACGCGAACGTGCCCGTGACGGCGCGCTTCATGTTCTGCATCGAAGTCGCTGCGCGCGGGTTTTTGAACCGCGGCGGGCCCTAGCAGCATCACCCGCGGCTCAGTACCACGCAATGCAACACGCAAATACAGAAACGGATACGCACCTCGACCTCGTCTTTCTTGGTGAAGAGCGTCCCCACCAGCGTCGGCCGCCGCCTCGTCTCTACCGGCGCGGGGCGCGCGCTCGCAGACGCCGCAGCCGCCATCAGCGCGCGCATCTTCTGCGCCTCGTTCTGCATCTTCACCCCGAACTCCATGTCCACCTCCACGAACGATGACCCCTCGCCCGAGTCTTCCCCGTCCTCGTCGTCCTCCGCGAGCGCCGCCTCTGCGGGCAGCGGCGGGACCGGCCGCGTCGGCGGGGGCGGCAACGACTTCCCGCGCCCGAGCGACGCCTGCGTGGCTGCCGCCGTCGTGGCTGGATGCCCGTGCTGGCTCTGGCTCTGGCTGCGGCCGCCGCTCGAGCCCGGGCGGTAGTCCCTTGGCGGGGGCGGCGGGGGGTCACCATGCGTGTCCGTCGTGGGTGTCGCAGGCAAGCCCATCTCAGAAGACGACGTGCTCCGCGTCGGCGAGAGCGCAGGCATGCCGTGCCCATGCGAATAGTGCGAGCTGCTTCCCGGCCCGCCACCGCCACCGCCACCGCCGCCGCCATCGTGGTCAGACGAGGTGATCGAGCGCCCGCGGCGGTGCCCGACCTGCACGCGGCGCACGCGGAGGTTGCCCTGCTCGTCGAGCGACGTGCGCGAGCCGTTCGACTGCATCGTCTGCGACGCGGGGCTATCTGATGGCGACGTCGCGGTAACGACGATCGGCCCATCGAGCTCGTGCCGTTCCTTCACGGGGGTGAACGCGGACGGCGGGACCGGCGGGAGCTTGCGTGGGGGCGGCCGGCGATTGCGCGGCGCCCCGGGGGCTGCCGTGGAGTCGATTGATGAGCGTGCGCTCGATGCGCGCCCTCCGACCTCCGCGCGCCGCGCATCGCTCTCCGCGCAGTACGGCGTCGGGATGATCGATGCATCGATCGAGTACCGCTTGGAGAACAGGCCGAATCGCCCTCCTCCCCCTCCCCCGCCCCCGCTACCCCCGCCCGCATCATCGTCCCGAGACGCCGACTGCGATCTCGATCGCGGGCGAAGAGAATTCTGGAGCCAGCGCGAGACGCGCTCGGAGACCTCGCTCGAGCGTCGATCCCGCGCCTGCGGCGATCGCTGCGCGGTAGCGTCTTCGGGGGAGACTTCCGGTAGGGAGGGATCGACGAGCGGTACAAGCTCCGGTCGGTAGTTGTCGTGCACCCGCCGCCCGCGCGCGGCGCCGCCGTGCTCGTTGGGATGCCTTGCATGTGCACTCGGCTCGGGGGGAGCTAAGGAGGGTAGCGTCGGTACGCTGGCGGAAGTCGAAGGGAAGATCAGTCCCAACGCACCTGTGGGTGCTGCGTCGCCGTTGGCGTACGCATCCGACACCGAGGGCAGCAGCTGGCCCTGGCCTGCCTCGCCACTGCTCTGCGCAATCTCGGCACGGTATCTCGCCAGCCATGCGTCTCTGAACTTCTTCGCCTCCGTCTCCTCGTTGTCCGACACGGGCGTCGTGCCCTGCACCACGACGGCGAACATCCGGTCCAGCTCCTTCTCCTGCTCACTCAGCGGCATCCACTCCCCATTCACGTCTTTGTACCGGCTCCTCGACGGCGGCGGCGCCAGCCCCCGCGCACGCATCGCTGCACGGCGCGTCTCAGCGTTCGAGAAGGAGTTGGGGAAGGCGGAGGGCTTGGGGCCAGCGGGGACTGGAACGGTCGAGATCCGGACGTTCGGTCTTCGTGGCTTCGCTGCATCAGGCTGGGGAGCGTTCGCACCACTGGCGGCGTCATCCTGCGTGCGACCCCGACTCCGGCTGCGACTCTGGTTGCTGCGACTGCGACTTGGGAGGGAGATCTGGAAGGGAGTGGGCGGGACATCCAAGGGCTCAGGTGTAGTAGCAGGGCGTAGGCGTTTCGATATACGGCCGAAGAAACCACCAGATGGCGAGGACACTTCTGAGTGCGGTGTGGGAAGGGGAGGAAGGTTGTCGTCCTTTGTCTGTCTCGAATAGGAAGGTTCCACAGGCGAGGTGACTTGAAGGCGTGGAGGTTCCGCCAGAGGGCCTGACGTTTGGCTAATGGGAGATGCGAGCATCAGTACACGCTTCAGGTCAGACGAAGAGCTGAAGTAAGTGGGCAGACGAGAGGAAGAAGGAACGGCGAGCTATGCGGGCTCTTGGGCACGCATGCGTTCAGGTGATACTTCGGTAGAAGACACGCCTGGGAACGTCTGAAGATGGACGAAATGATGATAGACTACGAGGGGATTTGTTTTTAAATGGCTACACGCGGAAGCTGGGTTGCTGGTACGCACGCGAGGTATGCGTAAAGTGTGAGAACTTGGTGTGAACGGGAATAGTTGTCGGTATCTCGAGAAGATTGATGTCTGCCAAGACTTCGCTGCCAAAATAACGAAATGCAGAAACACTCACCCGAAGCGATCTTGACTGCCTGCCACGGTATGTCCTGCGCTAGCCACAGTCACTGATCCAGGCGAGGTGGAAAGCGTAGCTGAACCAGGCGCCGAGCGGTCCTCGATCGCGGCGGTGGCCAGATTGCTTCCGCTGTCTGGGGCGTCACCTCGATGCGCGTCCGCAACGCCCTTCCGCGGGACAGGAACGGGCACAGGGCCAGGGCCAGGCTCAACCGGTTTCAAACTGACGTGGGACGGGCTGTCGCGTAGAGCATGCGGCACCAAGAGAGGGGCGACAGCGGCCATTGGCAAAGGCCCGGTACGGCGAGGACGGTGAGAACGGACGGAGGGCCGGGAGGAGAAGGTGGGAGAGAGATGAGAAGGAGCCTGGGGTCCGACGTTGGAGGGAGGAGTCTGCGCGTGGAGGGTTGCCGTTATTATATGAACGACCTCGAGGGCAACCTTCCTCGGTAACTATGGGCGGTTCAGTGGGTTTTGGACAGAAGTAAGGAGGTGCTCTGGTCCCATATACACTGAAACCGTCTTGATTAAGCTTGCACTGGCAGGCGAGGCAACCTAAAAGGAAACAGTGAGGTTCCCCAGCACTTGGCTCGGTATGGCAGATATTGCGCGGTTGTAGCGAGGAACGCTAAGAGGCCGTCAATGTTGCTGGCCGATGCAGCGGGAGGGTATCACGACGAGCTCGGAGGAGAGGCAGGGCGACGAGAGAGGACAACATTTGAGTGATGGGGAGTCTTAAAGGATGCTGTTCGAGACGCAAATGGCAAATGGACGAAGACAGCGAATCCGGTGACTCGTGCACACCGCGACGACGCGACAGCCTCCGGTCCATCTTCCCACGTGAACCATTGCCAGTCCTGTCACGCTTTTCTCCTCGCGCTCCCCTACGCGACCCGTCACAGTCAGTCACACCAGGGCCAGGGCCGCACGAGTCGTACCTCCGTTCCCAGATGAAGCCAGCGAGGAGCACACTGCCGCAACCTCCGTCAAGCTTCCGCCGTGCCGCGACTCGCTCTACGAAGTAGTCGTCTCCGCCCGCTGCGGCGGCCCGCCTAGGCCTCCGCCTCGCTTCGCAGGCGTAGACTGCCTCTTTTGGATGGACTACGCCTCCGTCGTGGCGCGCATCGATCAATTCAATAAAACTGGATGCTACTCTATTCGCCGCGCGACGAGCGCACCGTCGTCCATACGATGACACAGAAGTACACTGGCACAGCTCCATCGCGCGGTCGCACCATCCCCAACTAGGTGACACGGTGCATTCCCTGCTTTCAACTGATAGTCTGACCACCGTTCAAACGCCATCATCATCATTGTGGTACGTACATCCCCGGAAACGACTCCCTTCGTTGGCCTAGCATGTGGCGGTTCGTGGGAATGGCGATCTTCTGAGTTGGACGCTATGAATGGAGTGTGTCATGTGCGTCGCGCCTCCACCGCTTCGCTGCGAGATTCTGTCAGAATCCCACGTCACCATGTCGCCTCATTCGCGGGCGTCGCGCCGGCGCGCTGTACTTATGGGGGTTAGTGGCACAACGCCCATGTACGTAGGACGCGGGCCTGATGCCTTGGTTATGTTCCTGGATGAACCTGCGCGTACGGCAGCGCGCAATCGTACTTACCGAGTCTATTTTCAGGCCCCTCGTTCGCTCAGCTCGGGTGTAGATGTATTTTTGCCTCAGATTGTTTCGCGAGCCATCCTCTGCTCAGGTCCTCTGGGGACGCATTGATGGCTGAACAGTTCCGCCTACCTACCGTGATGCGTGAACTTCTGCTCCAGAGTCGTGCCACCATACTTACTGTACGCGCGCTAAACAGCCTTACTGTAAATCACGTCGTAGTAACACTCTATCGCACAAGAGATCTAGACACTATCTCAGCCACGGCTGGCGAACAAACGGGTGCGTCTTCGGGCTTGCTGATACGTCCATGGCTAGTGCGGCTTTCATCATATGAGACGCACACCACCAAATCAATCATGAGCCCGCCGTGGTCTCCTTCAGTGGTGAAACAGGCCTTCCAGGCAGTGGGATCGTCCATAGCTTAGGCTATGGGCAGCAATGGAACTCAGAGTGTAAAAAGTGATCAACGTCTAGACGCGGCCACGCACATGGAGTTGCCGTGCAATGCTCTCCGGCCGCACATCACGAACGTTAACTTTGTACACTCTTCGCTGGGTGGAAGCACTCAGTGGTCGAACGACTCAGTACGTCAGCGGGGAACACTTCGCGCCGCCGCATCGGAAGGCATTTCTTCGCGGACTACTCTCGACACGGCCTTAAGCTGCTTCCCGGGGACACAGATGAGAAGCCTGGAGGGAACATATTCACGGCCTTCCAGATGTGCCGTTCACCGATGCACGCAAGGTACCGAGGTTAGGCCGGTGCGTTCTCGGACCAGGTATACGTGCGTCGATTCATTCGAGAGCGGGGAGGCTTGATAGCGGCACCGGTCTCCTTTTCCGTTGCCAACATGAACATAAATGAAACTCAACGGATCGTGATAAAGCCGTGGTCTGGGGCCTGCAGGCTGCAGCGAGAGCCGGACGTCTCCGTCATGACTTCAATTAGACCCACATGACAAGACTTGCACGACGACGCGGGCGACGATAGTGTCTTAACGGATATGTTGCTTCCACGAACATCCTGGCACCTGCAGGTTTAAGCGGGGCACGGGCGATGCGAGCCGCCGCCGCGAGTAGTCAAATTCACAGAACCATCTGTCAACCCAGCGTAGGTACCGCTGTGGCAGATACGTCTCTGACAGGGGCGGCATGTTGGATTTCCACCATGATCCACATATGGGAGGATGAAACTGGGCGTGGAGGACTTACATAACGTGCCAACACTGGACAGCGAGCAAATCGTGCCTTCATAGGTCCCGAAAGAGCCGGCATATTGGTGCACCCGAAGGGCTCTGAAACCCTGCCTGAATACTAAAGGCTATGAGACGAGCGACAGACACATGTCAGCCGTGTAGGGGTGGAACCGAGTTGAAGCTATTTGAACATAACGCTTGCCTGCTCTGAGGCTCTGAGATTGAGGATGCCTGTATCAAGGGGCCGCCCTGACTGCGGTGTCGCCATGGAAAACAGCAGGGAGTAGACGCAGGGCCATGCAGCAACGAGCCTATGGAATCTACTGCGCACCTGCGATCCTCACTCCGCATCGGTTGTTCCACGCATGCGCGTACTGTCTGCCACTAGTGGCACAACAATGATCAAGCCACAGTCTTGATGCTTGTTGAGCTCGTCATAAGAGCACGTTCTTGTATAATCGAGGCCTGTAAGTTATGCTTTCGCAGTTGTTCAGCTGAGAAATATAGTCGTCGTCGCCGCCGGAGAAGGTGGTAGTGGCGCAGCAACCGGGGCGCCGGTAAGTGGCAACGGAAAACCCGATCGTACGCATCTCAGATCCATTGCCACCCGGAGCCCCGCCTGCATGGCCGAAGACGGAATCGAGCACCGTCAGCGACTTGCCCTAGTGCCTCCCGCTGCATCCCTCCCTGCTGAGTACGCTCTATGCTGATTTCACTCCGCTCACATTCATAGTATCAGTCTTCTTGAACGTCCGATCCCACGCTTTTCGCTACAAGACACCAATTGCATTTGCGAGGACCAATAGGTCAGGGTTCCTGACTAGGAAATTTGAGCTGCACAGCTCGCGGCCGCGAAGGTTCAGTGGTCGGGGAGAGATACTGCGCTTGATCAGTTGTTCTGTGAGCTTGTCTTGCGGCTGGATTTCCATATCACGCCAGATGACAACTAAACCCACGTCCTTTGCAGGGGTTCTCGGGGACATCTTCCCATGTACTCCCGGGCCCTCAGAGTCAGACTGCGCCCGCGTGTGTGCACGCTTCCGCCTGCCCACGGTCCCCAAGGGTCGTTTCGATGGGTCGCAGCTCTTCGCGGGTATCAAACATCGAGCTCCAAGAAACAATGCGCTGCCGAGGCCCCCCTCGTGGACTCGGATGTACCCGCGACGGAGAAGCCACGGCCATTCGCCATTGAGCGTGTCGGCGGGCGCGAGTGCCACGTCTCGTGGACTGACCGCGGCATCGCGAAGGAATGGCGCGAGATATCAAATAGGGCGGAGGATGAGCGGGCGGTGTCTGCGAGCACCTCAGCATCTTTTACGGGGAGGTTCACGTCGTGGCTCCGGCAGATGTTCCTGCCGACGAACTACCCACAGTCCGTGCACCAGTCGTGAGTCTCCTTCCTCGTCCAGCATCCCAGCAACTATCCCGCCTTCAATCAAATATCCAATTGACGAACTATGACCGGCCCACCCCACCCGCAGATACCTCCCCTTCCACGTCCTACAGTTCTTTGAGACTACGTTCGGGACAATCGTCTCCGTGCTGTGCAATCAGGCACTACTCACCTCCGTGGGTGTCAGCGCGGAGGGCAGCGTCTTCGGCGCAGTCGCCGTGCAGTGGATCATCAAGGACGGCGCGGGCGAGATTGCAAAACTCTTCTTCATCCGCCGCTTCTCGCCCTACTTCGACAGCCACCCGAAGACGTTTACCCTCTTCGGCGAGGCCATCGTAGCGCTCGGAAGCTGCGCACAGATCGCGACCGTCCTTGTGCATCCGACACCCACCAGCTTCTTGCTCTGTGCAGGTAAGACCATTAGGCACGTCCTGCGGTGACCCAGACTCACCGACGTCTAGCGGGTGGGAATGCACTGAAACTTATCGGATACGCGGTACGTCTTACGTCAAAGCCTCCGGGCGATATCCATGTTTACAGCCAGATATTCTGGATTCTCGCAGGTCTGGTTCACGACGCACATGAAATGGATCCGCTACTTCTCGCTACAGGGCAACATGGGCGACGTCGCCGCAAAGGACGAGTCGCAGACGTCGCTCGCGCAGCTCGTCGGCTACTCCGCCGGGATCGGCCTGCTCACGCTCTCCCACTCGCCGGCATACCTGTACGCACTGTTCTTCCTGTGCACGCCCGCGCACCTCGTGGCCACCGTGGCGATGATGCGCATCGCGTCGTTCGAGACGCTCACCCTGCCCCGGCTCACGGTGCTCGCACGCGACTACGCCGCGGCAGACGGAAAGGCCGACGTGCCGACTTTCAAGGAGTTTGAGGCGGGGCACGCGACGGGCTTGTTTGGCGAGTACTTCAAGAGCAAGACCGACAAGCATGTGACGCTCGCGCCCCGGGTAGGCGACGTCCTCGGGCGTGATGCGGAGCGCGAGTCCGGCTTGTGGGAAGTGTGCACGGACACATTCTGGGTGAGCCGCTCTCAAGCCGGGCGTATAGCCGGGCGCTGACTGGTGTGGCCGTAGAACGAGAAGTATATGCTTTACCCCTCCACATCGTCATCGTCACGACGAATCAACATCTTTTACCACCCTGACGCTTCCTCAGACGATACGCTCCGCTCTGTCCTGCACGCTGCCCGCCTAAGGCACCTCCTGTCGGGCCCAGGCGCGCCGGCATTGCGCGAGGCCCTTGCGGAGTCACACGCATGGACGAGGGAGCGGTTCGACGGCTTTAAGGCTGCGCTCGAGGAGAAGGGCTGGCGAGCCGACGAGGTTGGCTTCGCCGATCTAGGGCACAGACTGCTGTGGGGACCGGAGGCTGATAGGGGGTCGTAGCACCAAGAACATGCGGCGAGCGATTGGTAGAGCTGCGTCCTTGGGAACGACGCACACTGGGTGCACCGTGTTCCGGACATCTCGGGGTTTACCCTAGACTGCCAGTGGCCTGATAGATGGCCAGGAGGCGGAGGCGGGGCTTGTATATCGTGCCTCACTGGTGGATGCTCTCATTATGAGGCATCCCTCTCAGTCCCGTCGCGGACCGGGTTATCGAGTGGCATGCGCGCATGGACATAGAGGCCATAGATTTATAGAGTAGTTAATCCTACAGTAGCGTGGCATGCGACGTAGATGTGCACAGTCGCAGCTTAATACTACACCACCTCTCATTGAAACTGCGATTCAAAGCCCGCGTTGGGAGAAGGCCTAAAAAGGGGGGGTTCACCACATGTAGTCAGACCCTCAAAATCACTTATAGTGTATTGAGTACGCCGACGCGAGGCTTCTGCTTCAAGGCTCAACCATATCACTAGCATACCATGGCCGCTAGCGCTGGTAATGGTGGGGACTTGCAAGGGCATCGGGAGCCCGGGCCGACAGTCCGCCGACTATCTCCGCCACAAACTCGCCACAGGGAGTCGCAGTTCTATGGTGACTGTGGTTCAACACCTCAGGCCTCCCCGCTGCGAGACATCCCGGCCAGGCGCGAATGCTTCGCCTCCAGCCTACCAGCCTGAGTGCCTAACCAACTTGTGCATCTGCGTCCCAAACAAGGTCTGTAGTTCGAATTAAATGGCGCCAGCCCGAAGCTCACCTACTCGAAGTCCAACATCCGCTGGGAACGTTACGGAGTCATCTGGGAATAACAATTGTTACAGGCAGCCCCATGAACACCGCCATCATTTGCTAGGTCGATGAGGAAGCCACTGCTGTACGCGTACGCTACAACTGGAAGTCTGGAACTCGCTACAAGTTCTTCTCGATATACTCGAGGTCTGGCATGGTTCCCATTCCACCGTCCTCAGTATTCTTCAGGAGGTTGATCCCCGACCACAACTGATGGTCACCATAGCGCTTTCCCCTCATCCAGCTCTCCAGCGTATATCCGTTCGGATTCACCCGACGAAGCCACTCATAATCCCGCTCAATCTTGTCGTCCCGCCACATCGACCAAAATCCGCGAAAGTTTTCCCGCCACGTCGTCGAGCCATCGTCGTGCGCACGCTCATTCGCGATCGGCTTATCAACGTTCCGCAGATTCTTGCACCAGTCATCGTATGTTTGGTAGACAACCTCCGCTCGCTGCCCGGTCACCGTCTCGAACGTGGCTTTCAAGTACTCCCAATCGACTCGGTCCGAGGCGATCTTCAAGTCCTGCCCTGACGTGAGCTCACGGTTGTCGAACGCGTAGCGGGCGAAGAAGCCAAGGTCTTCCAAGGCGATCATCTGGACGTGGCCTTTGCCGACGGAGGTGACGAAGACAACCGTGCCATCTTGTCGCTTCTTGTACGGTCCAAACATGAACTAAGCGCAATGGTCAGTCCGAATGATCCTACTCATTTCATTGCCCAGCGTATAAACTCACGTTGTACAGCATCTCCATGTATGGCCCCGAGGTGACCACTGTCCACGACATATCCGTGTCGTTGACGATGGATGGCTGGGTCTGCATGAAGTCCGCTACACGGCCCTTCCCATCATAATGCTCGCACCGGTACCTCTGGTCATAGTTCGTTAACTGAAAGTACCATGTCAGCGTTGTCTCAGAGCGCATATCGGGTTTGATCTGACCTTGGAAATGTAGTCCAGGTTGCTCCAGATATAGTGGCGAATGCCCGCCTGTTTCGCCAACTCGAAGATTCTAATCCCTTCCCAGGTCTCTTTCGCTTCTCCCACGGTGAAGCCGTCGGTGTTTACCCAAGCACCGTAGACACCCCTCAAGGCGGCTGCTACGGATGCAAGGTCGTCATGGGATCCTGAACGGTATCGATCAGCGTCTTAGTATTGAATGGTACATGGAGGCCACGCGCGTACCTTTCACGACTTGGACGCCCTTAGACGCCAGCTCTACTGCGCGCCGACTCTGCGGGTTCCGCGTGAAGGCACGGACCGCATACGGCGAAGGCGTCCCACCCTCGGATGGCGCGAGCAACGCGTCGATAACCTGCAAGCCTTGCGCACCAGTAGCGC
This sequence comes from Fomitopsis schrenkii, assembly GCA_000344655.2. Lineage (NCBI taxonomy): Eukaryota > Fungi > Basidiomycota > Agaricomycetes > Polyporales > Fomitopsidaceae > Fomitopsis > Fomitopsis schrenkii. The sequence continues at coordinate 103,362 of KE504140.1, forward strand.
CAATGACAAGGATGAGCTTCTTCGGCTGGGAGGATGGCATGGTGTGTTGAGTAGGTCAAGGCTAGTGACTATGGAAGCTCAAACCTCGCTACAGGCGGCCTTTTATATAGGGACGTCGTCAAGGCTCGAAAGAGGCGCTGATAGTCAGTGATAGTCCTTTTCCAGAGCAATGCGGGCTGGATAATCATGGCCGACCGAGAAGCAGACTTGACAAAGCCGTGTCTTTGGGTAGTCCACAGTCCGAGTCTCCGCCCGAGCGCAAATGGTGCATTCGGGCGCCGCGAATCGGGGCCGAGTATGCTGAGATTACGGCCCTCCAGCGGATGGGGAAGCGTATGTATAACTATTGTTGCACTGATCGAAAGCGCGCCCTTTAGCTGCTCCTGGTGCCCTGCGTGGTATGCTGAAGCCCAGCCTCTCGCTGAAATGACGCTTAGCCACCGCTGACTTATCACTTCGCACCCGGATGCCAGACCGAGAGCCGTATAAACGAATACTAGATGGCGACGACAGCGCGAAGGCACAGTGATTTGTTTCTGTGAGGAGGCGAAGGATTTATGACACCGGACGAGAGTGCTAGCTAATGCATGACGACGAGGCTTTTCCATGCCAGTGAGTAGGTTTGTCTCAATAAAATTAGCCACGTACCTAAAACGTTGGACTGCAGGAAGCCCGTCTTGAGCGCTACGCTGGACTCAACAGTGGCATTTGCTACTTCTCCCCGAATGCATAGACTGCGATGTTTGCCCCGCTTGTCTGTGTTCAACACGTGCCGCCACCTGATGTGAATAGTGAGTGCTGGGCTAGATGTCTGCTCAGTAACGTTATGTCACTTCCTAGTCCATACCCCCTAATTGATGACACATGTAAATGCGCTCCGCCGCTGAATAAGGAGCCCGAGGGGGGGATTTACAGTGTGCTGTGACAGCCGTAGCGCGTCTCGATATGGTGTGAGTTGATATCAGAAAGTCCGTACCACGGGGCAGGCCGTTTCCGTAACGCGAAACGCGAAACGCGGAACTTCACGTCGCGTTACGTTTAGTGACGGGGAGGGGAGTCATTCTACGGTGGCCCTGGGAGACATGTACAGCCACAGGCGCGTTGAACGAAGTCCAAACGAAGTCTATGCTTCCAATTGACTGCTATGGCTTGTAGTAAACTCAAGTACTTACTTTGCGGCCGGCATGCAACCCATATGGTAGATGACAAACCACGCAGTAATACTGTCGTCGCGGGCCGGAGGTCGCAGCCGAGACGACATTCTGCATCTAACCCTCCCTTACCACGGCAACATCTATGTCACGGTCGGAGACATGTGGCCAGGCTGAGAAGTACTGAATGAGAAATCATTGTTAATTTCAAAGCAAGGCTTCAGTGGTGCCATCCGAAAACAATAGACACAATAGGCCACCATGCCCCGAAACGACCGCTTTGTAGCCACCCTTAGTGACTCATTGTGACAGACGTTTCGCAGCGACGTTCCGCAAGGGCGTTTCGGGAACGCGTTACGGAAACGCCCCTCCCCGTCGTACGGACGTTCTCGTTGATATCCACTGCACATCTTATTGACAAGAGTCAGCCACAGACGTGTCACAATGATCCCGTGATCGCGATGGTAAGAAAAATGCCGGCTCCATATCGCAACGTCGCCGAAACAGCCCTGAAGGCAACATGAGCAAATATCAGCACCAAAGACAGAACGATCAATCGTCATTATGCACAACGCGTAGTATGGTAGGAGGTCCGTCTGTGTAAGGAGCAAGGCAACAATGTAATGGTATGACAAGCATTAGCATTAGTCCGTGACATGAGTTGTTGGCATAGCGGACTCTACGCATGTCCGAGAACGTAATCAGCCTCAGACCTGGTTGATGAGAACTTGCACGCCGTAGCAGGTGCTTTCATCGTAGACAGAGCTGTGATTGGCGTCTGCTTTCCAGACAAGGATGTTGTTGGGGGTGAGGTGCCAGGAGATGGCTGCTTGACAAATAGAGAAGCTGCCCGCATCACCATTGAGCGCGAGCAAAACCTGGTCGTCGTGCGCCTGGAAGTGTAGTGATTAGGAATACGCCACAAGTCCAACATCGAAGAATACTAACCTCAGCGCAGTAGATCTGGGGATCCTGGCGGCCTTGGGAAGCGGTCGTTACGATGAACCCAACTTCGCCTCCGTCTTCGATACTGCGGTCATACGCACCCAAGCCCTGCTCAGACGAGCCAGGCTGGGGCAAGAGGTTACCACTGTCAAGGACAAAGTACGGCCATTCGTTGGAGCCCCAAGCTGCGAAGGTCTGAGAACGTAAGTACTATGTCTAGTTCTCAGCGATAAGGTAGACTTACCGATATAGCCCAGTCGCTGGCAGCGGGGCTAGACCCAGCGGTACCCCAGCCTAGAACGAGAGGGGCACCCGTCGTATTAGCGTTCGGCAGCGTGGTATTGAGCGCAGTGAGGGTGAAGTTGTACACCGGGTTGTCGGTGGAACCACTGCTGAGCCCGGCGCAAGCCGCACCCGTCTGGCGAGGTAGAGGGTTGGCGAGAGCGGAAGCAGCAAGCAAAGCAACGACGGCGGTAGAAGCGAACATTGTGGGGTAGAGAAGTCGAAGGATGAATAGGTAAAGGTGGCGTGAAGGACGAAAGAAACAAGGCTACCTTGACTCTTCTACGTCTTCATCTCCCGCTTTATATATGTTTGATATACGTGTCGCAAGCAGATCATAAGCGAGTAGTAGTACTAGATCCTGCAACGCCACCTACATCAGCCGGACCAACGCCGAAAGCGCCTGTGCAGTGCATAGCACGGGCCAAGACAGCCGCACCGTCACAATGTCAGGCCGAGTGGGAGCCTAAGGCGCAAAAACATACGGACTCCGGAGGTCGGTACTATCTGCGTAGCCTTTGTGTCGAGGGTACTCAGCAATTCCCGTATTTCTTCCCCAGGGCCTGTTCCTCGAAGCAGTCACCGACGGATAGTATCAGAGCGCCACTAGTAATACTATGATGTCATGCTTTACTGAAGCGCAAGCCATTGGGGCATACACTGTTATGCCCGTCAGATCTCGTCAGATGCAAAGGCTGTGCCAAGGCCCAGCTTGTCATTACGTCCCGAGACAATGTCGACTCGACCGATCTTCGAGCGAAATCAAGCATCTGGGGCTGACGAGACGTCCACGAGTTCAGTGTGCATATACAGACTACAGCTGGTCGAGGAATCACGGCACCCGTCTGGGTGTGGTTCAGTCAGATGAGGGGAAGAGGGGGAGGGCGCCGATGGCCCGGCCCAGTGACAGCACATACGCCATTGCGCGGTCAGGCCGGTCAGGAGTAGCCGATTGTTTGACTTTGGCTGTTAGACATTGACAGCAACGCTACCGCGATGGCGAACACGCTCCGAATACCATAGCCTACCATAAGTCGCAGAAGGCACCACAGCGGCTTCCAGTACTGAGCACCAACTGAGCATAGCTTGAAACCAGGAAGGAGCCTCATCAGGAGCACCCTAGCATAGCCAAGACCGCATACGGTACGTACTATCGACAGCGCCAATGAGCTGGGATTTGGTCCACGAATAGCGCGATGAGAAAGTCTTCGCACAAAGGCCAGGTATCATGGACTCAAACGTCACCACACCATTTGAGCATCCTTGGATTTTGACCTACGGCCCCAGAAGTTGAGCCAGGGTTACAGTGATGTTCGGCGAAATACTTACTCTGCCCGGAGTCCGCTCACAGGCGGTGTTGATGAACGGAGACCGAGCCCGCGCATTGATGTGGGTGCACCAGTGAGTACACTGGCATGCCGTACGCGAGTACAATGCATACCAATCACCATGGCAAACAGCCAACTGACGTGGTTTCCATGGACTTCTGATAAGGTACCCGGTAGAGTGGATGTCGCCGCTCAAGAGCATAAACACGAACAGCCTGAGGAGTTGCAGACTGAGTGAGCAGTATGTCCAAGAAAGCGGTGCGATGATGGGGTGAGGCCAGCAGCCCTACAGCTTCCACAATCGCGACGTCTTACAGAGTGCGCCTGTTTGCTGGCAGTGTCATGTCGACTGCGAGAGAACCGTGACATGAGACATTCGGATGTCTCTTGTGGTAGACACAGTTTGGAGGCGCTTATGCACACGAAAGTATCGTGGCGTCACTGCTTTTCGGCGTTGTCGTGTGTCACTCGCATGTGCGCAGGAGTAGCATGTGGACCGGTGCGAGTGAAGGCGACAGTTCCGGTAAGCTCCTGTTCATAGAAACACAAACGAGCGGACACTCTGCATCATGAGCCGCTCCCGGCCTCAGGTTACTGGCAGCGTACGACTGGGCACCTCAGCAACTGTGCCCACCTTCCGTACCTACTCTTACACCTGTGGGCGTAAGCTCCATCGATACATCCGTATCATCTTCCGATTGCCCTGCCTCGAAGTCGGCGCTCTGCGGTGAGAACTCGACGCTCGACATCATCGTCGGCGAGTCAAATCCGTCGCGGACATAGGATGGGCTCTGCGTGTCTACTGTCGGCGTCGACGCGCGGGCGGCGCGCCGCAGGTTCATGAGGAAGCGCGAGGCAAGGATGGAGGTCACCCTGCCGGCATCGAAGACTGGTTGAGTATCGGTGACGATAGGGGAGAGGGCGCGACGTACGGTACGGTGAACGCATCGACGAAGATGATGTACTGCGATAAGCGCGGGGAAAGTGCCAGTATGAGCGAGGGGACGTGCTGGAGAACGCGCGTAGACTTGCCTCGGTGCGCCACATGATTAGCGCCACAAGATTTGTGAGGAAGAGCGCCCTATGGGTGTGTTGGGTACGATGATTTTTGCGGAAGTTGTATATAACGCACACGAAGAAGACCGTCCCTGCAATCTCGTAAGCAGTCTGGTAGGGAATACAGACAGCTCAACAATACCATCTCGTAGGAGCACCTTCGTCAGCGACGCGCCTGTTGCCCAGCGGAACAGCCCCAGCCCCGTCCGCCTGTGGAACTCGAAGCTGAAGAACCAGCTCACCGCTAGCACGAGCGCGTCAGCAGCTATAGCGCAGACCCCCCTCACTATGACCGCTAGTAAACCGTCGTCAGACGGCTAGGCATCATACAGACGGGGTCAAGCCGCACCACTGTACCAATAAAAGGTCACATCAGCATATCGACCGATCGATCGGGATTGCAACGCACGTATTGACTACGGGTATTGCCGTGGCAACCCAGTCGTTGGACCCCCATGAGTCGAAACACTTCCACTGTTGGCGGGAAGAGCGCCGTACTAGGTGAGTCGCTCGTGAGTCGTAGAAGCAATAGCATGTCGCCCACCGCGTTGACTGCGACCCGGACGAGCGCGAGTGAGAGCGTTAGGCTGCTCAACACGCGGTTTCGGTTACTGATGGCGTAGACACGTAGGGTGGATACAACTGCATCGGCCGCGTCAATATAGGGTCCCAAGCAGATCCAGACCGAGACCGGGAGAGGGACGACGCACGGGCGACAATCGCGAGTATGGCCAGGGAGAACGCGGCGTTTGTATCGCACGCAGCAGTCACTGGGTGCCCACTACCAGTTGGGTAAGTATCCCGTGCCGACACCTGTACTAGCATTGAGGGAACTTACACCTGTTCGATTGGACATCAGAGCCGGGAAGCATACTCAGTCCCATGGAGGTGATGGCTACGTACCACGGCGGTCCGGTATATGCAGAGGGGCTGCGTCACTACATATCCGACGAGACTCGATCGGTTCGCTAGGAAGAGCAGCATGGGTATGATGCGCTTGTTCTTTGCGCGGAAGAGGCTGATCTCCTCGTCGCACGTCAGAAGGAGCTCGTAGCCCACGAGGGCTGCATCGCGCCGCGGGGAGCGCAAGCACGTGAGTATAGAACCTCGAGGTGACGAAGGTGCGCACTGTATATCGCAACATCGCAGTTAGGGCATAGGAGGCTGGAGAGCAATCATGATCGTCAGTAGGTGGACGTGCTGGGCTGGGCGGCGATGGGCCTACCCAAGGTATTCCGCGATAGCAACATTTTTAGAGTCCATGCCGCACCGATAGTACGCGTCGTGAATCTGTAGAACTGCCGCAAATCAAGTTCAAGCGTATCCCTGACCTCGTCATTTCTATAGGGATTGCATGGGCGGTGGACGCCGGCGCCCTGCGTCTTTCGGGTTCCTAGGGTATACGGAAGAATAGGGTAGGATGTGTGTGGATTCGTGGGCGGCCTTCCGGCGGCTCTACGTACAGCACGAATAGAGCCCCGGGCGTTGGGGGGGGATCGACCGGGCGTCGCGGCCATCACGTCGGAGTCGGGAATAGCGTGTGGTTGGGCAGGAGCGTCCGTGCGCCGGAGTTTCGCGCAGGCCTCGCGCGCTGCCGTGAAGTTGTAAGGTCCGAATTGTCCGCGCACAGGAATAGAAATGGACCTCTGCGAAGGAGAAGATGTATGTTTACCGAGCGCCATCGGCGACAAAACCTAGTAACTTGGAATGCACACATGAAGAGCACCATCCTCAGTAAGGTAAAGCGAGCGCGATGCCTACTACCGATACACCTGAGAGCTTGATCGATGGGCTGCAGGGACAACTCTGTCGTTGGAGAGCCGCCGTAGCTCGGCGAGTAACATGAGTTGTATCGGAGGATCAGTAAGTACTGCGCCGTTCGCTGGAACGACCTCGACATCTCATGTCGTCACAGCTCAGCGCAACTTGAGCAGGCAAGAGCAGCTGGTTGAGTTGATAACAATTATTGAGATGTATGATACGTCATAGTGCAGTGACGGAGATACTGTACGTACCGACGAAGGCGTCCTGCCGCTCCCAGAAAGTCAGTCCGAGTGACATACCCCACACACAACTCCACGACATGGTGACGGTGTTACTCTAAAATAACCGCAGTTGCACGGCACTGCAGATCCGCAAGCTTCGAGCAGCGACGATCGTGTCAGGTACGCCAGCGAACGGCTGGAACGTGCGTATGCAGCATACGAAGTGCAGATAGGGGGTTTGGCCCGAGTATGATACGGGGGAGGCGGCCAAATAGTGTCTTGACCCGGGCAGGAATTACGTCGGGGGAGACACCATGCGCCGAGAGAGAAATGGAGGTGGTTGAATTTGGCAACTGGGCGACAAGTTGGGGCGATGGGCGGGGAGCGCGTGACCAGACGCGACCATGAGGCGCGTCGCGCGTCTGGCGCCTGCTGAGCCTGCTCCTGCCCTCCGTCATCCTCTCCTCCTCGGGTTTCCCATTATGGCCCCCCTCCCCAGATCCCTCACCACTGCCTTTCTCAAAGATCAACACCATGCACGCCCTTCCTCGGCTCCCCCGGATCCTGAAAGGGCCATCCCCTTCCGCGTCGTTTCAGATAGCCCACGCTCTGTCACCCCTCCCCGCAGTCCGTGCAGCGAGAGCCACAGTCGTGCAGACTTGGACATACCACAGGGCGGCGCATCCATCGACCTCATGCCTCAACTTCAACGCTCGGAGCCCGCCATCGTGAAGACGAGGTCGGGCAGCGTCCTCTCGAGAGGGTTCATTCTCAAGACAGACTACTGGCCGTCAGGTACGCATGTTGATCGTGTGCACTCGTGTTGCTCATCATATCTCGCTCTACTCCAGGACGTGCGCTTGACCTTGGCTTAACTGTACACGGCGCACCAAACTTCAGAGCACCGCGGAACTCCAGCCTCAATGTGTTCGGTGTCGCGCAACCCCGGACGCAAGGCCTGCGCGGAATTCTCTCTGTCCTGCGCTGTCGCCCTGACATCAGCAACCCCACACATGTCATATGGTTCTCCACAAGAGAAGAACCGGTAGGTACGTCCCTACGAGGAAATATTTCACAGACGAAGGCTAGCGTGTGCATGCCCCCACGTTGCGATCACACTTCAAAGGGCACATATGATCCATGCATGGGGCACGCGTTATGCTACTATACCAACGGCCTCCAGATCCATGAGACGCTCAGCCACGCTGCAATAACAGCGAGTAGGCTGACTCCATTTCGCCGGGACTGTTTGGTACCCGGCGTGGAAGGCTCGCATGTACTTTCCTAGAGTTGGCCGCATCGTGGAGGCGGGCACAGCCTGGTCATCGTCACTGTCTTTTCACCCGCCGACACATTGTTGGCTCCATTCTGACCCCAAATCGTTCATTACTCAAGTTTATATATCCGGCCGGCCATTTGTGCTACGAGATGCCTCAGAACCGCGTCGAACGCTCAAGCTCTCCGACCGCGCTGAGAATCTGGAAGCGATCGAGCAGCGGCTAAAGACAGATATCCTCGTCGAGGCCAACAAGTGTGTATCTCACTTCAGACGTACCTCTGCTTCGTATCAATGTTTAGTACACCAGGTACGGCGGGCTCGTGCTTACGCATAACGAGATTGGTATGGCTGTATTCGTTATCACGCTGTCGGCATCGTGTTGACGGGTCGTAGCGACGGACGCGGGCGAGGGTGCGATCGTGCCTACGTGGACGGCAGTCGACAGCGCGAATGTGCGGACGATGCGTGAACTGATGGATAACATGCGCAAGGACGGGTGGAATGTTGAATACCATAGGTATATTCCCCGGCCACCTCCCTATATGCGTGCCAACCTACCTTAGGATACCCATCTCACCTGAGCGTCCCATCGAGGTATGTTGCCACGCGAGTCTCAAGGAGGAGTGTACCTCATTTTATGACTAGGACAACTACCTCGACGCGTACCTGCGTGTGATCAGGGAGACTGATCCTGCGACGACGGCCCTCGTGTTCAACTGTGGCATGGGTGCGGTGCGCACGACGTTCGCGATGGCCGCGGCGTGCATCATCCGCCGCAAGCAGCTCATCGTGCGCGGTATGGACGACCCATACGTAAGTAAGGCTGTGGTGCCGAAGCCGATGGCCGTCTCGGTGCGTCTCGGTTCTCTACTGTCGTTGCATGGGCTGACAGGGCCAGGTTCAGTCTATGGGAAGCCAGGTAGTCAATCATCTCAACGGATCAGGATGGGAATGACGGGCTGACGAACGGATACGACAGCCCTCGAGCTCAAGGCTCCAGCAAGCCCTCGAGCAGGCGAGCGTGCAGCAAGACCTCAATCGGTCTCTCCTCCGGATGACGTCCATCCTCCAACAATGTGCGCTCCTCCCTCTTCGCTTTTGTTTGACCACTAGCTCAGACGCGGATAGGTCTAGAGACGAAGAACTCGCAAACAGCGATCGAGCTGCTGCTCACGCAGCCGGCGCTCCTCGAGAGCCTGCGCAAGGCGCACATGGGCAACTACGGCATCATCCTGAGCCTCCTCGGCTGTCTCGACCACGGGCTCAAGTCGAAGAAGCTCGTCGATCGGGTCATCGACTCCTGTGAGCGTCCACTTCTGAGCATGTGCGGTGAAATGGACGTGCAAGGCTGATGTAGGGGGCGGTAGGCGACCAGGTGACGAATCTGAGGGAGGATATCTTTACGCTTAGGGTGAGGTACTCGTTGACGACGACGATGGACGAGGCGCAGCGGGAGGCCGTGCTTGTGAAGGCGGTGCGCTCGCTCGAGAAGTAGTGAGTGTCGCACGTCTTCGCTCGTGGTGGGGTCAGTGCTGACCGTGGATGGCAGTTTCTTCATCATCGCGTTTGCGGAGTACGTTGATAGCCAGGGCGACTTTTCGCAGAGCTTTTCGTCGTGGCTGAAGGTGAGCGTCTTTGATAGAGTCCATTGTTAGCGAACTGGCACTCACACTGGGATAGGCGAGGACAGAGATTTGGAAGTACGCGAGTCCCATGTATTCTGCTGATTGTTGGATTGACCCCCCATGCTAGTCAAGTCATGTTCCTGAGAAAGTCATACGGCTCCCGTCTGAATGTCTTCGCACCCATCAACGACCTCTCGCATCTGTCCAAGACGGGTTCGCAAGAGCGCGCCCTGGTCCCCGGCCAGAAGAACGACGTTGCGATTGCGGGCGGGCAGATACTGGGGGACGAGTACTCGGACCACGTTGTCCGGAACCGGAGCGGCATCATCCTCCGCGAAGGGTACGTCGATGCCCATCTCACTGCGCACGACTCTAATCGCTCGCGGGTTCAGGACGCTCCTCAAGTCCGATCAGTGGCTCAGCGAGTCGCACAGAGTGGCCAACGGCGTCCGCGGCGCGATCAACTTCCGCCACATCCCCAACACGAACATATATGCGCTCGGCCAACCGACGCTCGAGGCGATCGATGAGGTCGTGGAGCGCGTGCGCAGTGCGCACCCTGAGGCGAACCGCATACTGTGGATCACGTTGCGCGAGGAACCGATCGTGTACATCAATGGCGCGCCGTATTGCTTGCGCCGGGAGAGGTTCACGTTGCGGAACATGAAGGGTGCGTTTTGACTTTGACATTGACCTCTTCGTCAGCTCACGGGGAGACTGTCAGACTACGGTGGCATCTCGGCCTCCCGGCTGGAGATCCTCGAAGAACGCCTGCGCGACGACGTGCTCTCGGAGCTGCACGCGTTCGGGGGGCGGCTGCTCCTGCACACGGAAACGCCGGACGGGTCGGTCATCCCGGTCTGGGAGGAGGTCGAGAGCGGGAACGTGTGTGTACTGAAGGACATCATGGCCGCGCGCCGGCACACTGACGACGGGACGGAGCTTGCGTACGCGCGGATCCCGATTACAGCGGAACGGCCGCCGGACTTCACGGACCTGAGCGACTTGATCGACGTCATGGTCAGGAATAGCGCGTCGAGGGCGCCGATCGTGATCAATTGCCAGTTGGGAAGGGGGAGGAGCACGCTGACGGCGGTAGGCTTTCTTTGGATGGACTGGTAGTGGCGTGTTGGCTCATCTTTCGTGCGAATTTGCAGGTTATCTTGTTGCTGATTCAGCAGTGGCTTGAGAGGGCAGCGGAACACTACGCAGCGCAGTCGCCGCGGAAGCCCACGCGGCCGCTCCCTTGCAATGTGTCCATCCCACAGGCTGACGGTCACAACACGCACCACCGCCCTCGGCAGTCCTATCAGGTGATCAATAGTATGTCGGTCGCCTTTCTTCGCAAGCTATACATGTTGATACCGCCACAGACCTGCTCCGAGTCGTGCGTCGTGGCCCTGCCGTGAAGAGCACCGTGGACGATGCAATTGACCAGTGTGCCGAGGTCGTCAACTTACGCGAGTCCATTGAGGAGGCGAGGGCACGGGCAGAGCAGGCGACGGATGAGCGGCATCGGAAGCAGTATGCTCACAAAGGTCGGTGCCATTCCTCGTTCCTTGCGACGGACCCAGATTTTAACCTCGTTCGGTTTGACAGGGCTGCAGAACCTGCGGAGATACTTCGAGTTGATGGTATTCCAGTCTTACCTGCAGTCTATCGAGCCGGACACAATGCAGAACTTCGAGAGCTTCGAATCTTTCGTGGAGAACCGCCCTGGTACGTCTCGCGGTCGGATGCGTATCTCGCTGTTGACAGGCGTCCCTAGTCATCAAGACGTTCGAGAAGGAGCTGGCGTCGGACAGTATGAGCACACTGAAGCCTCTCGAGCGCGTGGACGATGCTGAAGGCCTTGCGCTGCCGGACGAAGTGCAGGCGATCGTCGCAAACCGTACGGGGAGCATCTTGTCGGCGTCGACCATCCTCAAGAGCGACTTCTTCTCCAACCTGCAGAAGATGAGCCTTCCGGAGTGAGTGGTGTTCTTCCTGCGCAGTCGGATCACGATCGGTGGCTCATGTGTGTTTTCCAGACGTATCGAAGGCGCGCCCAATTTCCGGAGGGTGCCGCTAACGCTTCGTCTTATCTCCTCTGGCTCGACGTCTCCGACGGACAGGACAGACTTTACGGTCAATAAATCTACTGATCATAGATGGGTTTGCGGATGGTAAGGCGCAATCGTTGTTGCATTATACATTTATCTAACATCTTGTAAGTGGGATGCCCACGTTGCAGGGGTAAGTAGAGCGTCCAGCTACGATGAGCACATACTTACTCTCATTCAGACTAAGGAATGCGTTGATTCGTGTAGACGCGGGGCCAGGTGGCAGCCACATGGTCTACTGGACCTCACTGCGTGAGGTGAATCGTCTTCATCCCCTTCTCCGCCACCGTCCCAGTCTAACTCGACCGTAGGAACCAGTGATCTATGTAGCAGGTAGACCTCATGTGCTGCGATTGGTTGACAAGCCGCTGGAGAATGTCGAGTAGGTTCAGTGCATGAACACAATTCGTACCAGCCTGATCTTGTTTACAGAGCCACTGGTGTAACAACTGCTATGGTAGAAGCCATGGAAGAAAGCCTCAAGCGCGACGTGTTACGTGAGGTAGAAAATGGGAACGGGCGCATTCTACTTCACGACGAGGTCGAGGAAAGGCCCGGTGTGTTCTCCATTATCCCGATCTGGGAGGACGTCACCCGCGGGGATATCATGACACCGCGCGATGTCTACAACCTAGTTGTGAGGGAAGGCTACAAGGTTAGTGTGCGAAGTGAACTGCGGTGGTCGATGCGTGCTGAGAGGGTGATAACAGGTCAACTACGACCGTGTCGCAGTGGTATGCATTCACAGCTCTCTTCCTCGTCTAATCTCGCGTATTTATTGTCCTCTAGACGGACGAGCAGGCCCCTTTGCCTGCCGCTCTTGCTCAACTTCTCGAACGAGTCCGCGTTGGCCTCGCGTCCAACGAGGCTGCAGACTTCATCTTCAACTGTCAGATGGGCCGTGGGCGTACCACTACTGGTATGGTCACCGCGTGTCTCATCTCGACAACAACACAGTGGGTGCACGACCTAGAGAGTTCCATGCTGGAGGCTCGAGCGGACGACGACGAAAGCGATGACCGCTATGACTCGCTTGATGGTCCTTCGGAAGAAGAAGCATACTTGCAGGGTGAGTCATTCCTGAGGGGGCCCGTCGATAACTATTGATGTGCGGCCTCACAGGAGAGTACAAGACCATCCTACAGCTCGTCAGCGTGCTCTCGCACGGCAAGATGGCAAAACGCTTGACGGACCGTGCAATTGACTTGATGCAAGATGTACAAAATATTCGAAAGGCAATATACGAGTACGTCCTGGATGTCTCGCTATCATATTGCTCCTCGCTGACTGTCGAGCAGCTACAAGCTGAAAGTAAATGCGTGTGAGAAAGGTAGCAGCAAGCAACGAAAGCTGATGGACATTGGGATCAACTATCTGTACGCCTGCACCGGTCTCCTCTCACTGCACTTACAAACTGAGACACACCACACTAGGTATCGATATGGCGCCATGATTGTGTTCGCTAACTATCTCATCGAGATGAAGGAAGGCAGAGATGCGGGTACCCAAACGAGTTTCCCTGACTGGCTCAAGGAAAGACGCGAGATCACCATGTTGCTGAGTCGTAGATCATTGGACTGATTGACTTTCCTTCTTGTATTAACGAACCCCTTCGGTCTGCTTGTATACAATAGTAGTAGAGGAACCCACTCATGCTGTGACTTTGTCAGTGACTGTTGGAACCAGGTAACTGACGTAGTACCAGTGCTATCATCGAGCTATTAGTAATTTGATACCATGGTACCAGGGGGAGGAGGTTCGGGCGGGACCGCGTGATACGGGCGCCTGTCGTACCGCTGGCGGTGAGTATCTCGAAAAGGAAATGCCACTTGGCGTTGACGTTCGTCCTCGACTCTGAAACTTGGGTGCCTGGGTACGCTGCACTTCTGTCAGTTCAATAGTTGCTATGTCGAGGCAAGTACTATTGCCTACTGGCGCAAGTCTAGTAACAGAAAACTCGCTCATCTAGGGCACAGCTTCTCCAGTTAGCACTTCCCTTAGTGCAGACATACGGCTTCACCCGTGCAGCTCTGAGCCACTCAGTCTTTCGTCTGCCACGGCCACACTCGGAGCAGCTTTCTGAGTCGGCAGTGACCGCATTGTTTGGCAACGGTAACGACGCGCGGAAAACGCTTATCGATGCATGGCTCGATGATGCCAGAAACCAGATGAAAGCAGCGCCTGAACCAACAATCAAGGCAGCTCTGAGCCACCGCTTGAAGCAGAACGAACCGGTGTTGCAGTTCTTACCTGAGGTCAATTCAACAGCGCTTCATTGGGGTACATGACTGATGAATCCTGACAGGCTCTAGCACTACTGGCATCTCCGACAAATGGTTTGCCTCCATTGGACCCAGTGCCTGCCTTGAAGCACGCTGGAAGCGTTGCGGACGAGGCTTGTCATATTGCAGGTGACCATACCGTCGGTGTAGGTACATTATCCATTGTCATCCGTCATGTACTGACCGCGTTCTCCAGCTTGTTTGGTACGGACGGCGAGCCACGCTTGGCGCTGTCTATGCGGCCGCAGGTAATGTCTATAGATAACCACTTGCCATGCGCTTTTATTGAACTGGATTGACAGAACTGCATCAATTGAACTCATCAACCACAGCATATGAGTTCCTGGACAGTCTACTGAACTCATCGGGCAGGGTCGAGTCTGCGCTTCAAGATGCCACAGTGTTCACAGGATACATTGGGCGTAGCTGGGCTGGCATCCTCAAGAGCAGAAGTGTCTTTTGATGTCATGTCATATGCAAGCTAGCTGGCGTGAGGATTCGACGGTTCAATCATGTGATATAGTCAAGATCACAGCTTCTCTCAAAGCGCGTTCACGTGCGTCATCACGTAGGGGACATAGACTACGCCAGCATTGAACGGGATGCGAGGTGACACAACATTAGCAGACAGCTAATCAAGCAGTGGCACGCGTAATGCGACGAACGCGGCCAACATTAATTGGCACAGAAGTATCCAGAGCCACCGTTCCAGTGTAGCGCTCAAGACGGGCTTCATGTACTCCGATATCATACATCGAGTACGCGGCCAGTTGTCCTGTATCAGAATTTACTCACGGCAAGGCTTCGTCGTCATGTGCTAGCTCTAGTAGCAATTATACCCGGTGTCGTGGTGGCACCTCCTCACCGAGAAGTTTCTTCGTCCTCACGCTGTCATCAGTAGTGCCTCCATTATCGGACAGTACGGCTCTCGGTCTGGCACACGGGCGCGAACTGACAACTTGAAGTCAGCGCCGTCTAAACATCATTATAGCGAGAGACTGGGCTTCAGCATACCACGCAGGGCACCAAGAGCGGCTGGAGCGCGTACCTTCCGTAAGCACATCAGCAGTAGTGCGTGCACTTCAGCATCTACTGGAGGGCCATAGTCTCAGCATACTCGGTCCCGATTCGCGGCGCCCGAATGCCCCAATTGCATTCGGGCGGGGGCTCGGACTCTGGACTACCCAAAGGCACGGGCTTTGTCAAGTATACTCGTCGGTCGGGCATGATTATCCAGCCCGCATTGCCCTCGAAATGGACTATCACTGACTATTAGCGTCTTTTTGAGCCCTGACGACGTCTACATATAAAGGCCGCATGTAGCGGAGTTTGAGCTTCCATAGTCACTAGCCTTGACCTACTCAACACACACCATGACACCGACCCAGCCGAAGAAGCTCATCCTTGTCATTGGTGCTACTGGTGCGCAAGGCTTGCGGGTCATCGATGCGTTGCTCGCGCCGTCCGAGGACGGGACGCCTTCGCCGTATGCGGTCCGTGCCTTCACGCGGAACCCGCAAAGTCAACGCGCGGTTGAACTAGCGTCCAAGGGTGTCGAGGTTGTGAAAGGTACGCACGCGCACGGTAGCTCCCATGCACCACTCGATACTAAGACGCCGCTCGGTGTTGTCCAGGATCCCATGACGATTTCGCATCGGTCGCCGCCGCTTTGAGGGGTGTCTATGGCGCTTGGGTGAACACCGACGGATTCACCGTGGGAGAGGCGAAAGAGACCTGGGAAGGGATTCGGATCTTCGAGTTGGCGAACAAGGCGGGCATTCGCCACTATATCTGGAGCAATCTGGACTACATCTCCAAGGTTAGATCATGCCCAAGATGCGTCATGAAACGGCATTGACACGAGTTTCTTAGTTAACCAAATACGACCAGAGGTATCGGTGCGAGCATTATGACGGGAAGGGCCGTGTGGCGGAGTTTATGCGGGCCCAGCCATCCATTGTCAGCGACACGGATATGTCGTGGACAGTGGTCACCTCGGGGCCATACATGGAGATGCTATACAATGTGAGCTTGCGCGACGGGCAATGTGAATTGCTGACCGTTCGGGCTGACCGTGATCATTCCCCTTAGTTCATGTTTGGACCGTACAAGAAGCGACAAGATGGCACGGTTGTCTTCGTCACCTCCATCGGCAAAGGCCACGTCCAGATGATCGCCTTGGAAGACCTTGGCTTCTTCGCCCGCTACGCGTTCGACAACCGTGAGCTCACGTCAGGGCAGGACCTGAGGATTGCCTCGGACCGAGTCGACTGGGAGTATCTGAAAACCACGTTCGAGACGGTGACCGGGCAGCGAGCGGAGGTTGTCTATCAATCGTACGACGACTGGTGCAAGAATCTGCGGAACGTCGATAAGCCGATCGCGAATGAGCGTGCGTACGGCGATGGCTCAACGACGTGGAGAGAGAATTTTCGCGGATTTTGGTCGATGTGGCGGGACGACAAGATTGAGCGGGATTATGAGTGGCTTCGTCGAGTGAATCCGAAAGGATATACGCTGGAGAGCTGGATGAGGGAGAAGCACTATGGCGACCATGAGTTGTGGTCGGGGATCAACCTTTTGAAGAACACTGAGGACGGTGGGATGAGAACCCTGCCCAACCTCGAGTATATCGAAAAGAATCTGTAGCTAGTTCCAGTTGTAGCGTACAACAGTGGCTTCCTCACCAATAAACTGGATGCGAAGCATTGGTTTGGATGGATGAAGCACGCCGCAGACTAGTATTGACCACGCGGCTTACAGATAGAACTCGCAGCCGAGCCTGAGGTATTGACTCACAGCACTTATGGGTACAAACAAAAGCGGGGAGTTATGAAAGCAGAGACAGTAGGATCAGAGACATCAAGCTAGTGGTACAGTGTACACGAATGTCATGATTTCAGCGCACGAGGGAAGGTAACGAGCAGCAAGAGGGTTGGCAGCTTGCGGACTGTTCACCGCCGACCGACTCAGAAATACTCCTCAGTCACGGTCTGACCATGGGCGTCGTAATCCACATGCCACTTCGCAGAGCCCGGCAGCGTGATTGCATTGTTGAGCTCGGGGTCGTGCCATTGGAACCTGAGCTCATCGGCATACCACTTCGGTGGGCTGGCATCGTTTACCCCTAGGGTGATTTGCAGCTCACGCTGGAGTTTCATCATCTCTTCCGGTGTTGGCAGCTCGTCCTCGCACTGCGTCAAGTCGTAGTTGGTGAGCGCCGCTATGATGTATTTGTTTCCATCATCCTGGAGGAGCGTTGTTCTGCCTTCGACGCGTCGGCACCAGCGTCCCAAAGTCCCCTTCTTTTCGAGCTCTGCCATAAGGCTTTTGACCACCAGCCCGAACGTGATAGACGTCGCTGCGGAATGCTCTGCAGTCTGCGCCATGCCAACGTCGTCCTCGTCGTCCATTGGCGGAAGTTTGACCGTCAGATTACGAGCTTCAGCGAGCGCAAGCATCTTCTTGAGATCCGGTCGCCAGCCGTAGTAGAAGGTGGGAGGAATAATATCGAAGACCGTGATTATTTCAACGTCCGGGCCAACAAGAAACCGGGGAAGGAGGTTGAACGGTTCCATACGCAGCGCTTGGCTGAGTGCCTGTTCCGCTAGTAGTAAGCACTGGCGATGAAATTGTTGAAAGAAGAACATAAGCCCACCTGGGGAGTAAGTTGTCCGCCAAGCAGCGGGGGACGAAAGATGCTTGGAATGTCAGGAGAAATGTGGCAATCCGCAAATTGGCCTCGTTCGATGATAGACTGGACAACTGGAGCGGAGGATGGAGTCGTCATGATAGTAAGGACAAGAAATCCAAGGAAGTTGCTGGGCGAAGAGACAAACAATTGAACACGGCTGCTACTCGGAGTAACGAGCTTCAAGGAGGCGAGTGGGGGAAGGAGGTGAGACTCTTGTGCGTCGGGAATGGCTGTATATATACCCATGATGTTATGAGAGAAAACGTGGGGGGAGGGCATAGACTGAATGGCCACACAAAGCGAAGAGCGAAACGTGGCCGAAGCTGTGGCTGCCACTCCTCAAAGCGCATGGCGCATCGGGATACAAAGCTCTTCGTTGCTGTGGCCGTACAATGAATATAAGCCGTACCATTGTTTCACGCTTTGTGTAACCTCGTGGAGACCACCAGCGAAAGTGGCCACTCAAGCCACCCGGATTTGGCCGTATTATGACATTGCTATCGCATCTCATCAGTGTTGATTTCAGCACCTCGTAGGCTGGCACGCACTACATCTTGAATGGCATCATTCTGCCGGTGTCAACGGACGTAGTAATCAAAAGCATCGCCTATGCGCTGCAACTCAATACGTACATATACGAATGACAATCAAAAAACCCCTCGCAAATGATATATCAGTAAGTTCTATGGGGACGCAAGAAGGAAGGGAACTCGGAAACGACTCACCTGTAAATCTCCCTCACTGCTTATGGACCCCACGGAACCACAGGTAACGCTTCTGGTCAAGGTACCACTTTGGCGTGCCCGTTGTGCCTAACACCTTCCCAAAGCGCTTGATAGTCTCCGAAGAAAACGTATTCAGATCTTTGAGATAAAAGTTGGTGAACAACGACAGCATGAAGGTTTCCCCGCCCTCCGGATTCAGCCGACGGGCGACCGTCGCGTGGATGCGGTCAAACTCGAGATGCTCTTGGTGCTCGAGGTAGTCGGCCATCACCCGCAAGCCACAGAGCCACGATGTGTGGACATGGACCTCGTACGCAGACCACGGCGCCTTCAGTACTGCTCCTCACGCGCATACCGCCCTTGTCGATGTAGAAATCGTCTTCATCAGGATCTAGCGGTTGTGAAATGATGGGATCCCAAGGCTCGTACCAGCCTTGCTCATAGAATGACTCAGTATGCGAAATACACCGTTGAGAAAGGCGTACGTCAGACCAGGATCGTGTATCCCCGGTCTCAAAGAGACTTGAGTTCTGGGGTATGTCACCGTGAGCCCGTGCACCTCGGCTAGCGCGAGCGGCTTTGGCTAACTTACAGGCCACCCCTAGTGGAAAACAAGCGGCATGGTGTCCGACTAGTGGGTGGAACAAAAACCTGAGGCAGTCGCTCGAACGGCGGATACTGTATAGCACGACGCAGTTCCTAAAAATCCAGGACCAGGGCTGAATGATGACCGGCAATTGGTGATCGTGACGTACTTCGTAACGAATCGTAGGGTCCGAGTCGTCCAGGATTAAGACCAGCGGTGGGGAGTCACGATGCCCTGACCACGTCAGGTAGTGTCTCCTCTGGAGTCTGCATGATTCCAAGGGCTGCAGGGGTGACTGGTAGTTCATCCTCCATGTCCGCGTAGGCAAACTTGAATGTGAGAAGTAATCTGGAGATAAAGGCTAGTGGTGCCTACTAATCGACTTCAAACACGCTACAAACTTGACGCCACAGTACTAGGGACCACTTGCACGTGATTGCGACACCATAGTTTTCCCGTTGCTCGATTGGTCAATTCGACTCACTACTTACGTGCACGTACTGATATGCTATTCGACAAAGAGGCAGCTCTTCGTTTATTAGGGACTATGATACTTGTGGAGGAGGGGCAATTCGCAGTTACGCAACGCCGTTGGCCCGGGCATCCAGTGGCAGCTGGAAGAGAAACTGCCAGTTGCACCCGTATACGCACCAGCATGTGGTTTCACCGGAACACCGCAGCGCTGCTCACCCATCTCAACAGGCTTTCGATCAGTGCATATCGTCACCCCAGTCAAGATACCGCTTTGGCACACATTCGACACCGAGTGCTTCACCGGGCCGCGCGACTGCTTGAAGAGGGGAAATCCTGAAGGGAGAGGATAACCATTTGTCACAGTCCATCTAGAGCCTAGCCCATGTTGCTCGGTCTCAGTTTGAGGACGGCAAGCAGATCAAGTGCGCGACACATACTAGTACATAGTACCCATGACACCGCAGCTGTCCCCAAAGGCGATTGAGAGGCTTTCCTCCGGCCGCTGGCAGCGAACAGCGGCCTTGATGATGCTTGACGCACGACTTTCTTCTTCTTCGATGTGAATAGAGTTTTCACTCTATTTGAGGGTTTCTCACATCCTGAGTCAGCCTCGACAGGATTCCCCTCTTCATTGTAGAAGTCTAGGCTAGCTAGACTACTGATTCAATAGTCAAGGTCAAATCATGCAAATGTGCCTCCCACAGGTCACACACACCGTTCGCACGACTTCTTGGGACCTGTCAGTCGTCTTCCTTTAAGCTAATTAGATTTACGGTTCAACGATATGGCTCTATAGCGCGGCCTTCTTGACGTGAGCAGCTACAGTGAGCTAGTACAGGTGGCAGCGAGAGGAGTTAACGTCGAAGACGCGCAGTGACCGGTCGCGACGGTGGCTCCGCCCTTACAACCAACACGTGAGCGTTCCACACGCAGCGCGTCGACTGTCGAGGCTCTGAGTGACTGAGTCTTGACGTCGGGACTCTGATGGTTGCTTGTATTCGCAAAGGATAGATGCGACACGAATGATACTCGTGCGTCAGGACGCAGGAAATACGATCAATATCCTCGCATCGACTCGCTTCATCGTCGTTCCGGGTTGAGGAGGAGAAGTCCAGGCTCGTGCGCACGTGTTATCGAATCCCCGGACCCACTTGACGCTACCCCACACGGTCCGACGGGTGTACTTCTACCTCTTCCTGCGACCACCGCGTTTTCCCTCCCCCAGCATCTTGCCTACGCGTACTTGCCGGTGGAACTCACACAACTGACCAACATGTCTCGGCCGTCGAAACCGCTCAGTCTTGCTCGCATCGAAGACCTGACTCTCGGGTCGTTCGCGCTCGTGCCGCCGTCGGAAACAGTGAGCCATCTCGTGCGATACCTCAGTACATGGAGCGGAAGCGAGTCAGTTGATGGTCTTCTGCTGGGCTATATATGTGCTAACGTCGCGTCTCACATCCAGCAAGCTGTTCATGGTACGTCCGTTACAACGCTCTTTGGTAATTGGACGTTTCTCATGCACGCTTCATAGATCCTCGAATACACACTGAAGCTGATTGTGCCATATTTGCACTTACGTGCGCGTCTGCAACACCGCGTAGGAACGCGAGCAACCCCTGTCGGCACCGCTGCTACAGGCATGCTGAAGCTCGCGAATCTGGCCGGTGACGCAAGGATGCTATTCAGGCTCTGGGGTGCGTATTCTTCCTATCATGGTATCATCAATCTCCTGGAAAGGTCAGATATGCGGAAGATCGACATACAGGACCGCGTGTTTATGGTCCATATTCAGGTGGATTTCTGAGATGTTTGCTGGAGGCTCCGGCACCTCCTCTGGGTCCGCTCAAGATCCCCACCTTCAGCGCACGCACAAGTGATCCTCGTCAGGACACTGTGCCATGTCCATCGTCGCGCAGGGCACTGCAGCCTAGATGAAAATACTGCCCTCTAGACGACTTCGGCTTCCCTCATGAGAATCGCGTCTCCGCTTCCATCGCATGAGTCCCTGTCTAGTCTCACTGGAAAATTGGATAATGTCGTTCAAAATACTGATGTGTCATACTCGCAGGACTACTCCCCATTGTTCAATGGCTTACCGCCATGGAACGGAACCCTCCGCCTACACGCCGCCTCCTCACCATAGAACGGCTCCAGGGCTGGTCAATGCTCGCGTACTACCCACTCGAGCACATCTATTACATGCTCACACATGACATCATCCCCACCACGTTTGCCCTCCCTACGCTTGCCTCGCTCATCCCGTTCGTAGCCTCAAAGCCGAGTGGTAAGCTCGTGACGCTCAACAGGGGCGCGTTCGCGATTTGGTCGTGCCGCTTCTGGGCCACGTACATTATCCTGCAGTTTGTAC
Source organism: Fomitopsis schrenkii (assembly GCA_000344655.2). Taxonomy (NCBI): domain Eukaryota; kingdom Fungi; phylum Basidiomycota; class Agaricomycetes; order Polyporales; family Fomitopsidaceae; genus Fomitopsis; species Fomitopsis schrenkii. The sequence goes on from KE504140.1 coordinate 125,244, forward strand.
ACATGAAGGAGGACTTCAAATTGCTGAAGCTCCGCGAAAAGGCGGTGAGCAAGTCCAAGGTCCGTGTGTCAGCTGGTTCTGGGACCCCATTCTAATTTCTGCTCTCTAGCAGGCCATCACTTATCCTGCAGAGAAAGAGGAGCTCCGCAAGCGGTGGGACGCATTCTGGGGCGAGTTTGTGGCTAACTCGGCTTACCTACCTCAAGCGCTTCATTGGTGCGTACCGCGTTTCCAAGTTCTCCTGTTCAGTTTCCGTTCTTCTTGGGCCATGTGGACGAGAAAGCGCCGCTCTACCCATCGTTCCTAGCTTCAGGCTGGGTAAGTGCCGCACCATCCGGAGGTAATGCAGCCAGATGTACTATTACATCTCGCCGAGGCAACCACTTAGTGTCCTGCGGTGTCTTGCGCCGCACGGTCGGTGGCTCCAATAGTGATGCACGCAGTCGCGCCCACAGGCTCGCGGTCCGTGATACTCAGGCTGGTCCCTTCCATCATTGTATGCTATTCGATTAGGTCTCAACCTTGCCCCTACTACGTTGCCCGCGGCCTTCGTTACGGCTCTAGTCGCATGTGGAGTCAGTGAGCTATCGCTCACACCCCGGAGCCTCGTGTTTGCTATCGGCGACATACGTTCTGCCTGATGGAAGCCCGGGGGGTGGTTGGAGTTCCCCTCGGCGGGTCCACCGTAACGGCATGCCGTTGCATGAAACTTACCCGTCTTTGCATCGGGCTGTGCATCACAACTCTTCTCGCGCCGTTCCTCGCGTTCATCTGCCCAGGGTCGCGTCAAGTGGTGCCTCCACCCCTCCCCAATATGCCACTTGTTTCTGTGCAGAACGTCTGCCGTTCCTCGTATAGACGAGGCTGTGCCTTCGCCCACACGTGATCGCGTCTCCGTCGTGCGTCCGCCGCGGAAATGGTCGGCTCTCTCCAATCCCAGTGGTGCTCGCGGGCGTTATTTTGGCGAGGCTGTACAGCACTTCTGCGATCTAGAACGCTGCCCCGGCCCGTCCACGACGAAAGGGCGCCGTATACACGCCTCTTGTGGACTAATGCTCGCTCGAATGCAGGAGACGATGAGAAAGGTTTGTCACCTTCCTACAGGAATTGGTGAAGGCTGCGGGGCTGGCATTGCGCAGCAGCAAGCTACTTGCTGTCATCGCGATTCGTCTAGGTATCATAGCCAGTGAACGCCAAGCTTGCAGCCTCGGTCGCGGTTGGACTACCGTCTCGTTCGGACGATGACGACGAACATTCGTCATCTTCAGACTTGCCATCCCCTACGACGCACTCGCTGACAGTCAATGGTGGTAAGGTATGGCGCATTCTCGGATCAATTTCTGCCATGGGATGCAGGCAAGGTTACGGTGCCAAAGGTCCCCGTTATCGCACTAGCCGCATATTGAACAACACCACTTCGTGAACCTTGCTATAGCGATGTCACGACCATCCGAGTCTTCTGACGCTCCATTTATTTCCTGTGCCTTCGAGCCTTTCATCGCTGAGTTCGATAACGGTTAGAGGGAGCGGTACTGACTCACAATGTGTTTTCTAGGTCATTGGAGACGGGTTTGTTCAAGGACGACGTACGTGTGTTTCTTCTATTGACTCATAGCCGCGGGGCGAAGGCACGGCGGTCGCGGCATACATTCTTCCAGAATGACAGACGCAGGCCCGTCGTACCTCCTGGCGCTGGCCCAGTCGTTTCTTGTCGATCGTATCACCCCGTGCTCACCCAGCTGCTGTAGACGTGGATCAACGTGTGCGGCCTCATAGCTGGTCTGGCAGCTTGGCGAAACGGCTGGAAGGCGACTGCATTGCCTTCTGCACCAGCTGATGCTCCGAATGCTGCGCCGGAGCAGGGGGAGAAGGCACCGGTTGATCTTAGCGGGACGGAGACGCCGCTGGATCTCGACATGGAGGCTCCCAGGCTCGATGAGATGTGATGAATACTTGGTGCCCGTGGACAATGGTGAGTCTAAAATGACTGTAAAGGCTATTGTGCGGGCATTGATGTGCGTTCTTCGTCATTGCAAGGCTGTTCTCGCAACGTTGTTCTCGTGATGTACGCGCGATAAATGCTCAAACCCTTTGTTCTCTCCTCTGGGATATTGAGCGTCCTGCGCCTCAAGCTCTGATAATGGATTGGTGCGTCTTTCCTCTAGCGTGTGGTTCTAGGACGCTGTGCTCGCCCGCTTTTGTGTGCTTCTCTTGTATTGCACCATACAGCGAGCCAAAACCACCGGTTCTGTCAGTGCCTGCGGCAAGCCTCGTGCATGATGCAACAGTGCTTGTGTCCATGCTGATAAGCTCGTTGAAAGCTCGTTCAGGCCTTCTTTCTGAGGCCGGAGCGCTCTCGTCTGTGTCCGCATCATATTGTGTGTCTCTTCCTTGACCAGATACCACCTTATATTGTCAGGGTTGACATGTTCACGCTATTGAAGCACTGCCCTTGATTACAGATATCGCACCCTCCCAGCCAGACTTCCCGTCATGATATCCTCGTGTGCGCGATGAACGAACATACCTCGATGATGTTCTGCGATCCCATAGCTTGATAAGTGTCCACAGGTTGTGCCGTTGCTGGTCGTACAAACGGTTCCGGTGAGACAACAGATGACTGAGCGTTTTTTGCTCTGTTTTATGAAATGAATGTCGTTTCCAAGGGTGCGGGTTCATCGGCAAATGGCTGTTGGACGGCCCTGCTTCTCAGGTCGCAATGGTGGGAGCACAACCCTAATACGACGTGGGATGTTTCTATCAAACTGCGATGGCACGTTCAGGTGTTGCGGCATGATTGAAAGGGGCCGCGGTCATCAGTTTAATGCGGGTGCAATTTGTTGTTCGTTGTGGCTGACTACCTGCATATCATATCTGCGGACAAGGGAGCTAGGGTAGCTGGAGACTTATCAGGTATAGTGCACTCTATCCGTTAAGTCTTTTGCGATACTTCTGCTATGCTACATATCGGTATAGACACACAACCACGGCAGGCAGAGGCATCCGCCCTGCCTCTCGCTGATAATGCGATTCAAGGTCGGAATTACGAAGTGCTCTGCGGCCCGGCTCGGTCCCCTTTTAGTGTCAGCGAAGAGCTGAGGCTGTGAAGAGCTTGAGCTACCAAGGTGCTTCTACTACTGGAAGTCCCAGCTTCTGCCGCGTATCTCAGTTCATGTAGTTGCTCTAGCTCGGCCCCTGCCTGATTCATGCATGGAAGGCGACCCGGACATGCGGAGAGTTACCCACTATAGCTGGCGATGTCGCAGATCCGGGACCACGTCCACACGAGACTCGGCTTACGTCGTGGGGTCTTCGAGTGACAGTATCCTGAAGTAGAATTGCCGAGTGCGTCTTGCTTGAGGCTCCCGCTATAATGGGAGTTTCCGAACACGCTGGGTAATCGGGAAGCAGTGGATGAAGGCTTGCAATCAAACCACATACCTCCAGCACTGCGAGGATCCTAGCATTCTGTACCTGAAGATAGACGGCCCCGATGCTAGCCAACGGCGGGCACTATCGAGCATTCGTATGACCTGTGCTGTGAGCAGTGTACACATTACGGTATAGTAGGCATAAAAGATGTACCGTGCGCGCGGTTTCGGTGCAGCGGCTGTATGTGAACATCAGCAGGATGCCTTGGAGCGTCTTAGACGACGGCTGTGCTCACCCTGTCAGCAAATTTGCGGTCTTGGTCAGACAGCTGCGTGCAGTAGATCATTTTGCCTACAGAGAACCCTTGCGTGCCGGCGACTGAACGGAATCCACGCAGGACTTGGCTACGGGTGATCTATGTGAGCCTAAGTGTATTGACACCGCCATGCGCACGTTAGCTGAGCCTGTACACGGAGATAGCGTGGGGCTTGCCGAAATGTCTCCCCGTGTTCATAGGCAAATTGTCTGGCTTTCAGTGAGGAAGCCGCAGGTCGCACCAATGATCAGCGACGTTGTATCCCGCAAGTATGCGATCGTCACGGTTTACGTAGGATTTTAATGGCTGCAATTTTGGCTTTCTGACGCGTGGCACGCTAGCTCCGTGAGGCAGCCGCAGATGCTGGGCAACTTGAAGGCCGTCGCCAGCTTTGCCTCAAAACCCCGATGCCAAGATGCCAGTGACGGTCAAATCCCGCAATGCACACAGCCACTTGCCAGATTCCGAGAGGATTTTCTGTTGCGAACGCTCCACGGAGACGGGGATTACCCACCACAGGGAGCCAGGGAGCCCGTGAGTATCACAAGCTCGCGTGCGACATGAGTTACGCAACTGGAGGAGGACGTTGCAATTCGGCACCCGTTGCACCGCCTCGCGCGGGTGACTACTGCGCAGCAATTTGAGGCAGAAATGCGGCGCGGCGCAGAAGCAAAAATGACGGTGAAATGACCCCTGTGCTTATGAGAGGCGTTCTCGGCGGCCTGTCTCGTACGTCGCGGCGTGGAGAGACTCGGAGGTTCCGCGCAAAGCTATGCTTCATCCCGCCCAAGCCCATGGAGGAAGTGTGACGCCGCAAGATCCCCTTGACCCGTCCTATATCGCCGCGTGACGGAAGTGCTGCGTATTTGAGTCGTCAACAGCACGGTTATGACCGTCCGCGCCCTGCCAATATCTTTACGTGTCGAGCTCGTCCCGTAGTCACGGTAGGAGTGACTCGGAGATGTTGGCAGTGCACTGCCAGGAGCGTTTTTGCCCAAGTTCCCGGTAAGCAACGCTGTAGAGTGCAAGACTAAGAATCGGTTAGTCGCCTTGGAAGCTTGAGTTAGACTCAGTACGACTAACCTTGGGTCAACGCCAAGCTTGTGACGGGCGCGCGACAGGCGGCGGCCATCAAACAGCATTATGGCGCCGGCGGGCCGCCCGAAGCGCCACACCGCCGATCACGAGTGTACGATGATACTACGTTTGACACGTACACCACCCCAAAGCGAGCAGCACTCAATTGAAAGGCGAGAACGCTCTAGGCGTCGAAGTCTTCTCTCTCTCCACCATGTGAGATCCAAGACCCGATCGGTTGACAAGATGCATACTCCTCGCCCAATGCAGTAGTCCACATACCGCAACGGGCATTTGGTGTGTCCGAGTCTGCCGATTCTCCCTCGATCATCACACGAACGTCTATTGTGCAGGCGCGATCGACGCCCTGATAAGGAGCTTCTCTTGAGCATCATACTCGAGCTATGACGTCTGCTACTTCCATCAGCGCGAGTGAGGCTCTATATAACTGAAGCGCTTTGGACGCGATCCCTCTCCTCTCACACCCTTTCCTGACTGAGAAATCCCTTCATACAGCATCCCTTGGGTCAGATGATTTGCGCCAAAGCTCATCCAGATGGATGCATATACCCTGTCCCATAAAGAATGGTACCGATACCCGCGGCATATTAACGGTCGAACTCTCGGAGGATGGCGGTATGATAGCATCGCTTCTTGCTGATGAACATTCTCAGGCATCCGTGTAAGTGGGGCTGAGCCTGTTCTTCGATCGGTCGGAACCCTGGGATGCTATCACGATCATGATACTGCCGGTGCATCAGCTCCTTGACAGTACTGGTCTGCATCAAGATGACACGTTACGAGTACGCGCAGTGGAGGAACCCCGTACCTGGGCCCGATCGTGCGCTTCCTACTACGCAGCAGAGGGATCAAACGAGCACACCGACGCCATCTGTGACGTCGCGTTGATCTCAACGCCATGTTCTCAAGGCGTAGCCGCATCTCACAAATCATGACAACCAGTGCCGCATCAGCGGTTGTGTACAGGTTCTCGGGATTCATTCCGGCCGTCCGGATGAACGGATGTGACAACCGGGCGGTGTTTCGGGGAACTGTGTGTATGCGTGAGTGCATTTCCTGTGGACGAAGCCGGTGTACGCAAGCGCTACATGTGTCCTGCGGCGGCCGTGCACCGGGATGATACAAATAAGTGCAGGGTGAGAAATCTAAAACCTTCCAACCCGATCTGCATGACTCCGTATACATACATGCCGTTTCGGGTATCCACGGCATTTTAGGCGGTAGCAGCCAGACATAGGCGCCGAGACACCTGAAACCCTACCAACACTCATCAAAGCGTCGATCCAGCCGGAAATCGAGTGACACGGGCTCTGGGTGGGCTTGCATGCAGGTACACAACCCCTGACTCGAGAACCGCTCGGTAAGCCACACAGGATGGACAGTAAGATCGCTATCTCGATCACTCCATCGGCGCATCAGCGCTGGTGCCTCGAGGCCGACCCACCTTGCGTCATCACTGAACGTTAACCTTAGATTCGAACCACCTCGATTCTGCCTCAACCTCCCGGCGGTCGGCCGCATGACGTCAAAGGAGGAGGAGGGGGGGAGACGTACTTAGCCAGTCAAGAGCATAAAGGCCGCTGGGAGCGGCCCCCCTCATGACCAAGCACCGTCGGAGCAGATCCCTTATCTGACGACGCGCATACGCCGCCTGGTTCGATGCTTGTCGTTGCTTGGACGGCATGTGGTCCGCCCGGTGGCCACGCCGCGAAGGAAGATGCATGTCAGGGCGGTGTACGAAGTCGAAGACAATGTAGCTCGGCTCGGCACACGGGCCACACACCCTCGATCAACGGCCGCGTCGCTGAACTGTACGAAGATCAACGACGGATCGTCCCGCGAGCTCAGATGCGCACCTGATAGATATGGATATGACGGCTTCGGATGGCATCGATCAGCTCGCACGAGTGGGAGGACCGGCGTACTTACGTTTAGGGGGCGGAGGAGGGCCGGTGCCATGGGCTCCATGACCAAGCAGCTCCAAGCAGTCAGGAACCCAACCCAGCCCCGATCCACCACCCACTGGACGTCAAATACGCCCGATGGCAACGAAGTGGAACGCGCGTCCAGAGGTCTGGACTCGAGGGGGGCGCGGTGGGGCGGCGTCCAGGGATGAGCCAGCCAAGCAAGCACTATAGCCATCATGCAAGGACTGTGGTGTTGTTATATGCCAAGTGTGCGGCCGTAATGGAAAAGCGATGCGCGTCATCTGTTCAACACCAAACAAGGCATCTGCGCAGCGTCGCGAGGGCCCCGGACGCGGTAAGGCCGCGGCAGCGTCTGAGAACGTGCCGGTGCTGGGAGGGAAGGGTAATGGGGTGGGGAAGGAGACACGGATTGCGGCCAAAGCGAGGCTGATGTGACAATGTAGCGTGACGGGACGGGAGCTCGAGGCAGCCGCGCGGAAGCAACTGTGCGTCGGTGCACGGTGCGAGCCCCTGCAGGGGGCCGTGAGCGCCGAGGCCCGGAGGCGCCCACAAGCCCCTCGGCCTCGGGAAGGCGCTGCACTGCCATTTACGGCTCATCCGTCGCGTGCTGCGTCGGGCGGTGGGGGCCCTTGGGTGGGGGCGCGGACACACCGCCAACGAGCTATCGCCGGGGTGCAAACCAGGATGGACGGGTCGGGGTGGAGGGGAGGGAGAGGGTGCCTGGGTAAGGTGGCGGGGGAGAAGCATGGCTTGGCAAGATCGGTTTTACCCGATCGGGTAGAGGCAGTGTTAGACTTCCAGTAGAAAGGTCGACGGCAGTTGTCATCTCGTTCAAATAGCCTGGAGGCTGCAGCGAGCTCCTCTTTCCAACCTGGCTGCCTCTCTTGACGCGGATGTGTCTCTCTCTGCCTGCCCTTTACTCTATTCCCCGCTCTATTACCACATGTCTCAGCCCGACAGTTCCAAGCCTGACATCCCCAGCATCGTCACCACTGACCTCTCCTCCACCGTCAACGTCTCCCCCCCTGTAGACGATGATCATGTAGAACTCGATATTCAGCCTCCAACCCCCACAGATCAACAGCTTTTGTCTCCATCACCGACATATCTTTCGCCCTCCGGTGCCTCTGGCAGGCGTTCTTCCCTTTCCGGCCAGTCATCATTGGAAGCGCCCTACTCGCCCACCCTTTCTCCTACGCTTGGACAGCGCTCTCCCTCGCCTTCTTATGCGGGTTCCATTTCTGGCTCGTCCCAGCATGTGCCTCCGAGTCCCACCCTTTCCGCTCACTCCAGCGTCCACTTCGCGAGTGCGCTCGCGCTGCGTGACAACAAGCCCGAACAAAGGGACGGCATCTCCTCGCTCGGGCTGCTCTCCCCGAACGCCGGGTACAACAAGCACAAGCGCAAGGGCAGCGTCGCGAGCAGCGTCGGCTCCGACGGCACAGAGCCCGACGCGCAATTCACCGAGTACGGCATGGTAAGCGTCACCACCCCGAGACAGCATGAGCACGAGGGCGGCAAGCCCGTGAGCGCCCCGCCGAGCCCGACGCACACGCATTTCGACCACGACGGCGCGGCGAGCGAGTTCGACGGCACGACGATGCGCTCGCGGAGCGGCTCCGCGCACAGCCGCGCGAAGCTCATCTCGCCGCGGCCCTCCGACGAGGAGCACGACGCGGCGTCCGCGTCGAAGAAGGGCAAGGACGCGGCCGCCGACGGCGCGGAGGACGACAAGGACGCGCCCCGCCCCGCGCTCGACCTCTCCGCGGACGACGCGATCGACGCCGGCCCATTCGCGGTCAAGCCGTACCGCCTCGCGTCGCTCGTCGACCCGAAGTCGCTTTCGTCGCTCGAGCAGATCGGCGGCGTGGAGGGCCTCTTGAGGGGCCTTGGCACGCACGCGAAGACGGGCCTGTCCGCGGCCGCGATTGGCAAGGCGGCGGGCGCGAGACCCGGCGCGGGACCTGATGCGGGTGCGGGCGAGGGTGCGGGTCAGCGGCATGACCGACCAAAGCGGGTCTCGGAAGAATTGGACGCGGAGGCTGTACCGGGAATCGTTGTTACGGGCCCGGGGAGCGAGGTGGATGTGAGCCGTGGCAGGCGGCCGCACTCGGCTGATGGCCATGAGGAGGAGGATGATGATGATGAGAAGGTGTACAGCGCTTCCCTTGAGGAGCGGCGACGTGTTTTTGGCGCAAATGTGCTCCCGACGCGCAAAACGAAGTCCTTGTTGCAGCTCATGTGGCTCGCGATGAAGGACAAGGTCTTGGTATGTACCGCATATAATATACTATCCATTGATGGTCAGTCTCTCACCGCATATATAGGTGCTCCTGAGCATCGCCGCCGTCGTTTCGCTCGCGCTCGGGTTCTTCCAGGACTTCGGCACACCAAGACCAGCCGGTGAACCTCCGGTGGACTGGGTGGAAGGAGTGGCCATCATCGTCGCGATTCTTATTGTGGTGCGTCAACACGTCCCCGGGCGCTGCTTTCGTTCCTACTCACCTTCCATACGCGCTCGTTCGGGATCTTCCGACTGTCCATCTTGGATCGCGTTGGCGCCCATAGGTCCTTGTCGGCTCGATCAACGACTGGCAGAAGGAGCGCCAGTTCCAGGCCCTCAACGAGAAGAAGGAGGAACGTGGCGTCAAGGTTATTCGCGCGGGCGACGAGCGCATCGTCGATGTGCACGAGGTCGTCGTCGGTGATATCGCGCTGCTGGAGCCGGGTGAGATCATTCCGTGCGATGGGGTCTTCCTCGGTGGCCACAACGTCCGGTGCGACGAGAGTGGCGCCACCGGTGAGAGCGACGCGATCCGCAAGATCGACTACGAGGAAGCTATCCGCGCGCGGGACGGGCTCGCGGACCATGGTGGGCACTCGGACTGTTTCATGGTCAGCGGGAGCAAGGTTCTGGAGGGCTACGGGAGCTACGTTGTGATCGCTGTAGGTCCCAAGAGCTTCAATGGGCGTATCATGATGGGTGCGTGTCTGTCTTCTATGTCCGCTCGCCTGCACCCTATATCCTCCCCGCCCCCCATCCTGCGTGCTTCGATCAGCACGCGCCCACGTGGGGACATACCGCTGACCTATTTTTATCCTCGTTCCTCTAGCGCTCCGCGGCGAGACGGAGGACACGCCCCTCCAGCTCAAGCTCAACAACCTCGCCGAGCTCATCGCGACGCTGGGCAGCATCGCGGGCCTCGCGCTGTTCGTCGCGCTCATGATCCGGTTCTTCGTCCAGCTCGGCACGAACAACCCCGCGCGCACGGCGAACCAGAAGGGCATCGCGTTCGTCAATATCTTGATCATCGCGGTGACGTTGATTGTCGTGGCCGTCCCGGAAGGTGCGTGTGGACAAACAGTGGGTGGGTGCATTTCGAATGTTGACTCTTGTGTGCGCAGGGCTGCCCCTGGCGGTCACGCTGGCGCTTGCGTTCGCGACGAAGCGGATGACGAAAGAGAACCTTCTGGTCCGCGTGCTCGGTTCTTGCGAGACGATGGCCAATGCGAGCGTGGTGTGCACGGACAAGACGGGCACGCTTACCCAGAACAGCATGACCATCGTCGCCGGCACCATCGGCGTCCATTGCAAGTTCGTGCACAACCTCCCGGACAACAGGGCGCGGACGAACGCGGAGGGCGACCAGCAGACCCAGGACAGGCAGGCGGAGGACGTCTTGCAGGGCGTCTCTACGCGCCCGACGAACGGCAAGCGGAAGCATTCGCAGGACTTCTCGATCGACCAGACCGAGATGAACCGGTTCCTGACCCCGGCGCTGCGCACGCTCTTCAACGAGGCGATCGCGATCAACTCGACGGCGTTCGAGGACGAGGACCCGGACTCGGGCGAGCTCGTGTTCGTCGGGAGCAAGACGGAGACGGCGCTGCTCAAGTTCGCGAAGGAGCTCGGGTGGGCGGACTACAAGCAGACGCGCGAGGCCGCGGAGATCGTGCAGATGATGCCGTTCTCGAGCTCGCGCAAGGCGATGGGCGTCGTCGTGCGGCTCGGCGAGGGCCACTGGCGCGTGTACCTCAAGGGCGCGAGCGAGATCCTCGCGCGCAAGTGCACGAGGTACGTGAGCGTGCTGCGCGCCGCGGAGGGCGGCGGCGGTGCGGAGGGTGCGGGGATCGAGACGAAGGAGATGGACGACCTGGCGCGGGACAATGTGTCGCGGACGACGATCTTCTATGCGAACCAGATGCTGAGGGCGATCACGCTGTGTTATCGTGACTTTGAGTCCTGGCCACCTGCAGGTGCGTCGTACACTGCGGAGGACGAGGTGAGTACCTTGGCAGAGCGGGTGCGTGTGGCGCCTGAGTGTTTGCTGCTGCAGGTCGAGTACGAGGACTTGGCGCAGGATATGACCCTCATTGCTATCACGGGCATCGAAGACCCCCTTCGGGACGGCGTACGGGATGCGGTCGCAGAGTGCTTCAAGGCGGGAGTCACGGTCAAGATGTGCACTGGCGACAACGTCCTTACCGCACGGTCGATCGCGATGCAGTGTGGTATTTTCACGGAAGGCGGCCTGATCATGGAGGGCCCCGTATTCCGCAAGCTCAACGACCAGGAACTGCTGGAAGCTGTCCCCCGGCTTCAGGTACTTGCACGGTCATCCCCCGAAGACAAGAAATTGCTCGTAGAGAAGCTCCGCGAGCTCGGTGAGATCGTCGGTGTGACTGGCGACGGCACGAATGACGGGCCTGCACTCAAGACCGCGGACGTTGGCTTCTCCATGGGTATCGCCGGGACAGAGGTCGCGAAGGAGGCGTCCGACATCATCCTCATGGACGACAACTTCGCGTCGATCGTTAAGGCCATTATGTGGGGCCGCTGCGTGAACGACGCGGTGCGCAAGTTCTTGCAGTTCCAGATCTCGACGAACATCACGGCGGTCATCATTACCTTCGTGACGGCAGTCGCGTCTGCGTCAGAGTCTTCGGTCCTCTCGGCGGTGCAGTTGCTCTGGATAAACATTATCATGGATACGTTTGCTGCGCTGGCTCTCGCGACGGACCCGGCATCTCCTGCGCTCCTGGACCGCAAGCCCGACAAGAAGAAGGCGCCGCTGTTCTCGGTCGACATGTACAAGCAGATCCTCGGTCAATCGGCGTATCAGGTGCTCGTCGTGCTTTTGTTCCACTTCTTAGGCGCGAAGATCTTCGCGTTCGATGCGAATTACAATGACGAGACTACGCAAACTACGGTCTTCAACATCTTCGTCTTCGCACAGATCACGAACTCGGTGAACTGCCGGCGGCTTGACAATCGTCTCAACATCTTTGAGGGCATCACGCGAAATTACTACTTCATGGTGATCACGCTTATCGGTAGGTGGTCGCGCTTACGCTCGCTTGACGCCATTGACATTGACTGCCTTGCGCAGAAATCGCCGTGCAAGTCCTCATTGTTTTCGTCGGTGGTGCGGCTTTCAGTGTGACGCGGATCGGTGGCGCAGAGTGGGGTATAAGCCTCGCTCTCGGCCTCGTTTCGATCCCCTTGGGCGCACTCATCCGTTGTGTTCCCAACGCACCGGTGGAGCGCGTCTTGAAGGCGCTCCGGATTCTGCCCAAGCCGCCGGCGGTCTTACCGACGGCTCGCCCGAACGGTGACTGGAACACTGCTATCGAACTCGTCAAAGACAATCTCAACACGTTTGCTCATGTCCGCGGCGGTCGTATGCGGGCATCGTCTTACGTAGACCGGAGCCGTAGGGCTCGCTCGCTTCCGGAGACTGAACTCGGACTGTGAGTCCAGCGCCACGCGATCCCTGACGTCGTCGCTGATCCTCATTGCAGGCCGTCTATTATGACGATGGTTCCGACACTTATTGCATCGTCCATTGGGCGGGCACCCCTGAGCCCGAACGGTCTCGCGGACCCAGCACAGTTTGATCCCTCGAAGTCGTCGGCCGCGCTCTGGCAAGGCCGAACGCAAGTCCACCCAGACACGAAGCCTGATGACCCTATTCGCCAGCGATGGGGAGTCGAATCTAGTCCCTGCTAATTGCGCCACCTTAACGATCACGATCTGACGATAATTGTACCGACGCTCATCGAACACTGCGACGTAACGTTACTTCCACTCCTAGTACCAGCCTATTTGTCTTGTGCATGCGTTCTGATTTCCCACCACACGCTCGTATCATACCCCCAAACCACTTCCACACTGGCGTTAGCCCTATTCATCCCAGGCTGCCAAAGACATACCACATCGATGGCTCGCTTCTGCTCATTTATCTTTCCTTGTTCCATATCACATCATGTTCATGCGACGGACATCGCCTGTTCTCGTTCATACTTAGACACGATTTTACGAACGCCTGTGTACCGCCCATGTTTATGTGCGCACGCTAACATAGAGACAAGAATTACAAGCCAATATGGTTGTGTCATGGATGGCCGTGAGCTGATACTTCACTAGCACTTGTGACGTAAACTAGCTGTAAGGTAAGGGTCAGTTGAGTGACCGTGACGCGATGCCAACCAAATAAGTCTCGAACGAGCTCGAACGTCGATATCATTTGCAACGCCTGCTTTCAAGGAAGCTTCCGTGGTGTGATGGTACAAGTGAAGTCTTTAGGATGACTAGACGGAGAAGCCGTGAGTAATGGCCCGGGAAGATGGGGGAGATCGCATGCTTATTGCTAACCTGATGATGCCGCCAGAGTATTCGATTTCTTCGCCCTTAAGGGGGAGGGCATCGCTGATGTCAAATGCCGCAACAAGGGACGCCGCCGCGATGAATAGAGTATCCTCAGCAAATATCCTCCCAGGGCAGGCTCTAGAGCAGGAACTGGTGAGTGGACGGGCATGGCAGCACCCGGGCCGAAATAAATTCATGGCACGTACCGTCTCCCATAACCGAAGGCGAAGTCGCGAGGGTCGATGTTGATTGATTCGTCAGTGCTGTCGAGGTATCTTTCTGGAATAACCTCATCTGGAAGGGGGTACAGCTCTGGGTCGTGAAGAATAGCCCTAGGCGGAGACGCGGTCAGACGGAGTCGTAGCACGCACGCATGGCGATAATGATGCCTCACCACGTGTTCGCGAACACAGTGGCGCCAGCCGGAATCCGATATCCAGCATAAACGTCCTCACAAAGCACCTGGTGTGGTAATGCTTAACACGACGGTCAATCTTTGTGACGTTGAAGAGAAAACGGTACAAGACATACCAATAGGCAACACAGGGTTGCACCGAAACACTTCTTTGATCACGGCCTCGAGGTAAGGCATGCATTCGCGATCGCTGCACTTGGGAGGCCTGCCACCGACAACGGCATCCACCTCTTCTTGGGCCTTTCTTTGTATGTGAGGTTGCTGTGCCATGATCAGAATGAAGGAAAGCAGCGCAGATATCGTCTGCTACATTGTGAGCTATGCCACCGCCTGCTAGTGAACAGGCGAACGTACCGTATCCGACCCAGCTGCATATTACATCAGCCTACCGATTCAAATGGCCTCAGGGGCGCAGAACACGCACCTCCGTACAGGGTAGTCGACACTTCCTGACAAACACGAATTTCCTCAGCAGTAGTCTCATGGTCGTTGAGGAAATCAGCGACGAAAGACGACGTAGCGTCGCCACGGTCCTGCGGACGAATGAGCCTGAAACAGCACTCCGAATCATCGCCTCTTACCAGTTGTGCTCGCGTCACGAGATATAACTTGGTTTCAATGCTTGCTAGAGACTCGCGTACTTCTCGTGCTCTCGTCTTGAACGATGCGCCGGGTAGCCATTCAGGAAGATATTTTACTATTGACGATATGATATCATGTCTCAGTGGAGTGAAGTTACTACCAGGGAGTGTGCGATTACTCACAGAACGGAAGTGCATCGACAAGATAAGCGCCTGGTGCTGTGATCTCGCTGAGGTCCACCATGAACTCCTCCATTGCAAGGACGTATGGGTCATCGGAGCCGCCAGCTGTCAGTCCGTAAGTCATCTGGAGTACAATAGCCGCTACAAGCCTTTCCTCGGATGCTCAGTCTGGTACTCCGTGATGGAGAGGTGAAATAAGTTGACATACCAGTGAGCGTGGGCTCGAAAATCCTGAGGAGTATGTGTTAATCTCGACAAGAATTCTGCTGTCTTTGCCTCCTGTATAGCGCGCAATTCTGGCAACTTATGAGCATTGATCATACCGAAGATCAATTTGCGGGAGTAGCGATGTCGATCACAGTATGGCATGAACGCAGTGTAATCTCGAAATCTGGCCCTATGAGGAGACGCAGTATGAACCCAATTGGATAGCGAAATCGGAGAGAAGGAAGCCGCTCACAACTCTCCGGCCATAATTGCCAGCGGGCGATCTGAGTACGTAGCACCCCTTTTCTCCAGAAGATCGGAAATCGCCTCGCGGGAGCTCAAGACAACGATTGAACTACCCATGGCCGAGAGGGACATAACGGGGCCTGCGGGTGTGGTCAGAAGGTAAGTATGTTTTTCATCCTCGTGAGGAGGCACTCGCCATAAACTTTCGCCCACTCGGCAAACGCAAGCCATGCATGCTCTCTAGGCAATTGTAACGCGTTGCCAATGATGGGCAGTCCTCTGGGACCCGGAGGAGCAGGGAGTTGGCGAATCTTCTTGACACATATATACGTAAAAAGCCCTAACGCGCAAAGCAGCATGCCAGTGGGAAAGACCATGATGAAGGGCACCAAGAGTGCGGGGCTGAAGCGGCCTCGGAGGACAGAGGAGGTGCTAGTTATAGCTTCGGCGGAGTATTGACTGAAAATTCAGTCATCCATGCAAAGGCCACATTGTACATGTCAGTCGCAATGCTTCCCGACTACCGATGTCACTGTGTGGTCCTCGGCTGCGTACAAGACCTAGCGCGCGCGTTTCGTCAAACGATGCCGAAAGGCCGAGAGGGAGTGGCTGCTGCATGCAGCAATGTTCAGGGTTGGCAAACCTCCGGCTGAACAGAAGACATGGTTGTCTATTTTTGTGGCCCCGGACAATTCTGCCGTACTGGTGCCGTACGTGCCGAGCACGGGAAGTCCACTCGTTTCGCGCGCTGTTCGTTGGGAGGACCGGCCATTTCGAGTCACGAGTGTTGCGAAGCGCAATCCATACCTCTGTCATGGCCATAGCCCCAGCTCATATCACACATGAAGGCAGGCTTTACATGATGGCGTACCTTATCCAACCAATGAGTAACTTTCATAGACGCTTGACACTACTGCGTGAGTCGTTCCTGAGGCCTCCACGACCGCGGAGCCAGCCCATTTCCATACGAGCGGCGTAAAGCTGTCAGCCTAATGCGACACTTCAACCCCAGGTGATACCGCAAGACTTGCCTTCTACATCGCGAAGGCAACCTGCTGCCGTTTAGCATGGAACCAACGCATAGATGTTATCGTCAGATAGTCTGAGCTATCTGCATGCAGCACATCAATCCGAAGGCCGTGGATCAGTTAGAGGCCCGGGGCGGATTTAAGGCACTCAGTGAGCTGCCAACCAGTGTCAACTTGCAACCTGGCCACCGGGAGAACATGCGTCCAGTTTCATGGCTCTGGGTCGATAAGCCACAGTGCAACCCACCAATGATCACAATCACCAACTGATAATGCGAGATCAATAGCGAAACCGCGACGTTGAGCTACGGACGTACCATTATAGCGCCTTTAGTCTCCGTTGCAGACTAAAAAGCCGAGAAGCGTCCGGTGCGTCAGTCACTTGCGGACGTGTATGTGTGGATCTGACAGCTATCAGTGACATTCAATGTCTTGAACAAATTTCCGGAATCGAGGGCAACATATCTATTGTGAAACTCGGACAAGATATATCATGAGGTGATATGAGGGGATTGAGTGCGCATTCAGAAGGCTAGTACTGCGGGGCGTGCGCCGACACGATCCGGATAGAAATTAGCCGGCGTGTGGCAGACGAACCTCTTAAGTACTCCGGAGACAGATTACTTTGGGAGTCATTATGCCGCAATTGAGAATGGAATACCATCCTATACCATCATCTGCGATAGGCAAGGACTCGAGGGAGTTGGTAGCACTGCGAGCTATGCATCTGATACTCAGTATACGTGTGGTGATCCATTAAGTAGACATAGAGTCGACGCACATCTCCCGCTCACCAGTGACCAGACTTGACGCACGCCATATTGTGAACTCGCCTTCTAAACCACGCCGTACTTGCTTCTCGCCGTGCCGCGCTTGTATTTATAAGTATGACGAGTTTTCAAACACCATTCCTGAGGTTGACGAAGTCGTGCCTGGGACGCCGGAGGACGATTGCGACCACTTGCCTCCTGAACTTTCCCTTGACTTTCTCTTCAAAAGATGCGAGGACGGCTGACTATAAATGTGCGCACTCACCGAGTACTACTTCAGGCGCCCTTTGAAATGAGCCCTCCCGTCATCCCAATGAAGCCATTTGATGTACATATGTCTCTTGTCGCTAGTATCCCTCGGCCTGAGTCGCGACGATAGACATCTGCCCTGTGTACTTCAGCACTATGATTGCGTATATGAACCCAAGTTACGCAGGCAGAACTTCCGTGTCTTGCGTTTGTAGTAACCCGAGCATAGCATAGCTCACAAGCAGAAACAATCATTATGAGGGGAAACATACTAACACTGTCCCGGTAATGCAACTTTTCAGCTTTTCGCGCGATTTTGGGCTAACCACGTACCGGAACCTCTCAGGATTTGGACCAATCGAATGCTGACCTTCGAAAGTCACTTCACGATTTTTTTCGAGAGGGAATCGACAGAACTGAAGGGATGCCGAGAGGGAAATAGCAGTGCAAGAGTAGTGCAACTTTTGTCCGAGGTCGGTCACGGTGATGGTCACGGTACCGGGACGGCAGAGGTGCCCGATCTACTACGCCGGGGAGCAGCCGCCTGTGGCAAGCCGAGTTGCAGCCACCGTGAGGTGGCAATGTTGCGACGACAGCTCTGCAATCGAGTCAGGTGATTGATCCCGGCAATCGGCCGGCACGCAGCAAGTGGCTGTCTGTCACGCTCTGAGGCTCCTCTCCTCCATTCTCCACTCGGATGATGATACACTATGTCGGACATCCCGGAAAAACTTGTAGAGCACGTACACTGACTCGAAGAAAAATTTACCCGGTGATTTGCCAGTCTACGCTGAGTTCTCAGTCGGGCAACGGCGAAAACGTCCAAAAACGGTGATCATCCAATTTCTCTACTCCTACCTGGTAGCCCAAATATTCAGCGAAGGGCAGCATTGTAAAAGGCAGCATTCAAAGTATAGAATCTGAATTTATCGGAACTTCCGGAGGGACAGTGCGCCCGGGGGTTGAATAGTTGCATTACTGTTGCGATTGCATTGCAGGTGCACTGTTAGTACCATTTCCCGCACAAGAATGTGGTAAACTAGACACGGTCAGGGATAGGCACGGGATAGGCGCGGGATAGGCATCCCTTTATGGGTCGGGATAGGCCAGTGATTGTGACCGTGACAGGTGCCCTCGTTCTGACCATATCCCTAACCTATTCCCGACAGGGATATTCGCCATTGCCCGTCGTGATACTTACGTTTGACAGCCTGAGCCTGATCTGGACACGTCGGCGCCAAGTTGGCGCACGCACGCCGTGAGAGCCGCTTACGTACGCGTCTGCGGGGCCATAAAAAGCGCGTCTCGCGTCTTGAAAACCCAGAACAATTCTGGGGACACAAAAGTTCGGACTCGGTTGTTGCTCTACCGTCTCCTTGTCCGCGTTCCCGTCCCCTAGAGCGAAACGTCGATGCCTCCTCGGAGGTGTCCAGACTCTCTTCTGGTGTCTAGAGGCCCATCTGTCTGACGGGTCTGTCTGCTGTTTTGGAGGCATCGCTTCGGCTGGCGCTCATGACGATTCGGTGGTGGATTGGGAGGATGTGCTTCTACGCAGGGGAGGGTCTAACATCTATCAAATTGTATGTGATTGTCGTTGAATATATGAAGCTTGTCCACATAAGACATACTGGTTGTGCCACATCCTTTGGTTGAACGAAGGCCATGTTATGGCCGCGTGTGCGGATGGTGATGCTGCCCTTCCCAAGGCACTCGCTGCTGTACATGCTGAACGCTGAGTATCTAGTCGTTCTCATTGATTCTTTCCCATAATCTTCGCTGATGATGCCCGAACGTGTGGATTTGATTGATCAGCTCTGAGAGTCGTGTTTCAAATCTTTTCACCGATGGCCACCATACAGTTCATTCCGTTGTGCTAGAACAGTTCTTGGGCATGACTGGTGGCTGGCGGAAGCGCCTGCGATAGGAGGATGAGGAGGAGGCAAGGAGGAGGTACACTTTTTAGCCACCGGCCGTACTAGGCATGATCCTCGGCGTCTTGACAGTGACAGCCGTTTTGGCCGGTGGCGTTTCGACGATATGATGACCCTGCTTCTGTACGACGGCCCGCGTGATGGGGGAGCTTCGGATGCACAATGCACACAGTCCAAATGATCCCCCCGGCTATACTACGCGGGGACTCCAAGGTTCACTTTGTGCAGTTGACATTTGCACAATAGACTTGGCGCCAATGTGCACGCGGTCATTCCCACGCCCGTCTCCCTCTTCCTGCAGTCTTGGTCTTACTGCAGAAGCAGAGGAAGCAGAGGCTGAGCCACGCCAACTAGTTGACAATGGTTATGGTAGCGACGAAGATGAAGATGATTCCCCGTGATCATGGGCATTCCCACATGTCAATAGATATTGCTTGTATCTATGGTACTTTCTATGGACTCTAGTCGTGAGGCAGAACATGCGAAGTAACATATAGATCATGCTCGAGTGGACTTGTCTCATGCATTGGTAACACACTGTGACTACCAATCATCCGCGGACGACGCCGCGCGCGGCCACACGATCGGGTCGAGGTTCTCCGAGCCCGACTGCTCCGTCCAGAAGTTTTGCTGCCTGCTAAGGACGAGGTCGTACTGGTGGGATGTCACATTCGCCAGTGGGTCGAATGTGTAGGAGTACTGCCACATCTTGAGGAGGTCACACCACGAGTTGCTGGGGGAGGTCAGGATGGGAACGATAGTAGTCGATCCCCCGCTGCGGACTCATCAGCGGAAAGTGGGTCTCGGGGGATCTGTCATACGCATGCAGCCAGGAAGCCTTCATGGCGTGGGTGGTGGGCTCGTCGTCG
This sequence comes from Fomitopsis schrenkii, assembly GCA_000344655.2. Taxonomy (NCBI): domain Eukaryota; kingdom Fungi; phylum Basidiomycota; class Agaricomycetes; order Polyporales; family Fomitopsidaceae; genus Fomitopsis; species Fomitopsis schrenkii. The sequence goes on from KE504140.1 coordinate 145,086, forward strand.
ACGAGCGGGCAGAGGTGGCAAGTCTGTGTGAGAATGCAGGATCACCACGTACCACTGATACCCATATTCCTTCTGCAGCAGAACACGCGCTACTGCGTCGGGCGGGGCACAGACATCATGAGCACGCCGACAAGGTGATGTATGGTTCGAGCGCGAATGCCGGTAGGCGGTACCAGCCTATCGACTCGCTGCCGCTGCGGTGCCCCGATAGCGCTGCCGCATCCCCGTCGATTCGCAGCCGCCGCCACGCCCCGATAGCGCTGCTGTGTCCCCGTCGCTGCGCTCACGAACAACGTCGGGCTCGGCTTGCATATGCGTTCGCATTCAGGTGTGCGCCTGTCGGTGCTCGAGCTGCGTCCGGCGCATCGAGATGCTCGGCACCGCCGCGGTGGCCGACGAGGACGACATCAGCGCAGATATGCGCATGGACGAGCTCGGGGGCAAGACAGACACGGCGTGCTGTTGCTGTTGTTGATCTCTTGCGGCTGCTCGGGGCGCTGCGTTGCCCGTGGACCGGATGAGGGAAGGGTGGGGAGGGCACGGCAGAGGTGGGGGACAGGACGGGTTTGTGCCTGTGTATGGCGGTAGAGCACCGATAGTTGCGGTAGTGGTAATGACGGCAGAGAGCGGGATACTTATAGATGCCTGCGATGATGAGGCCTGGCTTGAGCGGTTGAATACTGTAAGTAAAAATAAACTGTTAGATAATGTGCAATCTGCATGACCTTCGATAGGTCACTCACTGCCCGAGAGCGGCTGCACTGGATAGCCCGATGGCGACGAGGATGTAGAGACGGTCGACTGGGTATCCCTGTAGCGCACGATAGCCTCAGCGGGGGTCATGACCGTCTGGAAAGGGACGCTTGCATGCCCTCATCGTCGTTGCTGTACACGTCCGTTGCCTGCTCCCACTTCTCCTCCTCGTCCACAAACGCATGCAGGCGCTGCGCCTCCGGCAACCACTACGGGCTCCGCGGCACGGGAGAGAGGATAGACAACGTGGAGGGAGAGACGACACCGAGGGAGAGAGAATAAGATGAGCGTGGGAATTATATTACATTGTGGCGCCGAGTCTATTGTGCAAATATCAAATGCACAAAATGAACCTTGGAGTACCCGCGTACGTTACTCGGCCTTTCTGCACCACCCGCCTTCCTTACCCTCACCCGACTCTCATCGGATACCCTCTTTGAGGCCCCGACGCCTCGCAAACCACACTCTTTCGACAGCTAACACTCGCTGATACAAGTACTCACAAAATGCTCATCAAATCTCGAGGAGGGTTGAAATGTGCGGCTGCAGCAGCTCTGCTCAGTGCACCGTTGGCAGAGGCAGCCAACACGTTCATAGCGCCTTGGAAGTCTACCCTCGCGTAAGTCCCTGGAACCTCACTAGATATTTACAGCCTAATGTGAAGTTCCTCTCTGGTCTTTTGAAGCCCTCACCTTGCCGGTTTTAGTGCCAACTCTGGTTCGTGTTCCTTGCTCGTGCGCTTGAAGCAGACTGTATGCCTAACTACCTGATCGACCAGAGCCCGACGCACCTACAATCAACGCGGCTTTGAAGGTCGTGGTTGCGGTGCAGGCAGGCGACAACCAGACATTCAACGAGGTGCTGGTGGACACCGGCAGCGCCATTCTCTGGGTCGGCGCCCAGACTGCGTACGAGCCCGGCCCTTACACGGAAGTGTGCGTATCAGCCCTGCCATCTCTCTTGTCAGACTCATGACGGTGACCACTCACAGCATCAACGAGACCTTCAGTGTTGGGTTAGTCTTGCGGCTACGAGTGTCTTGCATCAATTATCAACCCTTCAACATCACAGCTACGGTGTCGGTGGGGTAAACGGTACCGCATACAAGGATCGTGTTACGATAGGAGAGGCCACTGTGCAGTCCCAGATCATCGGCGACGCGGAGTGGATACATGGCTTCGCGCTCGAGAAACCCATTGACGGTATCTGTACGTGCCCTTCTCGCTCTCCTCCGATCCGTGCTCTTACCCATATTGCGTCCCGTGCAGTGGGCCTCGGTCCGTCTGGCTCAAACGCCGGCGAGGTCAGCGGGAGCAACACGACGCCGACCTTCGTCGAGAATCTTGTGTCGGAGGGCACGATCGATGAGCCCGTGTTCGGCATCTACGTCGGCCCGTTCAGCGACGACGCGGAGAGCGCAGGCGAGATCACGTTTGGCGGTGTTGATGAGAGCAGGATCAGCGGTAGGTGCTTCACTCTTGGGCGTGGATCGGATATTGATGGAGCTACGGAAGGTGACGTCGAGTGGTTCGCGCAGACGTCGAACCTGCACTGGACCTTCAACGTAGGTCTTCTCGTAATGAATTGAGCGCATATAGCGACATGACATGGTTGAGTAGGCTACAAGCTTCAAGCTTGGCAACGTCTCCGTTGGGTCTCCTCTCTACGCCACCACCGATACCGGTGTGCTCCCGCTCGGCATCCCCTTGTGCGTAGCACCTAGCACCTTCCCGCACGCATACACTGACCAGATCTGTCTCCGCGTACAGTGACGAGTTCATCGCGGCGCTGGACACGTACCCGGGCTCGACGCTCGACGAGTCATCCCTGCTCACGGGCGGCCTCATCTTCCCGAGCAACATCTCCACGGCCGACCTCCCCGTGCTCGAGATCGGCTTAGGCAACCTGCTCTTCAACATCACCGCTGATCAGTGTGTTCTATTTTGCTCTCCCAGGCCATCCCACGGTATGTGCGGTGGTGACTAACGCATGCTGTGCAGGTACATCGTCCCGAAGAACCTGTACTCCGCGCTGAACATCACAGACGACGGGAACACTCACACTTGGATCGCGTCGGGTGGGCCATCGGCGCTCACGCTCGGCCAAACGTTCTTGGAACATGCGTACTCCGCGTATGATAGTGCGTAACTCACCTCCAGTCGTGCGGACGATGGATGCTGACCTAGGTTCCCCTGCATCGCAGTGAAAAACCAACGTAAGTACCTCCGAGTTCCGCCGTCTGTGGGGCAAGCACTAATCGATATACGCAGAGATTGGCTTTGCGTACCTCGCCTAGTGAGGCGGTGACGGGCTATTTGCATTCACGACGCTTTCTTGAATTCGGTGTATGCCACGCCGACGGATACTTTGCTACAGCACACGGACTCTTCAGACATCCCACGTGAACGTGATCGAACTTCCCTCGCGCTGCCTGTATGGCAGCTCGACGATCTTGACCGAATACTATGGCGGATATGCTCGGCGGTGGCTGGATCTCGGCACAGTTCAACCTGGGTGCATTGAACGGTCACACGAGCCGATGCTCAATATGGCGAACTGGTTATAATATATGCAGGATAATTGTTGACACTCCTCCTTCGTCATCACTGCGCACACAGTCATGCGGCATCAACTCGGACCCAGCAAAGATAGCGCCTACAGTCGTATCTTCGTCTGGTGGCCCTCGACACCTGTGGCTGAGATGATGGCATGTATGCTTGATCCTGCTTGATCCTGATTTTTTTTCTTTCCTGATATAGCATACTGCATGCGGTAGCAGATCCCTCGCAAGTACACATGTTCTCTTCACTGTACAAAGACAATGATCGCTACGACATATCTAGTCTGCACAATAGTGAAAGCGGTCATCCAACGAGGACTCCGCGCTCTCGTCAGATGCGCGTCCTGGAATGCACTTAGATTCGACACAAACCCCCGCTAGCGCCGCGCGGAGGGTCTTGGTATGAGGCTAGGAATGCACTCACAGCGAGTTACCTTGCTATTGAGCTAAGAGGACGTGCGGAGAAAGTTTGAGAGATCGATGCCGAACACTATTCAGTATGCGATCTCTCAACTTCCCCCAACAAGTACACTCGCCTGAGATGCTATCCAGGCCTCCCACTCGAAGCCACTTCGGAGACGATAAGGATAGTTTCGTGCTCTCCGGATCGTTCTCTCTTATATATGTGTAGAGCACTCAGGTACCGGTGAGTGGACTTGCCGGCGGCATTCTTTCACCCCGACTGCAGTCTGCAGAACACTGTGCCGCCGAACACCGTGATGCCTCCAGCAGGTGGATCGGGCGAGTATCGCTAGCGACCGCTGTTGAGGCCGTTGAGGCCTCGGGTCACGCGGTTCGCAACACACAGCCTGTCATTTAATAATTGTCAATTTGCGATAGATTAACGTTCCTCGGTAGGTTCCTGGGCCAGCTTCCCGAGCTTAAGCTTGATTTCGCGAAGCGGCTGGCATTTAATAGGGCCTCGGTAAATTCTTCTCATGTGGTACTCATCTTTCCGATCATACAGCGGGTGCTGTGTCATCCCATGGCCTACAGGAGAACAGCGGTGACCGTATTCGTGTAGGTCTGCCTACCTTCCCGGACACATCGACGAGTCTCGCGGCACCGGCGGCCACATCCCGACGCGTCTGTTGGCACCCCTGCGGTCCACGGCTAGTTACTAGCTATGGCATGGCTACATCAACGGGACCGCATAGTACACGGACGAGGTGACGATCGGCTCCATCATCGAAGCGACCATCGACGACCAAATGCCATCAGCGGCGCAAGGTACAATGTTGGATGGTTTTCGCGAGCTGGTCGTACCTCACTTGGCACTACCGTGACGCTACTGATCGCTGTGCGGTGCCGTACTGTACGTAGATGTCCTTGAGCAGCTCGGTCCCAACGCACGGATTCAACACGCCAATGATCAGTGAGAACCAAGGAATCATCGACGAGTTCGTCTCCGCCTATTCCGCCTCTCGTCTCGGGCATGGGCCCGGCCTCTGGACGGGAGCAATGAATTCGTGTACTGCAGCTACATTATCCCGCAGAGCCTATTATACCACTCACTGAACATACGGTGACATGATCACGACAGAGTTGCAGTCAGCGGCCGGACAAAGTCATGAGAGCCAGGTCTCAAACGTGTCAACCAGCTTGGCCTGCGGGCTGCGTTTTCTCCAGAAATGGTTTGCCCCCTCGACCTTCACGATCCTCAGCACATCTGTCGCAGCAACTTCAGTGAGGTTATGAGCCCACACATCATAAGCCTCTACGCTAGTGAAGTCGTCATGATCCCCGTAGAGGACGAGCACGCGTGCGCCAGGATCCCGGACGAGGTCAGCCAGTGTTGAGGAGTAGGTACCACCCCGAAAGGCGGTGAGCCAATGGCGGACACTGAGTGGGTAGGAAATGACGACATGAGAAACCCGAGGGTGCGTCAACGGCGGATGAAGGGAGGCAATGAGGGATCCATAAGAGTAACCCTGACATATGACTGTTTCAAATCTCGCCTTAAATACGTTTTGAACGACAACGCACGACGAGGACGACAGCGCCGACGGACGGAAGGCGGTCAATAGCCCATTGGACGAGTTCTCGCAGATCCTGTGCTTCTCGGCTGCCAGTGAGCGAAGGCCATCCGGTTGACTTCCCTACTCCACGAGAGTTGTATCGTATAACGTGGTACCCATGTATATGCAAAGGAGCGATGAGAGTCTGCAGAACGCTGGGTTTGTCGAAAGGGCGTCGTGGCGGTAATTTGAACAGATATGGATTTGTAGAGCGCGTGTCAGTATATGAGCAATTTGAAAGAGCACAAGACGTACGGATCTTCCAGACGCCCACCAAGCCATGACCAAGGATGGAGGCAGACAGCTAGTTTCGCACTTCTACTAGGCTCGGAGCCTGCCGCTGTATGCACTGGAACTGGCGGGGGAGCGATATCGCACTCTAGGGTTGTACCAGAGGGTAGCTTGATGAGCTCCCGCCCGGCGGTAAGGCATCCAAAGGACGACCCTAAGGGCGTGTTCGAAACGGAGCTCATGGTGGTAACGAGTTAAGATCGCTCAGCCACAATTGCGTGTTCCCAATCGCACGTGCTGAGCCACAGGCGCGTTTGTCCCACGTCCACGCGTCGCGACGCGTCTCCGAGCTCCAGGCAGTGGCTCGCGCGCGCTTTTATCCTTCACCCGAACACCGATGATCATCCCCGTCAACATCTCTCTCTCCTCCACCTCGGACAGCAGCACAACATTTTCACCACAGTTAGCCCAATTCGGGTCCGAGGGCCTCGTTCTCATCGAGTTGCAAGGCAAACTCGATGTGGCTGGAGAGAATGACGGGCAGATCATTGGTACATTGAAGATAGATGAAGCAACGGTAGGTCCTCCAAGCACATGCTACTCCCGGCACGTTCATAACCGCTTGCCGTTGTAGAATAAATCTACTCTCCTCATCGGCCATCACCTACTGGAAGGCAAGCTGGTGAACCTGCAGAAGCCTCTCGCGGTTCTACAGAAGCGCAGTGATTTGACTATGCAGGGTGGTGTCTCTCCAAATGACGGGGCCCTGTCTAGGGGCCCACAAGGGGTGAGCTGGGATATTATAGCCGTGGTGAAGCGGAAGATGGTTTTCTCGAGACGTCCAATGCCGATGGTGGGGAAGGTAGCTTCAACCGCGCCTGTATCGAGAGGAGGGACGAAGTAAAGACTATATCATATGAGTGACGGGAGGAGGCTACTCAGTGTGCTATACGTGAGCTGCCGCTACGTCGTAATGCCTCAGCAACACTCGTGAATAACCGGTACCATGCAACTGAGTATTGCCTACTCACAAACCGCGTCGGCCCACTGTCTAGCCACTGGCCTGAAACCCTCGGGTTTCCGAGGGACGATAGGTCTCGCAGAGCTCGTTGAAGTAGAAGCGACTCGCGCAGTATCAACATGATAGCCTACATCTTCGTGGTCCCCCGAAGAGCTAGCTACTAGGATCGCCAGCTGCAGTCAGGCAGTCCTTGAGTGAGCTACACTTGATCTTAGCGCGATCGTCCACAATTGCACGCTACATGCTATCGCAGATATGGACCTGGGCTTGCACTTCGAGGGGTGCACACGCACAAGTCTTGCCGGGATGAAGTCGTGTATCTTGAAGCAGTGCCGCCACCGAGGCTGACGGTGACCATGATGATACCCCCGTGTGGTACAAGATCAGTGAGGCTGAGACAGGATGTCTGGATAGAAAGGATTTCACGATGTTGGTCTCATGAAGGTAGCAAAGAGGCACGCAAGCCGACATACAGATTCGAAACATGCACGATGCAATGAAATCGCTCGAGGTGACAGTGGATATGACATGGAAGTGACACGTAAGATTACTCATAGATCAGCAAGCCCTCTCTTACTCACTCAGTGTCAAGCTTAGTGACATTTAAACACCGCTTACTGTCGTAGTAAGTAGGTTAAGAGTGGGCCAGAAATCATAAGCTGTAGCGCGTTGTGTTGGTTGCCTTACTGAACTTGAACCTTCACCGTCACCATCGCGTCCGCACTCTTGAAGAACGTCTTCCGCTCTCGCCGGCGAGGGCCTTTGCTCTTGACTATCGCCTAGCTCAGCACAATTAGATACCCGCCTTAGCCCTTGTTGCGCAAGAAGGATGTACGCCCGCATCTAGTCCATCTGGTATCACCGCCTACTGATTGCGTCACTCCCCACATGCATTGCAGGCCGCTGCCCGACGAACGTCCCAGACAGAGCGTAGCCAACCTCATCGGCCGGTTCGAGCAGCAGACGAAACGCCAATCCATTGTGCCGAACGTTCCAACACGTACATCGAGTGTCACGTCGCAGAACAGTGCGTCTGGAGATACCGAGAAGATAGAGCAGCGGGAGAAGCGGGAATGGCCTCCACGACCACGACCTTCTTCCACAGCGTATAGCCCGAGCATCGCAGACCAGCTCGCGAGGTTCTCTGACGGCAGCGTGGCCAAGTCTCCCCCTACCGAAACCGTGCCCATACCAGAGCCAGTCTCTGATCCCACACCTGCGCCGGCCGAGCCTGCTCCCTCTCCACCAGAAATCGCGGTTCCTGTGCTCAAACCTGTTGCGAAGCGTCAGTCGAGCACAGGTGCTGTCAAGCCGCCGCCTCCTACTACTCCATCCAAGTCGGGTAGGCCAAGCACCGCGGGCGGCTCTACGCGCACGCCCGCGCGGTCGTCCACCAAGTCGCCTCCGACTGCGTACCATCCTTCACCGTCCACGTCAGCGTCGACACCTGCGAAGGCTGCCACGCCGAAGTCCACACCAGCTCGACCGCGTCCATCGTCCCGTACGTCACATACGATGCCTGCGCCTATCAAGACTCCCTCCAGGCCGAAGACGCCGTCAGCACGCCCGAAGACACCGTCGCACACCACAGCTACCACGGCGCGGCCGAAGACGCCTTCTTCCGGACTGTTCGCTCCCACCGCGGCTTCTCTAGCAAGGGCACGCAACGCGCAGTCTCCCGCGCCGACCCCGGTGAAGAAGGCGGCATCGAGCACAGGCGTATTAGAGCGACTGAGCAAGCCCACGGCGGCAAGTTTGAGTAAGGCGAGGGCCCTGGCTCCGTCGCCGACCGCGACCAGGGGAGGATCAGCTGCAAGGGGCCCGACGCCTGCGAGAGGAACAGCCCGGGGTGCGGCCACTGCGGCTAGAGGAACCGGTGTGAAGACGAGGGGTGCTGCTGCTACACCTACGAAGCTCAAGGCGGCCACGCCTGCACTAAAGGCTCCGGTAGTAGCCGCAGCTGCGACGGAGGCAGAACCTGAACATGCGGAGATCCCTGATGAACCCCTGGAGGAACCCGAGCCATACCATGAAGAGTCAGAAGCCTTGTCGAGCCCTGTCGAAGCGCACGAGCACGATGGTTCCGAAAGCACGCTGATTGACGAGCCCCAGCACGCATCGGCTGGCGTCACGGACGAGCCGATTGTGCCCGCGGCCGCCGATGAGACCGCAGAAGCCATCCTGGGCTCCAAGGAGGAAGATCTGGCGGAGCACGGAGTGCCGGATACAGGTGCCGAGGAGGCATTGGAAGAAGTCTTACCGAAGCCCGAGGAGACGATCGCTCAGGGGGAGGGCACGCATGAGCTTCCTGCTGCCGCTGCGGAAGAGGAGGAACACGAAGAGGCTCCTCATCTTGAGGACGTCGCCAACGCTGAACTCGAGCGTGTAGGCTCTACTACACCCGAGGGGCACGATACAACTGCTCACGTCAACGGGAAGACGACGCCTACACCCGCTGGGGGTGCGGATCTCGAGGACATCGTCAACATGCTAGAAACGAAGCCCCGGCCTATGAGTATCGCTACTATCCCAGACGAGTTCGATATCTAGGACCGGGAGCGAGGTTTTGTGTCCGCGTGTGTGGGATGCTAGGGGCGAGGCCACTAGATACGAAGCAGTGACAATGTCATGGAACGAAATGATAATCAGAATACGCTGGATCTGGTAGGTAGGTTTGTGTCTCTACGTCGTCGATATATGGTTTCAACGGTTTAGTTCCCAAACTCCACTCCAGCGTGCTTGTACATGTAAGACTTGCGAAGTCAAGAACCTCGATCTTTGGGCTAGTGTAATATATTGAGCTCGACCACCGACAATATATGGTACACTTCGGTTTAGTTTTGAGTTTACGCTTTCTATCGCTATCCCTTCGGACAATCGTTTGGCACCGGCCTTCGAACAATGAATATACCCAATAATCGGATACATCTATAGCGTGTCTATCATTAGCTGCATAGGCAAGAGACTATCTATAGGCCTTGATACCGTGAAACGTAGTGTGCCTTTGGTGCAATGCTGGCTCGCGATGCCTGCCCATGCGCAGCATTCTGATTGCGAGTCGTTTGTGGGCATATCGTCCCTCGAGTGATCCAATCGGGCTGGACCGAATGCTCAAGTATCATCGCCTAACCAAAGAACGTCAATTCTCCTATATAGAAATGGTATGTTAGGACTCACCGGAGCGATACACATCAGGCTCACGAATTCACGAGACGGTCTCGCAGGATACCGGCTTTGTCGTACGGAATGATATCGAGCTTCGGGATACCAGACATCTTCGTCACCAACCACCATACAGGCACTTTCTGATGCCCATCGAAAGGGTCCTCCCCTCTCGGCGCAAGGGACATGGCGATATATTTTAGGGAGGGGATGCCTGATGCTACGCGCTCCCGTACCATCTGGCAGGTACTGTCATTCCTGACATCGACCGGCCTGGGGTCTTCCAGGGCACCGATCTTCTGCGTATGCCTGATGCAGAGGAAGATTGACGTCATCGATAGGGATCGAAGCAAGGGAAGGATATGGTCCTGTACACGACAGTAGAATCAGATGACCGTGTGAGGCGAGTGGGCAGAAACGCACCAGCCACCAGGGCAGCTTGTCTACCTTACCCTCGTCCAAGCACAGCTCAAGGTGCCGTACTCTAGACGCTGCGGCGATAAATCGGGTCCAAAATGCTGCATCTACCTTGGTCTCAACTGGCAAAGAGAGCACGACGGGTGTCGTACGGCGGATGATGTCGATCGCAGTGTCGTACTGGTAGGCAGTGAGACCTAGCCGGAGCCATCGGACTGGACAGGTTACTGGCCAGTGCTGCAAGTCTGGCACGGTGCCTTCGAGGTAAGCAAGACGAGGCCAGCATACATCCTTCCCCTCTTGATCTCCGTGTACACCGGTATACACGTCGGACAAGATCAAGCGCTGGAGGTTAGGCATCGCGCGTACGAATAACGCCATTCGTCCTGTGCTGGCTCTGAAGCACAGAGAACGCACGGAAGGCATGGGCGGCAGTTCGTGGACTTCGCCGTGCGGCTGACTACCATCTGAAAGATCCAGGTTGCTGAGGTCGAGCGCCTCGAGTTGGCCCTGCGACTGAAGTCGATGGAAGAAGGTGGGGAGCTTCCTATTGAAGAGAACCGTGAATTTGATTCTGCGTAGGGGCCTGCGCAGGCGGGACAAAACGCCCATCGCCAATTGGCCACAGTTGTCGAGGCTGATTTCCACAAGCTCCGGCAACGCGCAGATGACATCTCCTATGCGTGGCTCGCGTGCAAGGAGGTCCTCAAAACATGCGATGGAGAGGTGCTGCAAACGACGTGCTCTCTCCAACGTGTCTGCCAGTTCGGGAGCGGCGGAGAAGTCGGCGGTACGCTGAAATTCGATGCGGCGCTTGACACCAAATGCCGTACTCTTGATAGTGAGTTCGCGAAGGTAAGGCAGCCTGCTCCGGTCTGCAAGGAGAAATTGGCAAAATGCTGTCACCTGCCGCTGAGACCGGGACAGGGTAACGCTAGCGAGGGCTTGTGGGATTCCAAGGTCGTACGCCCCGCGCGAGACCATGGACAGTCTGAGAGCTGAACAGGGGTCCGTTTGCTCGACAATCGCGGAGAGGACGTCGTAATTCAGAGACATTAGTGCCATGGTCGGAATACGAGTTGTCGTTGGACGGAAGAAGGGGGACGTGCGAAGGTAGGTGCGCCAACGTCGGTGCGGCGGGGCAGTCAGCCTCAGGAGCAAGGAGATATATGGCTTTGCGGACACGCTTCCCTATAAATTGGGGCCGCGCAAATTGACAGACCAGCCTGGTCCCCACGCTGAGACGTGCATGAGTGCCGATCGCGACTAAAAACTTGGTGACCTGAACGGGTGTGGGGAATCAAGCAATATCCTCACGCTTCCTGCGCCTCCTCTGGCATCGGATACAGATGGAAGCGCGGGTATCGTGGAACCTCCGGTATCATACCCGTCGCACGGCGGGCGACTACTGGGATGCTCGAGGGGAATTCGACATAGAACTGTCAACTCGTGAGCGTCGTACAGCGGCCGCGTACCAAGGAGAATACACAACTGACTTTCATTCTACTCACGGTCACCCACACATGGCCCAAGGTTTGCGGGGGTTCCACGTCCAACAACCTGCCTCTGGCCACACGCAAAATGTTCGATCATAGGCTGCGCGCCTTCTTTGCAGCTCGCAAGGCCCAAATGGTGAGGTGCGGTGCCGCGTAATGATCCCTGCATATCAGATAACACAAAGAACCGTAGTGTTTCCCATATCTATTTCGAGCGTGCCTTCACCGAAACGGAGGACCGATGTTCTTTCGCAGTAAGTCTGGGACACAGGAACGTCTCGAGGCTGTACTGGCAATGATTCCTTGCCACGAATTGAATGACGACGCGCAATTTCGAAGATCGCATAAGAGCCGACATTCCGAAGAGAGAGAACGCACATCAGTGTGAGAAGTTAGAAGGAGACCGCCAAAGACGTACATTGGTAGCGCCTAAGAAAATTCTTCTGGCGACCTAGTGATGTAGTAACGCGGGTCGGAGAATCCGCCGCGCTGGACGCTGACATTGGCATTAGGGCAAATGCGGATTGATGACATTCTGTACTACTGACTCTCCACCCGGCAAGGTGATAGAACCTGAAGCGGAGACTGATGGAACAGTATCTCAAGGCGGCCGCGGTAGTTGACGTGCACTGCGGTTTGCTGTATAGGGAAAGTAGGCACTGTCGGCTTCCGCTTAACAAAGCTTTGTCAGACTCTGAACAGGAACCGCGGCACTCACAGTGTGTACTACTGCGCTGACACGTGCGGCATATGACGCGCAGGCGGCAAGCGCATCTGCCTCTCTATCTGAGTATCTCTGCGAGATTCAGCCGACGATGCCAGGCGAATCGCAGGAAGCAAGGAAGCTCTGTGCGAGGGGCTGTTGTGCTGAACAAATGCCTGAATATGGAAGGTGTAGACTCTACCCGAGAGTCAGAGGAGGCCCGGTTTTGCGGTTGTTGTCATGGCTGAGTCTTACAACCGTACCGCTCTGTATTCGTGCCGAAGGTACGGTGTTGAAGAGAGTTGAGAGCTAACTGTGAACGTCAGAGGGCGCACATAGCAGTGTCGCCAACAGACGTGGAGAGGAGCCACCTATCGCAGTAGGCTTCCGCTTCCGCATGACCCCTGTCTCTCACAGGCGACATCTCCGTTTCCCGGGTGCTAGAACACTAGGTTCATGTTGGTTATTACTCCTGACGTATAATGTGCGCAACCTCAGATTCAGTAAAAATATAACGATTGAGGAGCTCACCATATTCATCTAGTATCGCGTTTGAGTGAGTCAGTACGATCGCATTGTGGGAGGCAGGTACTGCGTCGCACACAAGGTTCGCCGGAAGTCTGGAGATGTGCGGTCGCGTGCAGTTGCAGTCAGGGTGCGTAGTCGCGTTCGGGCTTTGTTCAGGTGCAACCGTAAATGCTGCGCACAATCCCCGTGCCAACCGCCTCCATACTTGTCTCTGGCTAAACGTATGTGACTATTGAGTTCGTTATGCAATCGGGGTTCCACAGACTCACCACGCAATCAATTCGTGCTCAGGCTACCGCAACGTGCTTTGAGCACCTCCCGAGGCCAACGCACAGCGACATCCAGCAACACTAGCAGCCAGCCACATAGTCAGTTTGTCAAAGACGGAAAGAGGTTCATCGTGTGTTTGCACTTCTCTGCGGCCTCGAGCGGTGACCCAGAATGAAACGTTGTACAATGTGGGAGAACGTCACATCAATTGGCCTACAAATGGGCATCTCTCGTACCAGCCATGCCACGATGTGGAGCCACCGAACTGTTACACACACGTCCTTACCTAGTATGCGTCGCGCGCATCCCATCGAGGCTTAATTATGCCTGGGCACATCTCATGTAAGCTGCCCTTTACCTACGAAGGGACGCATATACTCACCATAGCCATGCATAGCTCATCCTCCATCATGCGAACTGAAACACTCGTATCGGATTCGGCATGTATGCTTCCCTAGGCCTCTGTAGTACAGCAGCCGCTGGCAAATCCAAAAGAAAATAACAGTGCACTTGAACACAGACCCAGTATGAGCCTGCAACAATGATGTCAGCCATCCATAATCCCAGCAGAGATGCACATATGCTCACCGTTTCGCCTCCCGCCACATGCGTGGCAAGCAGCTCAACCGGCACACGCGCTATCAACGACGGTGTCTCCTCAGCCGCCGCGGAGTTCAAAATTGGCCTGCAAACGGACTCAAGTGACTTGCACATGCTACATGCATACAGAAGCCAAATATTCACATTGGCATGTCGACTCAGCGGGAATTTCGTGATGAGGGTATGACCGCCAACGGCCAACGCTGGCGGCACTTCGAGTACTGAACGTATGCGGGAGAATCACGTGCAAGGATGGTTTCGGAAGTTCAACCTTCAACGAGACACAGCCGCTCTTTCTACTTACCACTCACCTTGACCATGACTACGGCCCCTTGCGTCCTCATCCCTGTTCTGCTTGCGCCTCGCCGCTCTGTGTCCTCTGAAGCGTACCAGTACCTCTTCAACGAATAGTACCGTTTGGGGAGCGCTACGACTGTGGAGGATCAGCTCAAGCTGCAGTGCTAGGCCCGCTCGATCCGAGAAGCCTGCTGTTGTCCTGCGCTCCTTATCGGAATGGCAGGGCCGAGCATCATTGTCAGTGGTGGTATGTTCGCGGATAGGTTCGTCGCGCAAACGCTGACGGACAATATATCGGTCATCCCCGCCTCGGGTCGCGCAAACGCTCTCCGCTGAACGACGCTGGCTATCGGGTCGCCAGACTTTTCCGCGCGCTGAGGATCTGCATCCAGGAGCTCAACGAGTACTACTCAGGACTGGTCAAGTCGATGGAGCCGCCTCCGCACATACAAGACACTAGTCGCATGAATGCGTACATACGCAGCAGCGGATCCGCCAGCAATTAGACGTTCGCCCACCATAATCAGCCCCCGCTTCACAAGATTCAAGCTCGGCGAGGCCGAGGTCGTACTCGAGTACAAGCGCCGCCTGGTCCTCGAAGACGTGACAAAGGCGGTGTTCGTGGCTGACGCCAAGAGCGGGTCGGAGGTGCGTAAGGTGGTCGTCAAGTTCGCGCATACGTACGGCGAGGACGGACACAAGCTCCTGGCGAGGCCTCGCAGGCACCAAGACTGCACTACTGCAAGTTCGAGCCCAGCATTGCAATGTGGGTTGTCGTCACGGACTACGTCGAGGGCCAGGAGGTGAAGGGCTTTCTGATGAATCCCGCGCACATTGCGTCTCTCCGGGCGGCGGTCACGAAGCTACATGAGCACGGGCTGGTGTTCGGCGACTTGCGCAGGCCGAATGTGTTGCTTGTGGAGGACCGGGTGGTAGTGGTCGATTTCGACTGGTGGGGCAAGGCCGGCGAGGCGCAGTATCCGAGTGATGTTTTGCTGTCGGAAAGCATCAACTGGCACAGCGGGGTCGGACGTGGAAAGTTCATCGCCACGGAACGTGACGAACATTTCTTTTATCGTCTCACGAAGCAAACGCTCCGCGTCGAGATCGATTAATTGTACGCTATACGTTGTCTTCCTATCGTTTCAAGGCTTTTTGTGGCTGCTCTACTGTATGTCTATAGTGGACATACTGCATTTGTGTACTCTCGTAGTTGTTGTAGTGTATAGCAACTATAATTCCTGTCTCAGGGTTTACGACCCCCAAACTTGTGAGTAAGCAGTTGACCTCAATCGCAATGCACTGGAATGCTTCATTGGCTCCTGCCACCAGATGCACGCAGTAGGCGGCAAAATCGGGCAGAGTGCCATGATGCCTATTGCACGACATGGAGCGCAACATATGAAAGCATAGCAGTACGAAGCGAGGGTGAGACGGATCGAGTTCTACTGAGATTACTCGTCTTACTGCCAGTGTGTAGAACTGATAGATAACATGATAGGATGATGTTACATGACATCAGAATGTGAGTGGCACAGACTGTTATTTCTCGTTTCTCGTTCTTCTCCTGAAAGCACCTTTCAGAGTCGGGGATTACCTCGACAGTAGCACTGTCATATCCACAATGTAGCATCACCAGTGCACAAGGCGCAGAACGTTTCCACGTGTTTTCGATTGCATAAGTAGCGGCAGACGACGAGAATAGTACAAGTTCACATACAACGGTACAAATACACAGTTCCTCATTCATCAGAAACACAGCTATACCGGTAGATCCCATGTAGCGGAAGAGAGTGAACAGGACCGTGAACGGAAGTAATGCGGACAAGGGGCGGTGAAGAAGGAGGGTCCGTTGGCGAATTAGCGCGTGCGGTGTAGTACATTTGTATACTTGCAGGATATGTACGGGTTTGTTGCGAAGTGTGGGCAACGCGGTCGGTTGACTCATGTCCACATGGCGTCGTGAGGATGACGGAAACGAGGGACAGACCGTGCGCGGGTACGGAGAGGTTACACATGGCAGGAAATCCTGCGAGTGTCTGTGCGAGGACGATCGCAGAATCGAAGGTGGACGCTCCCGAAAGTAGCAGAGCGGATGTAGGGTAGTGATCGGGGGCAATGATGTACAGCGACACGAAGCGAACGAGTTGCGGGAATTGACACAACGGCCGGTCGTCAACTTCCGGCCGAGCGAGGCGATTTTGCACGAGTGTATTGGGAGAGTTCCGGCCCGATGCACAGAGAAGGTCGAAAGGGGGGCGAGGCAGGGGACGGAGGGCGGAGGTGGCGGTAAAGAGGGGGGTCACAAAGCGAAGCGAGGTGAGGCCCGCAGGCTAACTCGGCAGCACGCCGCCACTCAGTGGAAGCTGTCGAAATGCCCGGTGAGGATCCGCTCGCCCATCGGCGACGGCGCTCGCTTCGGGCGCTGCGTGCCCGCGGCCATCGTGTTCGAGCGGCGGGACTTGCGCGGGGTCGGCGTCGGGGGGAGCGTCGGCGGGGTCATGCGCCGCTTAATCTCCTCGCCCGCGACCGCGTTCTTGTTGAATTGCGGGATCTGCGGCTGCAGTGCGAGACAAGGGATGGGAAGCGGTGAGGACACGAGTACCGGAGCTCAGCCGAGGACAATGCTCACCCTCGCCATGGCGCCCCCGAGCGACAGCCGCCGGAGCACGCCCGTCGCGCGCTCGTGCTGCTGAGGCGTCGCTGTGGTCGGCGCCGCCGCCGTCTGCGTGAAGCGTTCACTGCCTGCTGTCCAAGCCGTGCTTGCGCGGCGCGCGTGCTTGGTTCCGGGCGGCATGGGCGTCTCATCGTCTAATTCCCGGGGAAATCACATTCAGAATAAGGAAGACATCAAAGGTGGGTTATTACGTACCCTCGTCGATCGCGGGAGGACCGAAATTGCGGCGGAAGGGCAGGGAGCTGGTGGGCGACTTGGACGGGCCCTGGCTGAGGAAGTACGAGAAGATAGGGGACGTCGAGGGTGAGACTGGCGCAATGCGCGGCGTGTACCCCGTCGCCGGTGTTGGGAAAGGCGCGTTGGTGGAGTAGGGGGTGGTGGGCGAGCACTCCGAACCGTCAGACGAGTCAGAATCTGAGGGTGCGCGGCGACGGTGGGCGTCGATGGGGATGGGCTTTGTGGGCGAGGACATGGTGTGGCAGTGGTGAGAGAGAGAGAAGGCAAGATGAGCACGAGCGGATGATGAGAAAGTGGGTGGAAGTGAGTCTCATGACTGTGCTCGGATCGAGCTTATGAGGGCGGATGTACAAGCTCCGACCAAATAGACGTTCGCGAGGGGCGGACGTCGCCCGCGCGCGCTCTCCACTCATCTCCAATTCCTGAATCTAATCCGTTTCGACTCCTGCCCGCTCCGCCCTCCACCCTCCCCGCTTCACACCGCAGGCATGCCTCGGCACCCTCCAGCCCGCAGGGGACTCTGACATCCTTGTCACTAGAGCCACTTCGCCTGCTTCCTTTTCGCACAGATCCAACGACGGTCGCTGCGCGGTTACATCACTGCAGGGATGGACTCGCGACGGACGCTCCGGCTGAGGCGAGAATGGGACGGCTGAGAGATGAGTCGGGCGTGAGCGAGCTCGACCGGTCGATCGGGACAGCCCCTTGACCCCTGCAATGCCGAGATGCCGCGCCCTTCGCAGCCTCCCGCGTTGCCACACGTGCCCCGCCTTCGCGCCGCAATGGGCAGGGACGCGCCGGCCGAGCGGTTACAAGCGAGACCCTGGCGGCCACCGTCCACTCTTCGCGCCAGCTTCGATGATCCCATTAGGTTTTGAAATTCCGCCTTGAAACCTTAATCCAAATATGGCAGCTATATCATGTGACTAGATGAGAATCTCGATCGTGATCTCCGCTGCCTCAGCTGCGACTGCGCCCTCCCGGCAACGTTCTCCGGCTATCCGTCGATCCTCGCCTCTGCACGCGTTCTCGTCGCCAATTCCACTATTCCAATGTGCGGGATCGCGAGCGGTGGCTCATCGTGCCACAACGCAGAGAGGAACACTATGGCCCGCTCGACCGGCTGGGACGCGTAAATTGACGCTGTATGGTGTGTCATGTCTGCATGGAGAACCAGCAAGTTATGCGAGGGCACAACGGGCTCCGTCAGCACCCATAACCGCTCGCTGAGCATTTCGAACTCCTCGTGATTGGCCACCAACCGTGGAGAGAGCGAGGAGCGGGAGCACAGATGAGCAGAGAGCGCTGCGGGGCGGGTGAGTGCACGCCCAGCCTGAGATGCTGCCGCGCGAGCTCGATGACCTGCCCGTATTCGGGCCCCTCGGAGACATGGTACCTAGCAGCGATATTTCGGCTCACGCAGCGCGCGCGACCTTGGCTAGTCAGACGTGGTGGACATCAGGGCTTCATGCGGCCGGGCTTGGGCAAGGCTCAATGTCCCAGGGCCACATTGAACTTCGAGTTCGTTTGCAGTGTTGTATTTAGACCATCCAGCACATATACATTACCTCTCAATAGATATATATTTACTCCTTCGCTTTTCGTGTAGAAGAATTGGCCATTACTCAAAGCTTATAAGCCTTTGGACTTCCCGCGAACTCAGAGATTGTGGCACGGTGCCCACTGATGAATCTGCGACACTGATGCCGAGCTTCTGCCGACCCAAACTGCCGAAACCTTCCTTATTTGGATTAAGGTTTCAAGGCGGAAAAACGCCAACTGATCCCATTGTCCGCCGTCTGCAGATCCTCCCGTTCCAGCCTAGAACACTGAGCATCGCGTCCCACTTCCCCGCTGGTGTTCAATGCGCAGTCGCGCATTTCCCTCCGTAACTGCCGGGCTTGGCTCACTCAGCAGCCTGTACTATCTATCAGCTGGGGCAGCACCTGGGTAGTCTTGGGTAGTCCGGCTGCTAACGTGCACCCCGTGCAGGCGTTTGCATGCACGCTGCTATCACTCGATCACACTCGTGTCCTCTCGTACGCCTCAACTTAGGGTTCTCAATGCAACGGAACCGCAGCTAAACTCAATTGTGACATCACGAGTGAAACGTCGAGTCGGCGACGCTGCGATAGCGTTCACCAATGGGGCATGGGCGTGCTTTAGTGGCACTGCTATTTGGAATGTACGTGATGACATGCCCTCTCCGGCTTGCCCTGCAACGGCTACGTGACTACCACCAGATGCGTCCCGTACAACAAGTCTTGGCCAAGTCGGGCAGGCTCGTCCTCTCCAGTAGTGAGAGTTACCGTGTCTATGGGCCGTAGACGCGACGCGGTACAGTTGAGTTGCCGTCTGACCAAGTCTGACGCTACAAATATAGCGGCACCGGACCTTCGCGAAGGCTGCATGCGCGTCTTCGGTGCCTCAGGCCCTTCGCGGGTTTCTGGCCCCGGATGAAGGTAAGTATGGACACCAACGAGCAATCTAGGTTCAGCAGGCCAGCCCGGATGTTTCGCAATGTATATTCTCGAAGTGCTGAATTCTCATCGTTTCAAGGTTACATGCTGTCATGCTCTGTGGTGCGAGCTGGAGCCATCTATGGAACCGGGTTTGTGAGATCCCGGCCATTCAAGACTGCGAGCATGTGGGGAGGCTACGGACGAGTTGGTGGAGCATCGTTTTCCCAAGGTACTTCTTTACACGTTGTCAGCCAACTCTGGACCCCTCCGCTACTACTCACAAATACTAGACCATGATTGATAACCATCACCTTCGTGTGCGCATGGCGCATTGGCGGTCGTGACAAAAGGACTTCTTCCTCGAGTAGGTTACTTTTATCATAGATAGAACCCCAAAACCGGGAAATTGTCGAAGAGGGGAAAGACGTCTAGAGTCGATGGGAAAATCGTCGCAGATTCCCAGCAGACTCAAACTGTATGGACAGAACGCGGAACAGACGTTCATTATGTGCTGAAGCAATTCACAGGCCCCATCACACCAGGTGTCGAACTACCAAGCCCTTTCTTTCCTTCGATGATGTCATATCAAGCGTCCGTGAAGAGTATGATCACAGTTGTACGTGGTGAGCTCGGCTGTGTCAATTACAGCCCGAAGATATGACAAGCAGACGTCCGTGATACCCGCAAACTTCAGCCTCGGCGCCTACGCGCTGGGACGGCACACCAGCTTGTGGGTCCTCCAGTCAGACCGATTGCACGCCGACGAGCAATACTTCACCTTCTTGCACTTCCCGCACACTAGCAGCTTTGGCTTCCCGGGCCCGCCACACGCCATGCACCTCTCTACGGAGCTCGGCTCAGAGGCTGGGGGTCCCGCACCGTCGCCCGGCGACGTCGCCATGGCGCGGCCCTGCACGTCGCGTGTCCGTCGCAGCACCTCTGCATCCCGCAGTCTGCTTGTGATCCCGGGTGTGATGACCGGCTCGAGGTACGACACCGCGAAGAGCGGCGAGATCGCTACGCGCGTCGCGTGCGGGCGCAGCGCACTCCATACCTCCGCGGGGACGTCCGGCATCGTGTCTGGAAGGTTGCGCCCGCGGCCGCATCCACAGATCGCCGGCAGAGTGTCGGGGCGGTCTGAGATGGGGATGTGCCCCGCGCTCGTGTACTCGCAGTTGGGCGTGTGCGACCATGTGCGGCAGCGCTCGACGACGGCGGGCAGGAATTGTTTCCATGCAGTCACCTCCGCGTCTGTGGCGGGTATGGTCATAGTGGTGGGCGGCGTCGGGGGTGAGCCTAGTACAGCGGCATCGTAGGCGGCAAGGGAATGCTCATCGAACGGGATTACGGCTGCGTCCGCCAGCAGCGTAAAGGACGGTACGTCCAAACGCAGTTGATGGACGACAATAAGCAGTACCGCTCTCTCACTCCCTTCCTGAACAATCCGGAAGATACGTGCGCGAGAGCCGCTGCGACCCACGCCAGCAACTGTGTTGATGATAGCCTGGATGCAGGCCTTGATGCTGACGAGAGTGGCGGAGGATCGGACGGAGGGATGGTCTATCCTCTGCGCGATAGATGCTTCGCGGATCGAGAACTGGAAGGCGGTGTGCGTGGCGATCCAGTCGAGCTCTCCCTTCTTCTCTAGGTTAAGGACGGGGGCTGCGTCGAGATTGACGTGATGCATGTTCCATGGCGTTGGTCCTACAGTTCTGAGGATGGGGAACGCGTTCACTGGCGCCGTCGCGCTTTCGCCCTTGGGCGGGTTGAAAGGTGGCGCAACGACCTGGGCGTCATGAATCAACCCGAGTCTGAGCAGACTGAACGCGGAGGGTAACTCACCTCTACATATAACGACGTGCGGGCAACGCGCAGCTTGTGCTCGCCCCCGTTGACGGGGTACGGGAAACGAAGCAATCGGCGTTGGTCGCCGACAGTCACTTCCATCGTGCACGCACCCGTTTGCTGGGCACTGATCGAGACAGTTGGCGAGACAGGTGACGAGAACCCTATCGTGGACAGATCGAGTTTCGCGGTCATCGTCTTCACACTCTCGTACCTGGCATTGGACAGTTGGACAGTCACTGCCGATTCGTCTGTAATCAGCGTACGGGCGCATTCCACGCGGGGTAACACCTCAGAGACGTTTGTATCTCGGAAGACACCCGGCCGATGTTTGACAATGCGGACGTGGCGCGTGTCCGTCAGAGGGACGGAGAACAATTCGAGAAAACCGCCGAGCCTGCGCATGAACCTGCTAGATGTAGTTGGAGTCGATTTGATTGCAAACCTAACTTCGAGTTTCGGGAGTGTGAGCACCCAGGACGGAGCCAAGAATGACAGGACGAGGAAACGTGCATCCTTCACGCCGCGCTCGTTGCGCACGATGACTACCTCGGGCGGCGTGGAGGAGGACGCTTCGACGTGGCCCGCAATAGCATGGAGGTTGCACCCGAACGCGTTGTCATGCTGGCCCTTGGTGAACAGGTTGCAAATCAGCGGCATGGAGCCACGACTCTCTGTGCCGTCGAAGACTTTCAGTTTGTGCGTGGGGACACTGAGGACAATGCAGACGACAGGCGGGACGTCGTCCCATCCACGGAAGACACTGAAGTCGTTGCTGTCTGGCACGAGGCATCTCCACATAGGAGTAAGGGAGGGTGTAGTGCTGATGCCGAAGACATGCAGTAGAAGGCAGAGCTCTTGGTAGTAGTTCAAGCCGACGAGACGCTTGCGGTCTGCTGCGACGAGCTTGAGGAAGACATCCACTGCCGCCTCCCATCCGCCCACGCCGGGAACGATGTGAGACATCGCCAGACGCACTAGCTGGGCGAAGCCAGCGCGGTCATGGTGCTGCAATGCCAATATCTTGTGCACATCGGGATTGCGGAGGTTCTCGAAGACCTTTTCGTCGGCACACATCTGATCGTAGACATCGAAGAGGAGGGATCCCAGCTCAACAGAGTCGACAGCGATCGGACACCTAGCGTACTTCAGCGGATCTCCTGCGGAAGGGTCGCACCAAACGACGCGCTCGTGGAACTGTCCCGCCTCTGCATCCTCCGTATTGAATAAGAGCTCATGCACGTTGGAGATGGTGCTAAACCCCGAGAGGAGGGTGCGAGGAGCAAGGCCGACTAGTAGGGACATCGTCGGTACGTCCCCACACATGCGCCCAAGCAGAGCTACCGTCGTGTCCTTCCCTTGGGGCAGCAACGTCTCCGTGTACAAGACGGAAGTGGGGATGGGCTTGAGTAGTGGTCTGGTGGATATAAGAAGGTTGAGTAAGCCAAGATGATCCATCAAGTTCGACGTGTCGATCACGTCGAAGCTAGAAAGCGATGGCTCGCCATCGAGTTCCAATGCCTCTGCGGAGCTCAGGGAGAGAAAGAGACGGGTTGTAAGGTTCTTCGACGCGTGGTCGAGCGCCTTGCAGAAGTGCAACACGTCTCCAACACAGAAACGGATGACGATGCGACCAGGCGACGCACTGACGGCCTCCCGGAAGGCACTGCACCACGAGTGGAATTGTTCTTTCACGACTTCTATGGGCGTTCTCTGGGTACCATCGCGGAGTACAGGTACGAAGGCGGCGGACAGGTGGAATGCCTGGAGAGGAAATGTGCCATAGTGTGGGTTGAAGGTCTCTCCGTGGAGGTGGTACACGAACGTCGGATTGAGTTTCGTCGCGCCAGCACTGTCTTGTATGGAACCAAAAGTGGTACCGGTCCTCCAATATCGCTGATAGATCTCCTGCATCGGGCGCAGAGCCTGCTCCCAGTGCATGCCAGGGCCGCGACTAACAAAGGGCACGACCCGCTTCAATTGATCCTTGGATAGCTGCCTCTGCTCGGCACCCAAGTGGTCATGCCGAGTACGCGGGAGCAACGAGAAGGCAGCATACAACTCCCAGTGACGGTGGACTTCGGCTAGAGTGTATGTACTGCACATCGTGAGGTAAGCTCCAAACTTCGAGCCCTGCCAAGTCTGCAAGGACACCGAAGCAGATGCCAACACTCGAGAATGAGACTCGAGCAACCGGTAGCTTTTCTCGTCCAGATAGAAGTGATAGAAGATGTTCCATACGTCGTCCAGGGACTCTCCAGAACAGACGAGAGAATACAATAAGATGTTACGGGCTGCGGAGGCTTTGATGAGCACATATAAGCATAGCAAGTGACAGTCAACTCGCCCAGGATAGCGGGTTCAATATCACAACAGGTGAAGTCGAGGCCCCGGGTGTTGTCTACGGGCTGGATAAGTAACAAACCCAGCAAGATGGTATCCATTACTTGCCAGTCTGTTCATGGACAGTATACAAGACATTGCGAGGATCACCGCATCCCAGGAGGAGCACGTCGGCCCTCTGCTCAACAGGAAGATCCTGCGTTAAACAGGTGGCTGGCGTGTTTCCAACAGGATAGAAGTAGTATTTGAATGGCCAGGTTAGGGGATGAGACATAGTCAAAACGGGTTTCCTGCTGGGGCCCAATCGCAGTGGACTGTCTTCATCTTACCTCGCGCGTACTTATAGCTGGAGGCCAATGCTTCTCTTCGCGCAGCGTGGAGTCGGCGCTCATCTAAAGTTCCACGGGGGAAGACAAAAGGCGTTCTGTTACTACTTGCGTATGCAACGTGGTAGTGGATTACGAATCTAGGCATTCACGACAGCCAGGCGGAACATGTGAACCCGTCGAGGCCAGCATGCACGCAGCGGAATGCCCTGCATGGTCTATGGCACACGTCCAAGTCGTATGAGGTCATGCGCGATACCGACAGAGACACTTGGGTTCATGGAAGCGATCCGATCCATAATAGGCGTCGGCCTAAGCACAGACTGAGTAACACATTCTACGACTACATCAATACCGCACCATGCGAGGTAAGTATGTACGGACCACCGACCCATCCTCGAGCTCCGGTAATACCAAATCCGGCAAAGGATATGATATCCAGCTCAAGAGGGAAAAGGTACTGAGACGTTCGCTCGCTCTTGACACGGCCTGACGCTCGAACATCTGCGTGGAGCATCGCAGTCGTGAGCAACATGGGGAAGGTTTGGCCGTGTCGCCGCACAAGGAGGCAGGTTGGCACGGAGCGAGAGTTTTCAGGCAAGAGCGTGGGAAGTTTAAGGCAGGCACTTCGATCAGTACATCAGTACATAGTAATTCCCAATATCAATGGTTGCCTGTCGATCAGTACGACTACTTATTAGCACTTACAACGGTGGGATGCGACGCTGACGCTCCTCTGCGTACCAACTGATGTAAGTACGTTCGAGCTGTCTATGTTGCTAGCTTCAAGGGCACGCTTCCTAACACTTCCTGAAGGTCTAGCTCCCGTACAGTATATATTCAGGACCGAACCCCATCATCCTAGTAGCGAGCAAGTATTGTCACTCACTGCTCATTCACTACGTCTTGGAGCTCCTGCCAGTCAGCACTAGCTCTACACATTTCCCGGAAGAGGCCAGCGGGCCTTGATATGAGGAGGCGTGGCTTATCGAATTCCAATATCCTCCCTCCCCCTAGAACCATGATTCGATCGTAATCGAGGACCGTTTTCAGTCTGTGAGCGATGGTGATCACTATCGCTCCCACGAACACCTCGCGAACAGTACGTTGTATCTATCATAATTAGAAATGTCAGGTACCAGCATTCGGGCAGCGCATCTCTAGAGACGTACCTGTTCATCCAAATGTGAATCTATCTGCGATGTTGCCTCGTCCATGATGACGACGTTACTGCGTCGTAACACTGCGCGAGCCATAGCAACGAGCTGGCGCTCTCCAGCACTCAGGGAGCCCGTTTGACTCATCGGCATGTCCAAGGAAACTTTGCGCCTGTTGGATGAATGACTGAGAACGGACAGAAGGTGACACCGTTCAAGCACATCGAGGCATTCGTCATCCGAGTGTTCATCGAAGGGGTCAATATTGCTCCTCAAGGTGCCCGAGAAGAGAGAAACATCTTGGGATATGATGGTCTGGAGAAAATCAGTGCGTGAGGGACAAGGGGGACATGGCAATACGTACAACGCGTGTGCGGAGGTCATCCAGCCCAATTTTGGCGATGTCTATGTCGTCAATTCTGTAGCATGGCATTAGACCCGCTACACGTAGATTCAATAGCAAACTTGCATGATACGGCCATCGCTAGGCTCTATCATCCGTAGGAGAGATAATGCCAATGTCGATTTTCCTGTTGTAGTGTTGGCGTGCATAGTGAGTGAACGATCATGCATATGGCACACCTGAGCCAGTCCTGCCAACCTATATCTCATTCGGTCAGAGAAATCCAGAATCCAGAATCCAGTTGGGTGTAACATACCACGCCAATCTTCTCGCATGGCTTTATGGTGAAAGACAGGTTATGTAGTACGGCTGGCAGATCCGGTGCGTACTTGACGACGAGGTTTTCCACTACCAACTGCCCATTGCTAGAAGGCCAGTACGCAGGAGGTCGGTGATCGGCGACAATCGCAGGGGCTTCCTGTGGTGCATCGAGGTATTCTCCAATACGCTCAACAGAGTTGAAGTCGAGCTCAAGTTGCGCCAAGACTCTACATATCATCAACACGAGTGACGTAGATGGCCACTTGGCCTGACTCACTTGACAAGCACTCGCGAGGCCTGGGCAAACACACCTGCTTGAACAATCACGATCGCAGCAAAGCCAGACGACACTGAGCCATGAAGTGCGAATATCGTGGTGAGGAAGACCACGCCAGAGCCGAGGCCTACAGAAATACTGTCAGCATAACTCTGGTGCGCTGCGTTGCTACTGACAGTCATATCGCCATTGTAACCATCCAGAGACAAGCCACTGTTGAATCAAATATAATATGAGAAGTGCTCTCAGACCCGAAGCCCATGTCACGCACATAAACATGATCGAAGCATTGGAAGTTGTCAACCCGGCTGTAGAACCTCGCCTGATATATCTCCTCCATCCCGAACGCGCGAACGTGAGGCAGCCCACGCAAGAGCTCGTCGAAGCCTGCAAAGGCCGGGGATAGAGAGATCGACTCCAGTCGCCGTAGATCGCGCGAAGCTTGTACGAAACGCGGGGCGAGTCGGATGTAGAGCCACGCAATGAACAGCGCGAAAGGCATGAAGGTCGGCACTACCCAGATGATGACGAAAAGCGAAGCTAGGAAGTTGAAGCACCCAGAGAGAGCAGCGCGGGCTGAGTTTTGCAGCGTATTGTCGACTGTGTTGATGTCGGAAGTGAAGCGATTGAGTATACGGCCAATGGGGGTGACGTCGAAGAAGCGCGACGGTGCTCCAGTGAGTCGACTGAGC
Organism: Fomitopsis schrenkii; assembly: GCA_000344655.2. Classification (NCBI taxonomy): domain Eukaryota; kingdom Fungi; phylum Basidiomycota; class Agaricomycetes; order Polyporales; family Fomitopsidaceae; genus Fomitopsis; species Fomitopsis schrenkii. The sequence continues at coordinate 171,822 of KE504140.1, forward strand.
ATGCCTGAGAAGAGCGACCGAGAGGCCTGCAAGCTCGAGTAGTATCCCAGAGATATGATGGATATCACGGCCAGGGCCCCAGAGAACGATATGCAGAGGAATATCAAAAGCCATGGCCTGACATCCACATCGGGCGGCGGGAGCTTGTCCCATATCGTCGGCGCCTGCAGGAGCGCCATGAGAGACGAACCCGTATTCTCGTAAGCTTCACCCCAGCGAGCGATGAACAACTAGAAGGGTTTCAGCGGACTATTCGCAGCACTTTGGTCTACTCTCACCTGGTTTGCGATGGTGATCAAACGAACAAGAACCATAAAAATCACAGTGAAGAACCAGCAGAAAAGGCCTGCCGCGCGGATATAGGTCCGGTACGTCTGCGCAGAGACACGGCCTTCGGCGCGAGCTTCAGCCTCTATCAGCTTGCCGTTGGCTCCTTTGGCATCCTTGGGTGCAGGCTTCAACTGGTCCTCGAGGTCGGCCTCGTTTTCCACGGCAGTCGATAATGATTCTGGTGTTTCTGCTTCCCCTGGCACTACATCCTCGACCTCAACAATTTGTGCAAGCTGGCCCTGCTCTCGTAACGCTTGAGTGGACCCCTGGTGAATGACGGAGCCACCAGATAGTTCGACGAGGTAGGAAGCTTTCCAAAGACAAAGACTGATGTGGTGAGTAACGAGGATGATTGTTCGACCACGGGCTAGGCTTCCAGTAAGGGCGTAGTTGACCAAGTGCTGAGCGGTATGCATATCAACCGCCGCCAATCTAGTCGAGGTGTGTCAGCGCATCGGGGACCACAAATATTATGCTACTCACGGATCATCCAAGAGGAGGCACTGTAGACGAAGGTAAGTACTAGACGACCCTGAGGCACGCATGACCACTCACAGTAGCTTGGGAGTATAGTGCGCGAGCTAGGGCTATTCGCGCACGTTGACCGCCTGACAGAGTGATACCCTTTTCACCGATCTCTGGGGATATAGTCAGTACGACGTCATGCGAAGCAACGAGTATAAGTTGACCTGTCATATCGCCAGCTTCGAATATCTCCAAGTCCCGCTTCAGCGCACAGGCTTCGATGACAGCTTCGTAGCGTCGTTCATCATACCCATATGCGGAGTTGAAGATGATATTGTCCCGAATAGTGGCGTGTTCTAACCCTACTCGTCGTTAAGATGCTTTAGTTCCATATGTTTGTGAAATCGTCTCACATGGATTCTGGGCACAGTAGGCTACTTGATGCCCAGCCTTATTGATGATCACTTCCCCGGATAAGCAATGCATCTCTACGCAAGACAATCAGCCGGGTTTATCGCAGATGCTGAGAACACAAGCTCACCTCCTAGCAGTGCAGCCAGTAGCGCGCTCTTGCCCGACCCCGTCGCGCCGCTCACAAGAGTGAGCTTCTCTTTGGGGAACTTGATGTTCAGAGGACCCAGTCGGAACCTGGATTGGACGTCTCGAGGTGCGACGTCCCACTCAAATACACCATCCTCGAAGCCAATCGCGTTTGAGGACACAGAGGGCTTTCCAGACATCTTGAGAGACGACGCCCAATCGGGAACCTCGACCTCAGCAAGGAACTTCTCGATACGCTGCATACTGACGTAGGCTAGAAAGGAGATAATCAATATGTACTCTTCGTCGGGGATACGTGAACCCCACCGTGTAGCAAGGCAAAGAACTGATCGGGGAGCTGTGTCATGGGATCTTGTATGTACGAAAATAGGGCAATAGAGGTGAATGCCTTCGCGACTGTAAGTCTCTGGCCAGCTATGAGGGTGTAGCACAAGAATGATGCGACAGCTGTTGCGGATGGGATCCAGGTCCATATGAAGGTGATGAAGACTGAGACGATGTTGTCCTTGACGCGCCATTTGAGCTCGGTCTCACGCGCGTCTCGCACACGGGCAGACCACCGATGTTCTGCGAAGTCATGAATAAGCCGAGTCGCCTCGCATGAACAAATTGATAAAGCAAACCCCAGCCGTAGTACTTGAGGAATCGGATATTTTGGAAGAGTTCATTCACAAGACTCATGCGTCGGTCGCGGGCCATCCAGGATTGACGTGTAACCTAGGGTGTCGTCAGACAGAGTGTACAGAGAGTTAGTGACCACTTACGTAGACGTTGTACTTTGCAAGAGGGTAGTTCAGGACGTACGCGACCAGCACTACGACTACCGCTGCAAGGGAGCTCCACCCCAAGACGCTGATTCGGATAAACAATGGAGTTCAACGACTAGGACCAAAGGGACAGCTACGTTCACATACCGATAGAGGAAGATGAGTGCAATAGTAAGGCGTACGGGAGCCATGAAGAACCCGGAGAACATCCAGAAACGATGTGCTACTGAGTACGCATCACCTCTGTCAATTTCTAGTGAGCTGATGTATTGGATGCCTTCATTGGGAGGTCGTACTGCATCAAGTTCACGATCCGTCCTAGATCGGCATTGTCACTCTCTTTGTCTTCGTGTGTAGTCTTCCCGCCGACATCTCTTCTCCTCAGGGCTCTGTGACGAAGAAATTTGACAACGAGCGCTGGCTGTATGCATTGCTACGCACTTGTAGTGGAGTGCGCAGAACAGCTGGCCCCGAGTCCGCTCGTAGCAACGACGCGTGTACCAATTCTGGTAGAGGTCCACCTGAGCGAAAGATAGGTTGGCCAGGAAGGTCATGAGAGCCCAGAAGTAGGCACGTTGTTTCGATGCAGGAGATGGGTCCGCCAGTGCTGACAGGATCTCCTGAAGAGCGTACGGGGGAACAAAACCTGTTGATTGCAATCACGTATTGGCAAGCGGCCGAGACGATGCGGTCATTCACAACGTACCGAAGATAGCACTCCATAGCTCAAGAGCTAGGTCTATGATGAGATCTAGGGAATTGGATGCAAGCAGGAACCACAAGAGCGAATATGTTGGGTGCCTTGACGGGACCATCAACGAACTGAAGATAAGCCAATAAACCACTCTCACTCTTGCTTGTATCTCAGATACTTAGTGAACACGTTCTTGTGTTTGAAGTAGGGAGATAGGCTCCAGACATCCTCCTCGTTCAATGTGCGTGAGGTCGCAACCTTGAAAATGGGCTCTACGAAGGAAAAAGTAGACCATGTCCACAAGTTCACACTGTCCTCTGGCATTGTGGTTTTACTCGAAGGCGGCTATTGTCGGTGTCAACATACGGATACACAACGAGATTGTGCTGCTCACGGCTCCATGCTTTGCGACGTGCTCTGTTGGAAGGACCGCTCGCATTGGTAACGATCCCGCTACCCAGGCCAGCGCGGTCGTCCATACGAGTTGCACAAGCGCAAGCGTAGCGAGGACCGGACTGCGTTCCTCGCCGGCAAACCTCTGCAAGACGTCGACAAAAGCGATCGCAGCATGTGCAAGGTAGAGCAGAATGAGAAGATAGGGCGGAGTTACGGGAGGTTTGAACAGTGTTCTCAGTACAGCGTATGACTGACAGAGAGACGGTCGGTGATTATGCGCCTAGTGGAGCAATTACTACGCACCCATGTCGTCGCCGTCACGGTCGCCTGCACTGCCAAACCCTGATCCCCAGCCAAGACGCTATAAGTGAGCACGCCGATCCAAACAGCAGCCTCCAGCGCAGATCCTAGCACAAGTACCCTCGCTTTCCAGGTAGAAGGAGACTCTACATGATGCGGCGGCTCCTCCAAGTCCTCGAGGGTGAGGAAGTCCCTGAAAGGCGACACAAGCGTTTGTAGAACTCTGCGCACCACAAGAGGCCAACGCACAGAAGAGAACACGTCACAGAGCAATAGCAGCAAGCCCACACCGCCAGGCAGCAGCGTGTCGACGCAAAGTTTCCGCTGTGAGGGAGACACCCATGGTAGAGTCGCGGCGTTGAGGATCGTCGCGTCAGCAACGTTCGTCCATTTGAACGGCGACAGTAAGGCAGACTCGCTGTGCAGAATGACCTGTAGCAAGCTCATGATGGCAGGATAGCATCTGGATGGCCTGCAGTCAAAGGACCCCGGGTAAAAAGCTGGTGTCTTCAAGACGGACAAGTAATAGTCACCGCAGAAGCGAGCCTCAGCGAAAGTTCGGAAATCCCTGTGCGCCAGAAGCCCACTTATCGCACACGTTTCCATGATCTTACGTGGTCGAGCCTTTATCTCACACGTTGTCGCCCACCGACACGCTCATTGCAGAATCACGCAAAGGTTGATATTACGAGTCTACGACAATGAAATAATTCGAATGACGTCAAGATAGGAGGAGAGACGATGGGCGTTGGGCAATTCACGAACAGATGTTCTGAGCCGTGCTCCTGGAATGCCGAATAATGTTTCATTGGAGCTCAGCTTACTCATGCTTTATTCAGCCGTATTCTTGACCATACGCGTGGCGCAATTGAACACACCATGGACACTGCGGTTTGAAGAGCAAGGTCGTTGACGTCAAGAGCGATCGTTGACAAGGCCGTAAAGCGTTAAGAAGCTTGCAGTTCCATACCACGAAACCATGCGCGATCGTAGTCTGCAATCAGCAGGACTTGGTAGCCTGGAACGGCTGGTGCCGCCAGAACGTTTCCGTCACCCAGAGACGCGGAGCTCTTGATCGCCGAGGCACGGGAGAATTCATGGGGAAATGGGATCCGAAGCCACAGAGACAGCGTCGGAGAGATAGGATCGGACTCGGAGGAAGGCTTAAAGGCACACCGATGCACGTAGTGTTTTGAGCCAGCCACATCCTACACGCCCGACAGTTGGCACTTATGTTCCCGAGACTGAGTTAGACATCCAGCGCCGTGTCCGTACACTTCTGTATGGCGTAACCTACCCGCGCGGGGTGCTTAGCCAGTAGGAAATCAACACTCGGACAGCGGATCATGACCCCGCACCTATTGGCTGAGGCAGGGCGAACTAGGCATCGTGGTCCGATGTTCCGTGACGTCTCCAGGCGTCGTGCCGTGGGGTGAACACCGGGGAGAGAGCGACTGGGTACGGTGGTACCAGCGGGGGTTGGGCGCAACACGGCTAGCGTAGGAGCCGATCTTACATGCGGATTGTCCTTCGGGCCAGAGTAGATCGAGAAACCTCCTACGGCGTAAGTGGACCAAAAGTGGACAGTGAGAACATTTGAGAAGGGACATTACCGCGCACGACGGCGTAGACGCTGTCCGCCGGACCTGCTGATCCCTAGCTCCGCGAGGAATATAAAGACCCTCCGAAGAAGCGAGATTGCACGACACTCCCAGCAACAGCGCTCTTACACCCAGCAGGTTCGGTTTCTTGACACAGCCAGACGTCGTGGTGGTCAGAGACAAAGAGACAATCCTAGCGCTCGCCGCTCGCTTGCCGGGCCACGCTCCGACTCTCGACCTCATAGTCATCCTCGCTTTACTCCACCACCATCTCCCTTCACCCTTTACCTCATACCAACCCTTCATCTCTTGCATCGTCCAAATCTCTTAATACCCTCGGTTCGGGCTTCATTGAGTCTGTTGCCCCCACACTTGTGTTCGACTACCATCGTCGCTAGACTACTCGCACACACCTGTAGCAAGACACCTCCTACTCTATACCATGGCCCCCTCTCTGACTCACCCTATGGGTGTTAACTTCATTGACGAGCAAAAGCCCGTCAATACCGACGCCGCTACTTACTATGGTGGCGAAGAGCAATTCAGCCGCTCGCGAACGTACAGCGCCGTACGTCTTTGTCTCCACTCTCTCTCAACGCTAGTGGCTCACACCTCGCAGTCCTTTGCACATGGCTACAACCCCAAACGCGCTCCTGCTTTCAATGAAGACTGGATCCGGAGATCGCGTCGTATGTCCCATGACGAGAAGGGGACAGGTCCCCGTCGGTTTTTGATTGATGTGGAAGAGACAATTCGTGTAGTCCTTGAGCAAGAGGACACAGACGGGGACTTCCAAATTAGCGTCACAGATGCTGGTCCCAAGCTCATGTCGCTTGGGACCGCGACGAGCAATGGCTTCAAGACGTTTGACATTCGCGTTAGTGACTCGGCCCCTCTGTTAGCGCATACATCTGACTTCAATTAACAGGGAACATATATGCTCTCGAACCTTCTGCAGGAGCTTGCGCTCGCGCGCGATCACGGTCGCAAGCGTATTGTCCTAGACGAGGCGCGTCTGACGGAGAATCCGGTCGACCGCCTTTCGCGTATGATCAAGAACTCGTTCTGGCACGCATTGACGCGTCGCATTGATGGGGATGGTCTCGAGATCATCTGCGCCGACCCGAAGAATCGTACCGGCCGCGTTAACCCCCGTATCTATGTGCCACACGCTGAACCCGCAATGGCTGAATACTACCGCAAGGTCGCCGCAGAAAAGCCGCACCTGAACCTCGACGTCCAAGTACTGCCGCCCGTGCCCGATGACCCGCACTATGTGAAGAGCTTGAACAACAAGCCGGGTATCCTGGCTCTTGCGATGAATGAGGTTGATGACGGGAAGGGTCGCAAGACACTGAAGGGCATCCCATTCGTCGTGCCCGGCGCTCGTTTCAACGAGGTTTGTTCAGGATCTATGTGCTGTCGAGTCTTGCGTTGATTGGCATTGCAGTTGTATAACTGGGACTCGTACTTCATCTCTCTCGGGCTTCTGGTGGATGGCTACGTCAACCTGGCCAAAGGCATGGTCGACCATTTCGTCTTCGAGATTAAGCACTACGGCAAGATCTTGAACGGCAGCCGCAGTTACTACCTGTGCCGCACGCAGCCACCATTCCTCACCGACATGGCGCTTCAGATCTACAACCAGCTCGACCGGTCAGATATGGAGGCGAACCGCGCGTGGCTCAAGCGTGCCATCCAGGCCGCCATGAAAGAGTACCATACCATCTGGGTAGCCGAGCCACGAATGGACCCAAAGACGGGTTTGTCTCGCTTCCGCCCCGATGGACTCGGTATCCCGCCCGAGACGGAGGCGACGCACTTCACGCACATCCTGGAGCCGTTCGCGCACAAGCACGGGCTATCCGTCCTGGAATTCAGCGAGCGCTACAACGATGGCGTCATCAAGGAGCCGGAGCTCGATGAGTATTTCCTCCACGATCGCGCCGTACGCGAGTCCGGACACGACACGACGTACCGGTTCGAGAAGCGCTGCGCCCATCTTGGGACTGTCGACCTCCAGGCGCTCTTATACAAGTACGAGGTCGACATCGGCACGGCCATCAGGGAGGTCTTCGACGACGAGCTTGAGCTGGAAGAGGACTTTCCTTTGGCCCCCTTCCCCCCGTCGCCTGAGGCTTATGCGAACCCACGTCGAGAGAGCTCCAAGGCCAGGCCCCAGTCGAGCGCCATATGGTTCGAGCGTGCTGAGTTCAGGAAGAAGATCCTCGACAAGTACTGCTGGAACGAGAGCAAGAGCCTGTACTTTGACTATGATACCGTCCAGGAGAAGCAGATCCTATATGAGAGTGTCACAGCATTCTGGACGCTGTGGGCTGGGTGTGCGAGTGAGGAGCAATGCTGGAAATTGATGTACGTGGCGTACCTGTACCCCATTACTGTATAGCCCCATTGACAGGCTGTCCACAGCTCGAACTCACTCAAGAAGTTCGAAGTCTTAGGTGGGCTTGTATCAGGAACTGAGGAATCTCGGGGCAAGATCTCCCTTGATCGCCCTAACCGTCAGTGGGACTATCCGTGAGTGGATTCCAAACCTCATGTGCGCATCATGATACTGACACGGTAATCATATCCAGCTATGCTTGGTCAGTACATTCTGTGCCATGATGTAGGTAACTTGCTGAATATCTCACAGGCCACCCCATCAAATCATGACTTGGGTGGGTCTCGAACGTTATGGTTACCTCGAAGATGCCCAGAGGCTGGCGTATAGGTGGCTATATATGTGGGTGGACCTCCCAGCCCGGGCCTGGTCTCAATCAGCTGATGGTAATTGAATAGGATGACGACAGCTTTTGTGGACTTCAATGGTGTGGTCCCAGAGAAGGCGCGTTCCAAACGCGGAAGTGGCATGGCAGCGGGCTGACATGACTCCGTTTTAGTTCGACGCCGTCAAGCTCTCTCATCTGGTCGATGCCGAGTATGGCAATCAAGGTGTTGACTTCAAGATGGTCCCCAGAGAGGGCTTTGGCTGGATGAATGGTGGGTCTTGTTGACAAGCGCATGGTCAACCACATTTGTGACCATTCCTGCGTTTTAGCTGCCTACCAGGTTGGCTTATCATTCCTCTCCACTGGTATGCGGCGCGCGGTGTCGGCGTGCACCAGCCCGGAGGTCGTCTTCGGCGCAGCAGCTAATCAGCAACCCGTCAACGCACCCGTATACTCGTCCGCCCACACAGACGTGCTCGATCTTGCTATGGAGAATTTGCAACTTTCGGCACCTCAAGATGTGCCCAACTGAATTTCCGCCCGGTTTCTGTGAATTCTACGACTCGCGGACATGTTACACTAATTCAACGTTCCTTTCAGGGCGTAATTCTGTCCATCTGCCCACCTTCGGTCCAGTCGCTCTCTCTGCATTTCCATCCTCTCTTAGTTACCCGTTCACGTCGCTCAGTTAGATGATGTATAGAGTTCACATCTTGTACGATACATACCAAAAGCATTGCATTCTCGATTCCTGGACTGCAAACCAGCAACGAATATGCATGATGGACGCTACTCGGCAACAAGCCTCGACCCTTCGCCCGCAAGCAAATTGGCGGAGGTAATGGAGCCGAGCGTCGCCACCGCAGTGCTCACTTGGACCCGACGACCATCTCTGCGACGGTATGTACCTTGATGCTGTTTCCGTCGGTGGCAGGCTTGCTCGTTCCCCTCTTATCCTGGCTGTATCACGACCACAAGCCTGCTGAGCCTGGTCTTCTGAAGTTCGAGCTTCGCCATTACCATGCGGTATCTGCGGACGCCAGGGTCGCCTTCCATGATGCGCGTCCCTTCAATAGTCTGGCAACAAACCCATCCGAGTCGCCAGAGTATACTCTTCGTAGCAAACCCGTGAAGATTCGACGGCCCACATCGCCCTCTGCATTGGCTGAAGCACGTAGGCGATCCATCAGGTTCGCGCAAAGTACATCGCTCGACTGGGATGAGGACGAAATCCCGGGACCCGACGTTGAGAGCCGAGAGACACTGCTCGAGCTCGCGAAGATCACCAATAACGCGTACCTGGAGCCAGGAGAGCCTGGTTGGTATGATCTGGGAGAGGACTGGAATGTCGTGCGTACAACACCGTAGCTGACTGGTTGCACCTGCCTTACACGACCTCGTCAGGATTACCCCGTTGGATGGGAGCCCGATGACGACGGCTTCCGCGGGCATGTCTTCGCCACGCCAGACAACGCAACAGTTGTCCTGTCAATCAAGGGCACATCTGCAGGGGTTGTAGGCGGTGGCGGGCCGACGTCCAGGAGAGACAAGGTCAACGACAATCTGCTTTTCAGCTGTTGCTGCGCCCGGATCGACTGGACCTGGACAACGGTGTGCGACTGCTATCGCGGCGGGTGGAAATGTGAGCAGAACTGCTTAGAGGAGGCACTCGTTGAGGAGAGTCTGTTCTATACGATCGGAACTGTGAGTATTTGTTCATCGTCTTCTTGCAAGAACCGATTCTCAGGTCCGTGCTAGAATCTTTACTACAACCTGACCTATTTGTACCCTGAGTCCAATATCTGGATCATTGGACACTCGCTGGGAGGTGCTCTTGCATCTCTGCTCGGGGTGACGTTTGGTGTGCCGGTCGTCGCGATCGAGTCGCCTGGGGAGAAGATGGCGGCTCGGCGACTGCATTTACCCTCGCCGGTCCGTGACATTCTCTCTCGGTTCAAATAATATTGAGCTGCAACGGCCTTCCCCAGCTCGAAGTGCAGCACGTCACACATGTGTATCACACCGCAGACCCAATCGCCATGGGCACATGTAACGGCGTCTTCTCGTCATGCTCCTTGGGCGGATACGCTATGGAGAGCCGGTGTGTCCCCATATCTCGCCCAGCGCAGCCCTCATTTACTGACCATATGCATTCAAAGGTGCCATCTCGGTCGTTCTATTGTGTACGATACCGTGTCGAACCTTTCATGGTCGGTAGACATCCGGACACATGGGATCGTCAATGTCATCGAGAACTTGCTTTCTCAGCCGTGGCCACCAAGCGAGGAGATAGGTCGAGAAGTTCCGGAACCTGTCGTTGAAGACGATTGCGTGGTATGTGTTCTACTCGGGCTCATGCGGCGGGATAGTGCATCTTACCACTTGATGGGCGGTAGGAGTGTTTCAGTTGGGATTTCGGTGACTATCCCGCGCTCGAGTCCACCCCCATCGCCGCCAACATTACGAAGAACTCGTAGCTTACACAATTGCTCAAGACGAGTCGTCACGATATGTATACCCAACTTTAGAGATATCAGTTGTTCTATTCGGGGACGGCGCTGTGCGCATTGTTGTTCTCCGTGATGCAATGCAACAAAGGCATTGAACCGGAGACATGCGACGGACTCAATGATCCAGACAATGTGCTACGTAACATGGATTAGTATGTAATGGCGCATGCGATGCAAGGAACCGTCTATATCGTGATGTAAATCGTGTAACGTATAATGAGGATGCCTTCGTGGCACGCGTATTAAATTTTCACGGCAAAGCGGGATCGTTGCCTCAGCCTATGGCCGATCCTGTAGTAGATGAACCTGCACACGGAGGCCGTCAGACTTCAGGCGGGAAGGGAGGAAGACCGAAACACCCACGGTAATGGAGCCATGAGCGTCGCCAGGCCAGCCAACAGTGCCGTCGCACCAACCGTGCCGAGGCGGTCGTACATCTGGCCTGCGAACAGCGGGAACACCGCGGCGAACGTGCTCCGCAGCGCGCTGTTGCTGGCCATCGCGCTCGCGGCGATGGGGCGGTACGCGACGACGAGGTACGTGAAGACGGAGGTGAAGATGAAGACGATGCCCGTGCCGAAGGGCACCGACGCGATGATGGGCACGATCCACGGCACGCCGCGGTACGTCGTGAACGCGAGCCAGAAGAGCCCAAGCGGCGCGAGCAGCCCGCCCACTTGCCCCATGATGAGCCCCGCCTCTGGCGGCGGGTGCCCGTTGTGTTTCTCGCGTATGCGTGCGTTGTACCTGGGGGTGGGTGAGTGGGAGGCGCCGGGTAATACGGCGAGCGGAGGCGTACCGATTCCAGAGGGGCTGGGAGCAGACGGCCGCAATCATGCCGACGCCGATACCTAGGAAAGTGAGACCAGTCTGCTGCATGCTGAAGCCGTGCTTGTCCATGAAGATGATGGGGAATGCCTGAAAGGCAAGGTAGAGGATGCCGAGGAGTAACGCGGTCCTATGGTGTGTCAGTTTTCAGGGGTGGCAAGAGGTTTCCTCAGTGAGACGGGCTATGCGTACCAGGCATCCAGCAACAATACCATCCTGTCATACAGGAGGAGCTCTGGAAACATTGTCAGACGCGGCTAGTAAAGAGCTACATTTCGCGACTCACCAAATGGGACGTAGATACTCTGCATGATCGATCGAGCGAGGGATTTCTCGCGCCTATCGAGGGGTGCCCAAAACCTGCCATCTCCCGACGTTTTCCGCAGCCTTATTGCAGACCGCATGAGCCATCATTGGCATGTAACATGTAGTTGGGACATACCGTGCTGCCTTCCTCTTGAGCAAGACGGGTGTGTATGTCTCCGGAACGATCTGAAAACTGCCTCAGTGCGATGCATACGGTCGCGTGAGTAACCATTATACCAGAATGAGGAGACACAACATTGTGAATTGCCAAATGAGCAAGACGCGGTATACCCAGCGCCAGTTCACATTCTGCAGACGTGTTGAGCGAATGGTTTCAGTGAGTAAAACGATGGCATACTTGGCAGATATACCTGGATGACAACAGTAGTCAGTTTCCAGCGAGCTGTCGAGGATGACTGGGAAACATACCCAGAGACGAGTGGTCCTAATACAGGTCCCAGGAAGGGAGATATTGTGTACACGGCCATGGGTCTGCCCCCGCGTTAATCATAGTCCCTTGCAAGTCGTGGTGCAACGCACGTCGCAACATGACGGTTCTCGAAAAGGTCACTCACACTCCCTCCTGCCACCGACAGGAAGGCGGAGCTACAGAAGCCAGTGATGAATCTGAATACGAGGAGCGTGGCTGATGGGATGTTCAGCTCTTGTAACCAGGATTACTCCGTCAAGTGTCACTCACCGATATTCGGAGGGAACGCTACTGGCCACGTGAAGACGAAGAAGAGGAAATACGACACACGGTAGATAGCATTCCGTCCATAAAGCTCTGATAGCGGGCCTGTGACCAAGGGACCCAAGCCTATGAACGCACTCAAAGTTAGACCGCAGGAACAGTCTGAGACGGTGAGTGAACTTACCGAGTCCCTCGACGAACAGGCTGATACTCAGGATCGCTACTTCATGTGATGAGTGTAGGTCACGAGCGACGCCCTCTTCCGTCATGCTTGCCTAAACAACGACCGCTGTTCAAGAAACGCCACTGAGAATGAGCGCAATGGAGAACGCACACAGGACGACGCGAAGGCCGTACATAATGCAGAAACGCTGATCACCACGACGATGGCCCATTTGTGCAGAGGTGAGATGTGCTTCGGGTCCTCGGACGCGTCGAGCTGGACTAGGTATTCGTCCTGGAACTTGCGCTGTTCATTCCCGGACACTTCCTCTGTAGAGGGAAGGACGCTCTGCGCCTTCTCGAGCGCGTCGGCGTTCTGCAGCTGTTGCTTCTCGGGTTTCGAGAGCGTCCGCTGGCTTTGCGTATCTGCATCAGTGGGGAAAGACTCAGACATCCTCGAGGCCATGCAGAAGGGAGCGGAACGACCTGGTGAGCACACGCCAGTGGTGGAGCTCTACGCTCCGCTAGGTCTTTATGTATACGTAGAGCACGACCGGACTGGTCATATTCACACCGGAGAAGTGGGCAAATCTCGGCCCATCCCGATATTGTGACCGTTGTCAGCTGGTTGGTTGGCCATGTCGGAGTCGAAGCCTGGGAGTTGAGTCTGTTTATCAGCCACCTATGCGCGCCATAGCGATCTCATCGCACGCCTGGGCCATCATTATCAAGCGACCGTCCCGAGTCGGAGCCCCTCACAATGTCCGTGCATGCAGACTTCACTGTCAAGACGCCGAGGATCATGCCTACGGGCCGGTGATGCCTCCTCCTCCTCCTGTAGCGTTCACACCCTTCTCGGCTGCTAACAAAGACATACCTTGCGGCTCAACTCTTGAGGTTGAGCCTTTCGCAAAGTCTCATCTGCCAGTAAGACATGAGTCTACCCTCTAAAAACACGCAGACAAATTTGACGAGACTGACGTATGAATCAGCCACTGCGAAGAGATTGCGCGATGTGTCTAACAAACCATTTCGCAGCATCGTTATTGAGGTAGTGCGTCAGGGCGTCGATGCCACTTGGATTTTGTGGCACAGAGGCTCACGTCATCCGGTTTCGGTAACAGTGGTCCGACGTTTACTTAGTGGTAGTTCGACCACTAATTTTTTCGCCATATAGGAGCCTGAGCCTGAATAAGGGTACATCAGCAAAAAGGTATGGATTAGGATTAGAAATCCTAGGCCCACCCAGACCTAAAGTACAGTGCTATACAACAAGCGGCAGGTTGTTGCAATGTGATACAATCCTACGATGAGAGGACTCGCCCTACAAGAGTACTTACTATGAGTGCGTAGCGTGAGTCAGCTCTGGCCCAATACATAGTGTACGTACCAGCGATTCTCGCACAATACATGATGTATATAATACGTTCGGGAGCCTCGGGCACGGTGGTCTGAGGCATCCGTCCATGAATGACCCACTTTGAGCCCCGTCGAAACGCTCTTTCGCGCGATGTACGTATGATTCGCTGTGCTCCGACACGAGCTGCAGTCGGTGGAGGAACTGGACTACATCCACTGTGACCGAGCCTCAGAGTCAGACTCAGTCAAAGGCTGCTTCCCTTTGTAGCCTTTGGAAGTACGTAGTTAACGTTCCTCCGCGGACACTTGCAAGTTGCATACCAAACTTCGGCGTCCGAGAGACGGCCAGTATGTCAGATCTAGAACACCTAGCTAGATCACTGTTTCAGCCCCATGTTTGATTGCCTCGCAGGCGAGGGGAGGGTAAGGAGACCCCGAGGTTACATAGACGAGTTCGCCTGAAGAGCATACATTGGCGTGCCATAGCACCTGATCTGGCCGGTCCATACGTCTTGGTGATATCTTGTAGTCGAACATGGTTGCGGCTTTGACCGAGATAATGAAACAAGGACGCCGTATGTCACTGAAAGTTTGCCTCTTGAGGGGAAAAGATTGGATGCTAATTACGAGGCCCAGTACACTCATTGTCAACATTTTGTCGACCTCGTACTGCATGCAGCGCCAGCCGCCGCGGCCCGCTGGCAGTTGACGGATGCAATATCTGCACTAAGTCCCAGATATGGCATAACATATGGGCAATCACTTTTTTTGGCAATAGCGACAATTCCCTTCACTTCCCGACGCCGTCCGACCCGGGGTCGACAACTTCATCCTCGTCACCGACCACGGTGTGTACGCTACAGCACTCGGTGCGCTCATGATTCGTGCGCTGTCTGTCCAGAGGGCGGTGGTGGGCCCCTCCGGTCGGGTCGCCGTACGGGTTACACGTCGCGTGAGTACTAGTACTCGCCTCGGTCGCACATTGCCCACACGCTGACGGCCCATACAGCGGTTCGCGACAGAATCTCCCGCCGCTCCGCCCAAGAAAAAGAAGAGCATTTTGCGGCGGCTTCTATTCTACACCGCAGCTGGGACAACCACTTTCTATGTCGGCAGCGCGTTCGTCGCGTACAAGTATCCGCCGTATTATGACGTCTTCGTGCAGCAGGTCCCGCTTGGCGCTGCTGTCGTGCAGTTTGGCGAGGACCACGATTGGGATACCCTCACAGTGGACAAGGTCATCGCACAGGGAAAGAGCGCCTACGAGTACGTTCACAGTTTCGTGAGCGACCAGAAGGATCGGGGCGATGTTCTCCAGCGCGCGAAGGACGCTATGGGCCGGACCAAGGAGACGGTCGTGCACAGCGTCGAGGCGTCCAGTGACGCAGTGCAGCAGGCCGTGCAGAACCGCGTGCAGGAGACGAAGGACCGTTTGCAGCGAGCAGCAGGGTCGGCGCGGACGAGCGTGAAGAAGACGGAGGGTGGTATGGCCGAGAAGAGCGCACGGGCGGCGGAGGCTGTCAAGCGCGAAGCCGTGCACTTCTCCGAGGGTGTCGAGGAGCTCGTGCTCAAGGCTGAGGCAGCACTTGCTGCCCGGTTGGTCGACAACCTACCTGAGGCAACCACGACAGCAGTCCAGCCCGACGTCGTCAGTGCGCAACCTCGGGACAACGAGGTAGCCGAGACGTTGCCCAAGGATATCACGAGTGGGAATGTGTACGAAGCACCCCTGCCCATTGGATTTGAACCGCCTCCTGGCTTCTCGCGCCCTGCGCCTCCGAAGAAGGCAGCACCTCTGCCTGAAGCTTCGAAAGCTTCATCCCCTCCGCTTCCTCTCGTCGCACCTGCTGTCCAGGAATTCAGCGCCTCCGAACCTGTCATCTCCCAACTCGCCTCAGTGATCGACAACCTCGCTTCTTTCCTAAACGCCAACCCCGCGGCGGCAGAAAAAGCAAGGGATATCCTCGATACGGCCAAGGTTGACTTGACGTCACTTGCTACGCGGATTGATCAGGTCAAGGAGGAGGAGCGGACGAAGCTCGAGGCACGCTTGGATGAGCAGACCCGCGAGTACACGCTCAAGCTCCTTGAGCTCGAGATGGAAGCACAGGACAAGCTCGATAGCCAGGAGCAAGGCTTCCGCAAGTTCTTCGACGAGGAGCGGACAAAGTTCGTCCAGGCTTACCGGGAGAAGCTCAACCGTGAATTGCAGACTCAGAGCGAGATCATCAACGAGCGGTAAGAACTCCTGTGCCTTCTCTTGCCTGCGCGTAGTTGACGCTGTTGCAGTCTCAAGGAAGAGGTGATCGCCCAGGGCATCGAGCTTCAGCGCCGCTGGATCCGTGATATCAAGGTTCGCGTTGAGCAGGAGCGTGGCGGACGTCTTGCCAAGCTTGACGAGCTTGCGACCAACCTCAAGCGTCTCGAGCGCATCGCTCTCGACAACTCTGCTTTCCTCGATGAGAACATCCGGATCCACGCTCTTTGGGCAGCCCTTCGTGCACTGAACAACAACGTAGACGCATCCGTACGCAAGCCGTTCCGTGAGGAACTACGGGCGCTCCGACACCTTGCAGCATCTCGCGAGGACCCTGTAGTCTCCTCGGTACTCGAGTCGTTGGAAACCTCTGATGTCCCTGATATCGGCGTCGAGCCGTTCGCTGACCTCGCAACGTGGTTTTCGACTTCCGTTGCTCCCGCTGTGAGCAGCGTCGCCCTCGTCCCCGATCAGAATGCCGGCGTGCTCAGCCATCTCGCGTCACATCTCGTCTCGTCATTCACTTTCCGCCGGCAAGGACTGGTTCCGGGCGACGACGTCCTGAGTGTGCTCGCGAGGGCAGAATACTACCTGAACGAGAAGGATCTCGACAGGGCCACGCGCGAATTGAACCAGCTCAAGGGCCCTGCGCAGACCTTGCTGTCTGACTGGTTAGACGCGGCAAGGAGAAGGTTAGAAGTGTTGCAGGCGCTGGAGGTAAGTTATGCGTCAGTATGTTTATCCTAGTTGGTGCTGACTTTATCGTAGGTTGTACAGACACAGGCTACACTCGCTTCTCTGCTAGTAGCTCAGGACTAAAAGTTGTGCAGTTTGCTAGATCCACCATAATAGACTACTTACTGGGCACTACTTCTTGCAAATCTGTGTATCATTGACCATGCTACGCGGTGGGTCGCGCCAGCCTGCAGGTTTTTCGGACGCTTCGCGCGACGACTGGGCCAAGACTGCAACTGGTGTACTTAACTATTTCGCTGGAGGACCTTCGTGTGAGAGCTTGTGCATCAGGGCTTGAGCAGGAACAGGAGCTAACCTGTAATTGCCAGCCACCCAAGTATTATTGGTTCAGAACATCAGGCAATCCGCGCTATCAGGGCGCTACCGAGATACGCGTGAGGCGCTCCACCCAGCATATGTATATAGTATGCGACGGGCATGAGAAGTTCCCCCTCCGACCGCAGTCGTCCAGTGAGGATGTCAACAGAGGACAACGCCAAGATATCTGAGAAGGACGTAGAGGGCGCCGTCGAAACCGTGGTAGAGCCCCAGAATAAGGGCAGTGCGTTTACGACGACCAGATGGGAGCTACAGGCCTTCTACGTGTACTACATCGTGAGTTCCTGGTTATATGGGTCGTTGTTGAACATTGCGGAGGCAGATCCTGATCTTACACCTCCGCCAGGGCAACAATGGCCTGTCAGGTTTCAACTTTGGTCCTTCCCAGTTCCAGAACCTACTTTATCTGGCAGGCTATGACCCCGCACACGCGCCTTTCACAGTGCCTTGCAGCTCGGACTCCGCCTGCGTGCTTCCGTACCTCGGAGAGGTGCGGGATGGTGAGGATCAAGCGCTAGTATCGACGAGTGAAAACTCATAGCTCCGATTGACATAGTGAATTCGATTGTCCTGCTGACAAATGGCATCAGCTTCGCAATTCAGGCGGTGGTACTTTTGACAATCGGTGCATGGGCTGACTACGGCGAATGGAGGTATGGTGCACCAGTAACACTGCGAAACTCGTCTCACTTGATCACTTGTTCCCTAGGCCGAATATCACAATCTTCTTCACACTTCTCGCCGTCGGTGTGTCCTTTGCCTGGCTTGGCGTGGAGGACCCTGCGCACTGGAAGGCTGGCGTCGCATTGTACATCCTCGGACGTGAGTTGCTCTCCCTCCCGAAATTCGACGAACCTTTAGCTTGAAGCAGTGATTGCATATCAAGTAAGTCGCTTGTAAGGCACTGTATGTGTCTCGGCTAGATGGCTTCTCAGTGCGCCCTCACATTCTGGACTGCTGCATTCCCGGGCCTGGTGCGTGATCTTCCCGAGGTCAAAAAATCTGTGGAGGACACATCATGCGGTAGAAAATCGTAAGTATCCCCTTTTCGCGCGAGCGCACAAACCTGTTGAACATCGTAATACGCATACAGGCTGGAAGAACATGCTAACTTCGAATCGCTCGAGCGCAATCGTGTCTCGAATCTCTCGTTCACCGTCTGCTCTGTTGGCGAGGTCGTTATTCTGGCGATCATGGTCGGCATTCTGAAAGGCCTGCATCCCGACGCAAGCACCGAGAACAATACGAAGGCGTTCAGCGTGCTAATCGCATTCGCGGGAGGTGTTTGGCGTTAGTCTTTTTATATCTTCAAAAAATAGGCACATCGCTCACTGGTTTCCCCGTTATGTACAGTGCTCTGTGCAATCCCATGGTTCTGGCTAGAACAACGCCGTCCGGGTCTGTCCTTGCCACCGGGCGCGACACTGTTGACCGTCGGATTCAAGCAGACCTATGTCGCCTTTTCCGAATGCATGAAGCTGAAGCAGACGTTCCTGTATCTGGTCTTCTATTTCCTGATGTACGTCTTATGCCCCTGTCTGGAGAGAGAGGTGCTGATGTAGCCTAGGGGTGATGTCCTGAACACGACAGTGTGCGCACAGAGTATCTTGTCTTTTTATCCTGTCGTTGAAACCCTTTAGTACTGTCATAGCAACACTACAGAATAGGTTCATCTTTGAACGGGGCGACTTACATAATGCCTGTACTGATGTCCGCTCAGTGTGGTCTCGTACTCAACACTGGAGTTGACCTACCTTCTCATCGTGGGCCTTGTCGCGCAGGGGCTAGGAATCTAGTGAGCATCCCAACCTCGCTTCTGCTATCACTTGAGCTGATAGGATTGGCCCGCACAGCTTGTTTTGGCTCGTACAGAAATACTACAATATCTCTACCAAGGCTGTACGTCATCTTCACTACTTCCCAGCATCTCTCGGACTAGAGCGAATGTTCAGATGCTTTGTTTCAATGTCTTCTGGATTATTGTGAGTTGGGTCTGTCACAATGCTGGGTCGATATTTCTCATTCCGAGGTAGATCCTCACTGTATGGGGTCTCATTGGAATTCATACCGACAAGTTTGGATTCAAACATGTCTGGGAGATCTGGTAATAGATGTGTATGACACCCGAGGAAGCGGTAGCTGATGCAATGTCTATGTAGGCTCTATCAAGTGTACTACGGTCTCGTGGTATGCCCGTGGTATGCGTATAGTCAAACCATGATCAGCGAAGTATCCCCACTGCCTCAGATGTGAGACCGCGTCTACCACCCTCGCTCTGCATCCACTCACAGCTTTCTTTAGGTTCCTTTTCTTTGCCCTCTTTTCAGTGGTAAGTTACTGTGCAAGTCTCCCCCGCTAAGTCTATTTCACCGTTTTGTAGGTCGGGAAGACGTCTGCTTTCATAGGACCCTTCGTGTCCTCGGCAATCATCACCGCTTCGGGGAATAACGACAACTACCCATTCGTCTTCCTGTTCACGCTGTACGTTCCTCTCTCCACACTGGCACTCACACACATGGTCTCATATCTTCTTCGTGAAGCGGCACACTGAGCACAGGATTCTTGTACTTCGTAGACGTAGGCAAGAGCCGTGTAGAGTGTGATGAGTTCGTGGCGGCCGAAGCGAAACGGAAGGCGTTTGAGGTTGTTGAAGCGCCATGACGACCATTACACGTACTTCCCGACTTAGTGAATCATCAACGGGCACGGTAGCTAGCACATCACTCTTCGAATTGCTATGAATTCACCCGTGCACGCCCAATTGGAGTGAACGTAAATCGCTTGCGCCGTGTTCAGACGCGGTCACCTGCCAGTGGTTGCACAAAGTTCGATCTGAACAACCGAGATCGCATCGGGTGCTGGTGGCTGGTGGATCGTGTGCTTGATCCACATCTCGAACCCCTCAAGCGTCCACAACCGGTTGTAGATTTCATCTCAGGATTGTATGTAAGTACAACGTAGTCACCGACTATGGGCATCTATAAGCGAACGGCCTATCACTGCTAATTCCAAAGCAGAGTAATCACACCAAACCCAGGATGGCTCCAACTGACCCGAACTTCCCCGCAGGACTTGACATTCAAGCTTCCGTTTCCCATGGCCGCGATGAGCTGGAAGATAGGTTTGGCGAGAAGGCACAAACGCAAGCGATCGAAACATACGGCATTGCTGGTCGCGTCTGGTGAGCACTGAACACGCCTGAGGATAAACAAAGGTCATACTAGCATTTGTCTCATGTCCGTCACGCACAGGGAAGCATCGTATACAATGCTGGCCTACTTGGATAGCTCGCAATCTGCTGTCCATCTTGAGAAGTTCGAATTCGATCCACCGCCATTCACAGAAATCCTCCGAGACCCTCACCACGCACCCGCCGATAATGATGGGCTGGCTATCCTCGAATTGGGCTCTGGCACTGGATTAATCGCAGCACGTATAGCGTCATATCTGCGAGATGGCCGCGATGTTGTGGTCGCTACAGACTTACCTGAGGTCTGTGAGCTGCTGAAGAAAAATCTCCTGGACTACTCGGCGGTAAAAGTCCATCCTCTCTCCTGGGGTAGTAACCAGGAAGGATTAGCCATCGCGTCGACGCTCGGGTTGGGCTCCGCGTGTCACCTGACGCACATAATCTGCAGCGACTTGGTACGTTGCCAGTTTTGTCAATATGCCTGTCAATTCCGCACCGATTCACAGTTTGTAGGTGTACTTCCCGTTTCTCTTGGCCCCGTTGTTACGCACGCTGTTGCATCTCACATCCGAACCTATCGTCACTACCACAGAGACGCAGCCCACAGTCATCATTTCCTACAAGATCCGCAGCCTCGCGAAGGAGACGCCGTTCTGGGCCGCCTTCGGATTGTGGTTCGCTTTCGCGCCCGTACTTGCCAGACGCGGAATGCCATCGGGAGCTGAACCTCACTCTGAAGAGCCGCCATGGGAACGCTTCGTCCCCGCCACGGGGCAGGACGACTCGTTCGTGTTCGTCGCCCAGAGGCGACCAGAGTCGAAGACATGGGATATTCCGGAGATCGATGATGACCTACTCGGAGGGGTTGGCGCATGGGGAAATCAGGACAGGAAGTCGGACGACACATTTGAGACAATGTTGCTGATGTCACTGGATGCAATAGACGATTGATATACCACCTTCCCGCGCGGCAATTAGCATACTGCGAGTACGTCATGCGCTCGAGTGGATGAGGCGATGATTCTGGAAATTGTGAGAATGATGCTAGGTTCGACACAGACCCCTCACGCGGTATGCTAAGAACGATGCTTAAGTTCTGACGCGCGCCGGAAGACAGCTCTATCATATGCGCTCAAACATTCGGAGAAGTACACAAGGCATTATCGATGAATACATATGCACAATAACGTTGAGCGAACTGTTCATGCCTTTCTATGCTGTATCTTCCATAACAACACCATTATCGCAAGTGCCCAGTGCTCAAACCTCTCCTTCGACATGAACAACAGGGCTTGCGATATAACCGCCTTCGTAATTTGTGCACCCATGCCCTGCACATCCCTGTGAGCACACCACAAGCGCACTGTCAGTCGACGAACTCACCTGATACCAGCCCAGAAAGCCCTGGTGCCGATACACCTTCGCGAGGATGTCGAGAGCGCCGACATGTTTGCTATGCGCGTGGTGGAACGCGTGCTTCGGCGGCGAAGGCTGGTGCTCCTCCTCCGCCTCCTCGCTATCCGCCGTACGCGCCTGAATCCGCACCTTCGCCATGATGTACGGGTATGTGACCTAGAAGTCACAACCAGTCAACTCTCCATACGGCCCGGGCGGCACACAAGCAGCAGGGCAATACGCACCACCGTCGCGAGGGTCTTGCTCAACGCGCCAATGAGGAACGACGTCCACGGGCTGAGCTTCAAGCCGCCCTTCACGGGGCCCTTCGCGCTCTCCTGCGCAAGGAGGAGCACACTCTTCACGCGCTCATACACGCCATACGTTATCGCAGGGTTCACCGTCAGCACCAGGCCAGGCTTGATGCCGAGCCACAAGCCCGTCACGCCCTCCTCCTCGACAATCTCCTTCGCAACCCCGAAGAACGAGTCATCGTAGTCCTTTGTCGCAGGCGCCTTCTCCTTCGCCTCCACCCCCTCTACGACCTTCTCGGCGTCGTCATGGACCTCCTGCGTGGGGTCCGCGACCGCGGCGTACGACGGGCCGCCCTGCGCAGCGAGCGACGCGGCGCGGGACCGCCGCTGGCGCTCGAGGGAATGCCCGATCTGCTGGCGCGTCGCGATCACAGCGACAGGGATGGTGAAGATCTGCGCGAGTGCGCCGGCGATCGCGCCGAGGATGAGCTCGGCGGCGGTAGACAGAGGCGGTGCCTTCGAGCCTTTGGGCAGGCGTGCGCTGAGGCGCTTGATGTACGACGTGCGCACGAAGGAGTAGAAGAAGAAATAGGCATATTCTATGAAATCGAGTTATTAGCTATGTGGTTCATTGCATGTCGACGCAGCTAGACAGAGGAAGAGCGAGGCTGAGTTCCTGACAAGATACGCATAGTGCGGCAGATCTTGCGTTGCGAGCGTCCCGGGAGACAGTCTGCCCGGTAGGCCGTAGTAGTGACACGCTGCGACGTCTGCGGACACGCACCAACATCCGCATGTATACGGACAGTTCCTGGAACCAAGCCCAAACATTCGGAACGCGCCGAGATCTTGCCTGGTCACGGTTGGAAACTAGACTTGGCAATCCTAGGTGGGATGATCCTCCGGCGTACATAACGATATATTGTGATGGTGGGACTGGGGGACACGACAAACAGATGGGACATGTTATATGTCACCCCGCAAGCAGCCCTGGATGATTGAGACGTCTGCCGCATCATGCACGGCAGAGAGGGCGGTATCGCGTGCAAGCCGACGTAGGTCGGAGCGAGGAGAGCTCGTGCCATCATATCGAGCCAGTACACAGACCCTCGCGCTCGGCTCTAGTGACAGGCAAACTATGTCCGGTGCTTGTGAGATCAGGTCTAGCCGGCCAGCATGTCAAAAAGAATACAAACGTCGACGCTGGTGGCGGACTAGA
Organism: Fomitopsis schrenkii; assembly: GCA_000344655.2. Taxonomy (NCBI): domain Eukaryota; kingdom Fungi; phylum Basidiomycota; class Agaricomycetes; order Polyporales; family Fomitopsidaceae; genus Fomitopsis; species Fomitopsis schrenkii. The sequence continues at coordinate 194,916 of KE504140.1, forward strand.
TGCATAGCAAGGAGATGAAGAATGTGCTGTATGACAGGACATGTGCGGTGACGTCTCGACGTGTATCATGAAGCACAGCAATCGGCGATGTTCAATTCCCGGAGAGAGGCAAGTGTTAGGATGACGGAGGGTGACTCACGCATAGAGAAGGTGTTAAGCATCGTGGCTACAAAGCCCCTGTAGTAGCCAGGAATGCCCTCTTCCTTTAAGATGCGCAAGAGAATGGCCTTAATGCCTAATTTCTTTCCTTCGCCCTCTGATGCAGCTTGGATACGGGTCTTCACCCTGCAAATGCAATGGGATCAGAGGTCTCCTGCAACGTGCGATTGTCACGTACACGTCCAGAGGATACACCACACTAACCAAAGTCAGGATTCAACAGGACTAGCTGGGAAATACGGTATGCTCACGCGTTACTGAAGCATCCTCCTAGAGCACCTGCTAGGGCATATCCAAAGGGCGTGAGTTGTGTCGGTTTTGAAGACGACATGGCAAGACGTCAGTGGGCAAGTCCAGCGATTAGCTCTCGAATGTGCGTGAGGTGCTAAGCCCTGTACAAGGGCACTGTTCTTCAAGATTGCACAGAATTTGACGGTAGCTTCTCGCGTGTATAAAGACTGGTCGACTAGACCGACAAAGGCGTGGATGGGGGTATAGGGGAGTGAGGTGGAGACGTTCGCATCCCGAGAGGAGGATGAGCTGCTCATGAGACGGGCCCCGGGACGCGTCTCACGCCCGATGCCCGAGCGCCACAAGCATGAAGCTCTACTTTCACGTGCTTCCTACTCCCGCCCGCTCGTGGCTGAATCCGCGCGTCTCTTCTCCAAACCATCATGTACCGCGGCAGCCTCTACTACCGGTCGCATGGCAAGCCACTCGTCACGTCAATAAGAAATACTCTACGTTTCCCAACATTAGTCAAGGGGGGTGACTCGGCCCGAAGGGGATGTACGAAGGGTAAGGACTCACGTCACAAGTATTGCTATCCGGAGCCCATGTAGCAAACACGAGGTAAAGTCTCGACGAAGGAGTGAACCACACGTCGGTCATTTTGGTACGATGGTAGGATCAATACGCTGGCCTTCCTAAGGAGCGATACGCGATACAGGTACGCCGAAATGCAGGGGTTGTTTTATTAGCAGTACCCTCAATATCTTTGTGACATCCTCCAGGACCAGGCCTTATGTGGACAAACCCTGTAACTGGGGTCGGCCGCACGCATACATTACCGTGCTGAGTATATTGTATGCAGGAGATCGCCCCAACTGGCAGCGCACTACCCCCGCCGAACTAAGTACTTGCCAGATTCCCCGATTGTACCGTAGTGTTCCAGTAACACGGGCATGTTTCATCGAACGAGGATGCAATCTATCTTGCACATGTCCACGGGGTACTCAATAGGCCAGGTGGCGTACGCGTACAGCACTGAAGTCAACTGATTCGCCCAAAGGCCGGCCGACCGAAAGCTTCCTGCTTGGATCTCGTGCGCAAATTCACTACATCCACCGACGTCGGAACCACCTCCGTATCGCTGGTGACCAACGACCACGATATCGTGTTCGCTGCGTGCGCTTCGAGTCGGTACTTGCCTAGAGATTTGCCGATGCGGCAAACGACAGTTGACGAGCCGCCGTCTCCGTCTCGGTCAGATGCGTGTGGTTGTTTTCTCCGATCGCGACGCTCAGTGATGTCAATAGTTTCCCGCCGAGAGCATACACCAGACCCGGACCCAGAATCATAGGGCGTCGCAATGCGAAGGTGTAATTCGATCCGCAGCAGCGGCTACTCAAGCTCAAATTCACCAACAGTGGTACCGCGAAATCTAGCCCACTTGTGGTGAGGTTTACGTATTCAAAGTACTTCGCGCGACACCTCCCGCCAAGGTCAGACATCATTTGACTGGGAGACGTCAGAGCAGGATTGAAGTAATCGTCGGCCCCTCGGACATGATCTGTATTGACAGAAAGTGGTACGTCGAACCATAAACGTTTCGTGAACGTATTTTCCGCAGAACAATTCAGCCAATGGAGAACGTCCCTCCCATGCCATGATGCAGGAATCTGTCGGTGAAAATAGAACTCGGGGCGACAAACACCAAAATTCCCATGAACGCTCACCTTTGATTCCCGTTCTCTAGATATCCGAGGGACCTCGTGTAGTCGGCTTCCTCCGGATACGCGTATCCAGGCGGTGCATGAGAGGGGATTTTGACACCAGGCGTGCCAGCTGTGGTAACGATTATCCCCTGCGTCACCAGTGCGTCGTTCGTCCGCATTTTAGGCACGAAGCCCGCGGCCTGCGGAGGAAGCAGGTCGATCGTATACTGCATTTTTGGGCGCATCAGCAATCCTGGTAGATGACCCTGGGACACGCGCGTCAACCTCGGCGGCGACCGACAGACGTACCCCCAAAGAGAAGCCTGGGCAGACGAAGCTCGGCTTACTGTCCGGCCGCACGAACAATTCCCCTTGCACGGTGCGGCTGCCCGAAACGGATGCGCTGCCAGCGTCTGGCGACCAGAAGTAGGCGGTGCCCACCCTCTCCTGCATGACTTGGTCGCTGCGCGCCCTCGCTCCTGATAATGCGACATTCGACCCAACCGTGCGGAAGCGAATAAGGTGCGCCCTCATGGAAGCAGGCGTGCTCAGGAGATCAAGCGCCTGTCCATCGCTGCTGATAACCGTCACCGACAGCGGAATGGGCGACCCCCGCGCGTGGGTGAGCTAGCGAAGGCCGAAGTTACTCTGAGTCGAAGGTCAGGTACACAATGGAAGGTACGCACCGGCCGTGCGACAGCTAGCTATCATGATGAATGTCAATAGCAAAATTCAAAGGGAGGGCCGAACTGCTCACCGTGTATTCAACGTCGACCTGTCGGTTGTCGAACAGCGTGCCGTGAAGGTGCGTAGGTGGGCACACCTGCCAACCGTCCGGATCACCATCGGGACCAACAAGAGCGGTCCCATCACGATAGGCTTCTAGCCGGAGTCGAGCGGGAGGCTCGGCGCGCGAGACAGGTAGGTAGACGAATGGGCAGAAAAGTCTGCAGATACGGTATGTCAAATAAATGTCAGTATGTTCGGAGCTCATCCGAAGCCCGCGCAGATCGCACGCACATCCGATTGGACTTGAAGAGTCCCCGCCGCCGAACGGTGGCGATGAGTTTGTAGTCAATGTAAGCGGGGCTACCTTTCTCCGAGAAGCTAGGAGGGAGCGGGAATGATGCAGGTGAGGCTGTTACATCCTTGTCTGCGTGGGAGACCACCGCTGGGAGTGCGATGGCAAACGGAAAAATGCGCCAGTCTGTGGGTTTCCCCACTAGAGGTTCTTTGTCGCTCCAGAGAACTTGCAAGACACGGAGAATTATTTTCTCTTCTTGTCCCACCGCAGTAACGCTCGCCGAAACCTGTCAGCGCATTGGCAACGATGCAAGAATATCGAATATCAGCCCTGAGTCGCCGTCATACGCGGAGAACGCACCGCAATGGAGACCTCCTTGGCTAGCTTTATTAGTTCGTACTCGATTTCGACAACGCCGCGGACCGCGTCTTCTGTCACGAAGAAAGGGCGATGTTTTGGGGTTTTGGCCCGGCTCTCCACGATCAGTCGAACGCATGTATGAGCCTTCCCAGCTTCTAGTTGCTCTATGTGCTTGACACGCGCGTGGCGTTCGAGTTCGTCTCCGAGATCACCGTATCCCGGTGGTGCCTCAGGCTGATTGCTTGCAGTAGACATGGAGCAGGTGCTGAAACGAAATATGTAAACGAATTCCAAGAGCGGAGCCAAACGTTCGCGCTGACAACTACAACTACGAGCCTGAGGAAACGTGGTCTTAAGGAGTGGGGTCCTCACGACCACCCATGAAAAGAGGGGCATCCGACTTATCACCATGTAGTGTAACACATGTGCAAGACGCGGGTCTCCGTGAAAGGGGAGGGCGACAAAGTCGGGATTGTCCGGCCAAACAAGGTTGAAGGGCGCACAATGAACGCATGTGCTAACGTAACCAACCTCGCCTAACCTCGCACGCTCGCACGAAGTACTGAACTCTAACCAGTATTGTGGGACATGGGTGGGGCCATGAGGATCGCAGCGTGTAGGTGTCATTCAAGTGGATCGTGATTTGACAATGATACTTTCGAGTACGTTATATTGGGGTTTAGCAGGCAAAAACACTCTGAGATAAATAAGCAACCCATCCACAACACTATTAGAAGCACTATGAACTAGAGTAGATACGAGACGGCGCAACACTAAGCCACGGAAAACTATATTACTAGAGCTGTCGAGATAATCACAGTAGTCAACTAAGTCGGTACGGGAATAAGGTAGAGTGGCAAGGCTACAGCTACACAGGACAGCAGTTAATGCAGTCGGGAGAGGAAACAGGGATGGAAAGCAAGAGAGCAATAGCGAGAGAACGAATGGCTAGTAGGCAGGCAGCGTATGGTTACAGCCAGCGCAGGTTTGGTTTACTTCTGCGAGGAGCTACTGGAAGGGGCTTAGATCCGACACCTCGGCTATGACCGCATCACTTACACAGGAACATAGGAACATGCGATACCACGTTTGTTACAGTTGGCGCACATCGGCCGGCCGTCGCATTTCATCTTGCGGCCTAACGGCATCAAATAGGTGCCATTGAGCGGACACAGGAATGGTACAAGGAACAAAGCAAGAAAACATACCTCGGCAGAACTGGCAAGCCATGGGCGTCCGGCGCGGAGTACGGGGAGAGTAGCTTTCTCCTTCGGAGTCGTCACTACGATCGCCCCTGTGAGACTAAACCAAACAAGGTTGTCAATGCACTACAAAGTATGGCAGGCGCTCTGAGGGCGCACCTGTTCGCGTTCGGACATTGTCCTAATGATAGTGCTGCGAAAATAGAAGTGAAAGGAGAGCTAGTATAGTATAAGAGGTGGGGCGTAGCATGAGCTGGTCTTTTATACTAGGCCATTGCCAATTGGGGTTCGATCACTGCGTGGACTAGGTAGAGAGCATGCCACGTTCCCGTGTAACCATCTCGGCACCGCGAATCCTAGCAGCAACACCACCACGACCATGGAACGCCAACGAGACCATTGTCACCGGGTCCGCAAGGGTCCAGACGCGTTTCAGCTGCGCCCATTCATGACGGCGATAGCGCTCAGGATGGAACCAGCGACGCGGGTGGTGCCAACCGAAGACCATTTGACTCAGCGGCGGTGATGAAGTCATCCACCCCACTTTGGCTCGTACACGGTATGTGCAGGGTCGCGGCACTAACCTTTCGAGGATCGCTCTGCGGGTTTCCTCATCTGCCGGAGGGCCGCAACCTTGAACAGCCAGACATATACGGGAGATCTAGTCCGCTCAGATTGCCGACTGCATACCGCCGACGAAGAGTGCGAATTGCATATGATCCTCTCTCTCCATATGCCGGCGTAGGTGCCCAGCCAAAGTCTCGACACTTTGTTGTCACTGCCCCAATATGAGATGCCGTCACGACGCTACAAGAGGAAGCCAGAGCGCGGTAGCCGGGGTGCGATAGACCTCACGAACAACTCGCCATTGGCAGTGATTATGACCCTGGAATCCGCCCAGAGTTTGGGGCCCATCGTAACCAGGATACGCGTGTCGCCACGTCCAGCTCTGCATATGAAACACGAGAGAAAGCTGCTAGTCCGAACTTCTCGCAAGTCGCGAGCTGTAGCGAGTGACGGCGAGCGTCAGGATACAATCTGAGATTAGCTTGTAACGGCCCGCGAAACTTGCGCGAAACGGTCGAGAAGCGAGGCAGAAGAGGCGAGTACGTAGCTTCGGCGAGGCTCGGCGTCTCGGCAGAACAAGCAGTGCACTGAGTGCAGGCACGCTCACGGCGGGAGAACCGTGATCAATCGGTGATCTGTGGCACCCGCCTGGGCAGTGCAACCGGTGTTCGCGATGAATTGGTCAGTGAGCAGATGCGCGCAGCGCGACCACCGGAGGCGCGTCAAGACTGCCACGCCCTCTGAACACCGTGTCATGAAGACAGCTCCTCGACGCAAGTCCGTCCACAGCGCCGTTGCACATGTGAAAGATGCGGTCGTCGCCGACACAACCATGCGTAGAGTGTCCGGGCGTTGCCTGGAGGAACGCATTGCCTTGGACGTGAGTGACAATCAGCACATGAGGCCTGAGGGGGAATCTATGGCAGCGACATACCGCAGAATGATGACATACCAGAACGTGCCTCGCCGCATCGGGGTAGGCTTCGATAGGAAAGGAACGCACTATTCGCACCGTGGCCCGATCACTGGCGAGTCAATGGACTCAGGCTAGGCCGACATCAGGCTTCCACTAGCCGTAAACACCTCGCCAGAGTCGCCACGAAGTTCTGGGTCCACTTTTCTCCCAAGAACTGCGGCGGATTATCTAGAGAACCACTGTGATGCCGTTTCCGTGGCCATAGCACGTTGATATGAAGTGTACAGGCAGCGATCAAATGACGCACTACAATTGTTTCCTCCTTATAGGAGTTTCAGTACTCGTCGACAGAGTACGTATGCAGTTGATAGGCAACGACATTAACCGAGGTCTCTGCATTGAATTGTGAACGCCAATCCACTGTCCACTCGGTGCATAGCCTAGATGCGGCCCCAAGTACTTACCGAGCCACCCCAACTAAATATATACGCTGACATCAAGGTTGCATGACGGTCATTGTCATCCGCAGCCAGAACTGAAGAAAGAATTAGTTTTCCCGGTGCCAGCTAGTGTGACTTCCTTACCGTTGGCTTACTACATTGCGGGCGTACTGCATCCGATACCTGCAGGCTTTAGAATGGACCGCGCAACTTCTCGGCAACTTACGAGGCGGGTAGCGGGTATCCAAGCTAGGTACAAGTCTTTCCCTGTCTACGTTCCTTGCACCCACTATCCCCGCCGCAAGTTGGAGCGAGCGAATCGGGCCTGGGACCACGGTGAATTCATGGCGGGTGCCGGCATCTTGATGTGGTGGCGCACGGGAGGAAGTGGCTCGTTCCCGCTGGCATCCCGCGATGCGTTCGAGACAGCTGTCATAGGTGATCGGGATGTTTTAAACCTTGTCCGAACCGCGAAAGGCCGCTACGATGATCCCAAGATAATCCTACCGGAGGACGGTTCGGCAAAGCACGTACAAATCCATAACGGCGGACCGGTGACTATGGCTCGTCTCGGACACGCGATCTTCGTTCCTGGCCCGTAAGGTCCTGATCCGTATGGAGAATTAGTGTCCTTCCGTTTCACCTTGTATTGCACTGACAAACTGGCTACATCACCGAAGTTCCCGTCTTTCATCCCGAGCATATAGATTGTGCCGAAGTCCTCGTCGTCCGAGGGACTGACAGGAGAATTGCGGGCATGCAAGCGATAAACCTTGCACTGCCCTGGAACATGTCGTAATCGGTTTTCATACCGTTAATATCATATTGGCGAGTATGATATACAGAGAGGGCAGTAATTTCGTGAAGCGACGAAGCGAGAGCCGTGGCCACAATATTACCCGGATCCCTGCGTGGGTCTCCAAGCCGCATTGTTCTAGAGCAGTGAACATGCAACGTCTGGTGGGAGTGAGATACGGCAGCTTTGGCGAGATGGTTCTACAAGGCGACTGAACTTACCTTCAATGAATCAAGTGAGGCAACACGCGCTAGTCCTCTAGATTTCCTTGGTCCAGCCCTTACGGTCCGGAGGGATCTGGGACTCAAAGAGCCTATCTCCTTAGAGAGGAGGAATTGAAAGCAAGAGCCATGCGGCGGTGCGGGCTGAAGAATGCAGTCTCAACTACAAGAAGTTGGGTTGGTAGGAGCTCGGGAAGATGGCAGACACTGTCACACGCGGAGCCGGGTACTGTGACAGACGCGTGACAGCCACTTACCGCGTCTTTGTCACGTCATGTCAGTGCGTTGTGCTTCACCCAAGCTTCACCCAGCTTGTCCTCGACGACTCCTCAGCTTTTCCACTCAGACACCTCACCCAGACTCGAATCAAGACACTCTAACGTTGAGATCTGTAGACTGAGCTACTGGTTGCATGGCGTTCTCGGGCGGGTGAGCAGTGGTCGTAAACTGAGCGAACGAACCCATTGAGCCACAACTGCCTACAGCTCCTCTGCCTTCGGCATCAAGCCCGCTACTCAACCGGGAACATCGCTATTCGGACAGTCCAATGCAGCCAACGCGCAAGGGTCTATGTTTGGTGGCGCGAACGCGCAACAACAGAACACAGGCCTCGGCGCGTTTGGCTCGCAGCCTCAGAATCAGAACCAGACTCCTGCTGCCGGGACGTCCCTCTTCGGGACCCCATTAGGCCAGAATCAGACCCAGCAACAGACCCAGGCACAAGGATCTTCTTTGTTCGGAGGTGGTGGTGCCTTCGGGCAGACGCAACAACAACCGGCGCAACCTGGTCAGTCTACTGGGCTGTTCGGACAGACAAACACACAGCAGCAGCCGTCCACCGGCCTCTTTGGCCAGTCGAATACAAACGCCACGCAGCCGGCCGGAGGCCTATTCAGCCAGTCAAATACCAACACGACCCAGCCATCCGCGCCGTCTACCGGTCTCTTCGGTCAGACTAATCCGAACACGCAGCAGGGGAGCACCCTCGGCTCGTCTCTTTTCGGGAACACCCAAACCCAGCAGAACCAGCCCCAACAACAATCCAATTTCTTTGGCAATACTAGCGGCTTTGCTTCGACCACGGCCCCGACTCTCGGACAGGCAGCTGGGCTAGGCGGGTTCGGAGGGGCGAGGCCAGGCGGGCTTGGGACATCTACCTTCGGTATTTAGCTACGTCCCGAATCTACATGCATTCATCCGCTGATCTCGTGACGGCCCGTCCTAGGATCGTACGTAGCGTGTGCCACTCAGCCATGTACCTTGTAGCGGGGATTCTGACGCTCTACACATTAGCACCACGAACCAAATGTCTGGGCAACCTCCATTTACCAAGTCCTCGAAGTTTAATGACCTCCCTGACGATCAGAAGAGGACGTTTGAACAGATCGAGTAGGCTTGGGCTTACTCTCGCTCTCATTCGCGCTTACCGTTCCGGCGCAGTATGTTCATTCAGGGTCGTGTGCAGATCAGTAACGACCTGAAGCAGCGGAAACTCGGCGAGGAGGCCACGAAGGGCCAGGACGATGTTCGCGCAGTTCACAAGGTAGGTGGAACGAACACAGCATCTGCAAATGGTGCTGAACGTTCTGCGCAGCAACTCGTGAACGCTATCACAACTCTTCACTCCGATGTCATGCACATGCGGGACTTAAAGGCAAAGGTGAACCAGACCGTCCAGGACACCATCGTTGCGACACGCATCGTGGATGGTTTCCGCAATTCACAACAACACGGTGCTTATCTGAAGAGTCATGCCAACTTTCCGCTTGAGTATGTGTTCCCCATGCTTGTCTTGTCACTGCCCACAGGATAACTTTGGTCTTCAGGTTCTTCATGCGTGTGACAGAACAGATGACTGAGCGGCTACGATGGTACAAGACAACCATTGAGGTACGTATTCTGTGGACAACGGTCATCTAACTCTCGGTTAACATGACGCCCAGCAAATCGAGCGGAAACTGTCGTCTGCCGCCGCGCAATCACAGCAGACGCCACAAGGTCCGTACCTGGCGCTCTCGGCCTGTGTACCCACGACGCTGACCCAGGGCGTGTGCACACCTTCCAGCGATCTCCTCCACCTTGGAGGCGCAGCACGCTACGTTCGTTGCGCTCGCGAGCAAGACTGCAGCGCTGAACGCGGAGCTGCAGAAGATCAAGGCGCTCTATACCCAGCTGTGGCGCGCCAGGACAGGCAGCATGCGCGACCCGTTCAACGACCTTGACAGAGGGAGCACGGCTGAGTTCGGGCTGGAAAGCATCCACGCGTGATTCTGTCTTGACCGCCACGGCGCTCTTGGCGGCATTGTATCATCATTCATATCAGCAGCAAGGGGCATACATGTCTCGTCATATCATGTCCGGGCCAACAATTACGATACGGAGGTGAGCATCTGTGTCCTTTAGGTTCGACACAAACCCCACACGTGAACGTGGAGGTCTTGTTCCGAGACTACTGTGTCCTTGGCTGCTGTGAAGGTGCTTTGCGTTCATAGATATAGATCTCGAATGCCCAGTGTACTTATGGAAAGTAAAGCGTCTCAAGAAGACGACAGTGTCAGAGCGCGGCCAATTTTTGAAGGCGTTCCGAAAGTGTCCCGTACATGCCAATGGACAGGTCTGGCGCTTTGCGGGCGCGCAACTCCCGCCCCTGAGAGAATGGCTCTACTTATGATAGCGAGCCTACCACGCGTGTGTGTTCTATGCCAAGGCTGCCCGCGTGCCCAATTATTATGTGTCTTAGTATAGAGGCGGAGATTCCGGCGTGTCTTGACGGTCGTCGGTGGACTGGACGACCGAAGGTGAGTTCCCTGCATACGTTGAAAAGTATGGTCAACAGGCTCAAATAGCCTGTCCCGCCGGTCTCACAGCCCCTGCGACCATCGGGCGGACCAACCGATGGCTGATTTCACGGGCTATAAGGACCCTGATCAAGGGCTCGTACTGACACAAAGTAGACGCTGCTGATCGTATTGCACAGCTCAAATGTGATTCGTGAATGCGAGATGGACCATTGGGCAACACTCGTACGTCGTATCTAAAGTATACTCGAATGCATGAGCGTTGCGCCGTCATAAGCCTTCGACTGGACAAGTGGTGGCACCTGCAAGCTAATTACATGGCCTTTATTGTAATCGCAGCTCATATTGATGATTCGCTTCCAATTCGCGTCCGTCTTCAGCGGCTTGGTAAAGTGACGCCTGGGAAAAGAATAGACGATATCACTGGTAAATGATGTCTTTGCGGTCAGCACATGGCGCGTATCGTGCGCCCCTAGGATTGAAATCCGCCATATACCGCGCTCACATATATATATGCATCGAGTGCCAAGTGATGCGGTCTTCACCCCGGCCTCTCTCGGTTTCTGCTCAGACTCGCCAGGATGAAGTCGTTGGGACTGTTCGTAGGGCTCGTCTTCGCCGCCGGCATTCACGCTGCGCCGAGCAAGGACTGCGAACACAAGGTGAAGGAAGCCATCGAGCCTCCTAGGGGCTGGAGCAAGGTTAAGCCGGCGCCTGCCGACCACCTCATTGACCTTCGTATCGGTCTGCCGCAGCCGAACTTTGCTCAGCTCGAGCAGCACCTCTACGAAATCAGGTGCGTAGTCGATCCTCTGATATGGTCAGTGGTGGCGATCATGATACGCTGACGAGCCATCTCCTTCAGTGACCCGTTGCACCAGCGTTACGGCGCCCACCTTTCGAAGGATGAGGTCGAGGCTCTTGTAGCGCCTCACGAGGATAGCGTGAATGCAGTCGATGAATGGCTTGCGGCCTACGGTTTCGCGTCCCACGAGGTGTCCCGTTCGCCTGCTCGTGACTGGGTTAACCTCCGGGTACCTGTCAGTCTCGCGAACGAGATGCTCAAGACGGTACGACTGGTCGTGTGCACCTCGCCAACTTCGCTGACTGCAGCTGAAACATGCATAGGAATACCACGTCTGGCAGCATGATGAAAGCGGCGATGCTGTCGTCCGCACGACCTCTTACAGCCTGCCCGAACACGTACACGCGCACGTCGATGTCGTCCAGCCCACGACTGCGTTCGCTCGCATGAAGGGCATGAGGGCTACGTACTACTACGCGGATGACAACGTTCAGACAGCGGACCTCGCAGAGTCGACGATCCCGATCCCTTCGGCCTACAACGGACAAGTCAACGCGAGCTGCAACGCCTCGATCACTCCCGACTGTCTCCGTCAGCTGTACAACATCGGCGACTATACGCCTCAGGCTGCGGACAAAAACAAGATCGCTACTACTGGCTATCTCGAGCAGTACGCGACCTTCGAGGATTACCAGAGCTTCCTCGCGAGCTACGTCCCTCAGGCCGTTAACTCGTCGTTTGACGTCATCTCCATCAACAGTAAGTCCTGAGGGCCCGCCGCACGATTTTCTAACTGACATCATTGAACAGATGGGCAAAACAACCAGTCGCTGGAGGCAGCCGGTATCGAGGCGAACCTTGGTAAATGAGTCTATCGACGCGCTCACCATACTCTGTTATTGTATACTAACTGCTTGCACCAGATACCCAGTACGCGTATGGTCTGTCACACCCCACTCCGGCCACGTTCTACACCACCGGTGGAAGCCCTCCCTTCAACCCGGACGACATCACGACGAGCAACACCAACGAACCTTACGGAGAAGTACGTCTCGTATCTCATAAATGCGATCGCTGGCTCTCTAATGCATCTCCTGTAGTGGCTAGCCTACGTCCTGAAAGACACTAGCGTGCCTCAGACTATCTCCACTAGCTACGGTGACGACGAACAAACTGGTCAGTTTCAGGAAATGTTCTATGAGCCTAGCTCTGTTGAAACCCCCGAATAGTGCCTTACACCTACGCGGCTCGCGTCTGCCAGGAGCTCGCCCAGCTGAGCGCACGCGGCGTCTCGCTCATCTTTAGCTCTGGTGACAATGGCGTTGGCGACGGCGACTCGAACCCCGCCACCCAGCAGTGCTTCACCAATGACGGCACCAACAAGACGCAGTTTGTCCCTGCCTTCCCTGCGAGCTGCCCTTAGTACGTGTGAAACGCGCTTTGTGGGCGACTCTGACTGACCCCACGTCTGTCTTCAGCGTTACTAGCATTGGTGCGACTTGGTACATCCCCGAGCAGACGTACCACATCTCTGGTGGAGGCTTCAGCAACTACGTAAGCTCCCAGTCTCTAGCTCATGGCGCCCCTCGCTTAGAGACTGGCTCGTGCAGTTCCCGCGCCCTCTCTACCAGGAGCTCGCTGTCTCTCGGTACGTCAAGAACCTGGGCGACACCTACCAGGGTCTGTACAACCAGTGAGTTGATTCAGCGTGTAATCCATTCATGAACACTGACAACCTTCCCATTAGGTCTGGACGCGTAAGCTCTTCTCGTGCACACTAGGCTACTTGCTTGACCCCAACCCTTACCTCCTGACAGGCCTACCCCGATATTGCCGCACAGGGCCAGTTCTTCTGGATCTACAGCGGCGGTGAGCACTTCAAGATCGGCGGCACCTCCGCCTCATCGCCGACCATCGGCGGCATCGTCTCGCTCATCAATGACGCCCGCCTCGCGAAGGGCCTCCCGACGCTCGGCTTCCTAAACCCGTTTATCTACCTCATCGGCGCGATCGCGCCGGATGCTTTCAACGACATCGTCGGCGGCAGCAACCCCGGCTGCGGTACCCCGGGCTTCACTGTACGTGTCACGATCACTCGCTTGGAAGCGTGTCGCTCACACTTTTCCTGCAGGCTGAGGCCGGCTGGGACCCCGTCACTGGCTTTGGCACGCCCAACTTCGGCAAGCTCCTGGACATTGCTCTCGGCGAGTGGGGTAATCTCATCGACTTCTGAGGACGACGCCTCGTTGCTTTGAGCTTGCTGTAGTTAGCTTCACGAACCCAGGGCTGTGAAGGACTTCGCAATCATGTTTGCTTGGCATACCTACCACAAAAGCATATACGACACACATTCTTGTGATGATCTTCGTCAACGGGTGTGGATCTGATGGGGCCAATCTCGGCAGTACACCCACTGTAGTGTGAATACCGAGTGGGTCGCCTATGGCACCAGGAAGACACGCATACAATAAGCATGCAGCATGCCATGATCCAAACATACAAGCAATAGAACCATTGTGCTATGCACCGACCTCAGTCTGGGGTGTCACTATCGTAGGTGCTGGCTGAGGTCGAGGAGCCGGGGGCGCGCCAATTGGGAGCGGTGTGCGTGTCCAGTCAGGGAGGATACTCCTCGGCGACCGCGTGGGGTCCGTGACGCCTTGCATAGTATCGTCCTCGTCTTCCGGTGGAACGTCGGCTTCGTCCCACCGCTCTCTCGCGACCTCAGCGCCGCCGGTTTTGAGGGCGCTAAGATACGCATTGCAAGTCAGCTCCAGCACACGAGAGAATGAGGCGTCGACGAACCCTGCGAGAGACCCGCCGACCCATGCCATTGTGGCGGGTGCGAAGGCTGGTGCCCTTCCAGCACTCATCACGGCGTTGCCGGAAGATGGAGAGATTGGAGAAGGGTTGTTTGAGATAGCGAAGTAGGGGAGCAGCGGGCGGAGTGGAGCGTAGCGGTCGTATGGAGCAGGTCGTGGTCGCCCTGGGCGACTAGGTGGGCGGGTGGAAGTCGGGGCGGATGCGTTGATGGCGCGGACGAGCTCTGCTTGGAGACGCGGGATGAAGCCGGGCAGCATGGGGGTCCCTCCGACAACCAGGATGCTGGATGCGAGTGTTTTCCGCAGGTCAACGGGTACCTGTATAGTGTACAGGGGTCAGTATATACAACAATGGTCAGTCTGGGCTACTGCACCTACCTTCAAGAGCGAGTCAAGGATGACTTCGGCCATACTACTCTCGTCGACGTCGCCACCTTCGAATAGAACTTCCGCTCCGCGCTCCCTCACCCAGCCCGGTATGATGAGCGTACCCTTGCCGGTCCCCGTCTGCTGGTCTTTGGGTGGGTCAACAGCCATATGCAAGTCGGTAGCAGTCGAGTGCCGCTTGTACAACTCTGCGAGGGCTTGCAGGTGCGTCTCACCAGGGCGCGGGCCGTCCCGGTGCACCTGCGAGCGCGAGACGACGGAGAAGCCGGACGACGCCGCGAAATTGCTGTCCATCTCCGACGCGTCGACCCTCGAGAAGTCGGACTCGGACTGCGAGGCGGGGTCGCTGGACGGCGGGAGGTCTTGCTCGAACGAGTCGTCGCCGGAGGGCGACGTGGCCCGCGTGGCTCCGCTGTCGGCCAGGTCGAGGGCCTCGCCGACGAAGCAGCAGCGCGTCTTGATCTCCTCGATGATGGTGTCGGTGAGAACCTCCTGGGGGACGCGCATGGAGCGTGTCGCGGCCGGGATGTTGGCGGCGCCGGACAATGAGGTTAGCGGTGGGATGTAGGTCCCGAACAATAGGAGTAATGCTTTGATGTGTAGTGAGAGGCGCATCCCGGCGAGAGGCGTGGTGCGCAGCTGGGGAAACAGTGGTCTTGAGGAGAATATCTGGGACGGGACGTATGGGGGATGGTTCCAAGCACTCCTTTGTAATACCACTCACGGGTAACACAGTCGATTCAAGGTGGCCGCAGTCAAGAACGAGGCCTGTTATTCGGCCGGCTGCCAGAAGGGCAAGTAGGTGGCTTGAAGCGAAGGAAATCGAGGGGACCTGGCATCGTCATACACTAGCCTTTATGCAGAGAGTTCGGAACCTACCTGCAGGTTATCAAAGAGAACCCGGGCAATGATGTCCTTGATATGCAGCGGAAGTAATGGATGCTCTACCAAGATGACCTTGCGAGACTTTGGGTCGGTCATGAGCGAGCTGTACCGCTACCTCAATACGCTATCCGCAAGCTAGTGATCGTCTGTACGCACTCGTGGAATACCATCCGAAGCTGGCTCTGCAGTCTTGCCTCAAGCATCCTTTCCTCCTCCTCCCTCTCCGCAGGATTTGCCGCACGGTTGAGTGTCCAGAGCGACGACCCATGGCCCTCAGCTGTGAAGACGTCCCTCGGCTTGCCCTCTCCACTGAAGCCGACTTTCCATAGGCGAGACCCGGGGTCTATGATCACTCTGTCTTCTGTTCCATATAGCGAGTGCCTCCTCGTTGTCTGGTAATGTGGTGACGACTGGATGATATGCGAAGTTGATACCCGCGTCGTTTGGGGAGTGGTCGTCGCATGACTGGTATCATGCCCAGTTGGCCGCCTGGGCGTCGTTGTCACTGACATGCTGGGCCTGTTGTGCCGGAGTTGATCGTTTCTTCCAGAGCAAGAGCAGCAAGGACCAAGACGACCTTCCGTATGGCGGGCCCGGTGGTCAAAGGATCAGAGTGCAGCCACCTGCGCGTGTTGCACGAGCGTCTACGCGATCGTGGCTACATACACCGACAGGCTGTGTGGTTGCCTCTTACCCACGTCGATTGGTCAATCACCGATACCTGGAGCGAATATACATACCGCGATAATCTATTCCCCGACTGTCTCATCTATGTACATGATGCTTTTACCACCAGCAAGGTCCTCCGGGATGAGTCCCAGGTATACACGGGCCATTAACCTACACACAACGAGACATGATAACGAGATACAACAAGTACCATACGATACTCAGCAAAATATAGACACGGAAGGTCGAAGGGGGGTAGCCAGGGTCGCCTCGAATGAGAAGGTCGAAGGGCAGGCGGTCATCATCATGAGTGGTCGTGAATGTTGAGATTCAGAGTGAATAACGGGAAAACCTCGTGAGCAAAGGGCGGAAAGAAAATGTTGTGTGAAATGTTGATGTGTTTGATGACGGATGGTTCATGATCTTGATCGGAGGATGCGCACGGCAAGTTTCGCAGAGGATGAGCCTGCCACAGCCGTCTGCCACTCCTCCTCGGACGCGATGATCCGGAGGGTGTCGCTCGTGGTCGGCGTCGGCGTCGAGTTCGAGCGCGCCCGGCCGCGCGCATGCACCGTGCGCGCGCGCTCGCTCGCGGGGACGTACCCGATGACGAAAGAATCAGGAAGCTGCACGCCTTCCTGCTTCGCGAACTTGCTCAGGATGCGCTCGCGCACGTCCAGGAACGGCGTCGCCTGCGTCACCCGCACGAGCACGATCAGCGAGTCGTCGAGCATCGCCTTGATCGTCAGCGCGTCCGGCCCCGTCGGGCTGCTCACGGAGGACGCCGCGATGGAAGTCGCGGTGCTCGGCCGGCTGGCGCTGGAGTCGACGGAGACGCGGGCGTTGGGGGAGTTGGGTGCGGACCAGGGGAGGTGGAACTGCCCGGGCGGGCGGTTCTGGAAGGGTTTGGGGAATCGCTCGGGAGGAACTATTTCCTTGGTTGGTTGTTGGTGTTTCGTGTGGTCCGTCATTTGTGTGGCGGAGTCTATAGGGGAGGGTGCTTGCAGGGCAGGATCTACCAAGACATCAGTCAAGACCGCGTGTAACATCAGCTTCGGGCCCAACTCACCGTAAAAGTATGCTTCAATGAGCTCGTCCGACTGTTCATACTCATACTCGTACACATCGTCTGCAGAGATGGATCCGCCTGAGAGCGCGCTCGGCGTCCTCCGCGACCCGATGCTCTTCGAGCGCTTCACGCTGCCCACATGGGGCAGCACCGCGTCCACGGAAAACCCGGACACCAGCGAGTTCATCGTCGCAACGGACGCGCGGTGCTCGAGGCCGTGCCCGTACGCCGACCCCTGTGAATAGAGCGAGCCGGACGAGTCCGTGTCAAACGACAGACACGACTCGCGCGGGAGGCTCGTCGAGATCGTCGCGATGCTCGACTCGGACGCGACCGAGCTGCGCCAGCTCGACGCACCCGAAAAGTCCGAGAACATCGACAGCGCGACGGAGGTTGGGCGTGACGAGTCCACCGTCGCCGGCCCTGGCTCCGGTCCCTCTGCGCTCTCTTCGGGAGTAGGCGAGAAGACAACGCAGTTCCGGTTCGTCGGGTTCGGAAGCGAGCTGTTGCGCGCCCGTCGCACAGGTACGGCGCGCGGCGGTGAGCCTGCGCCGGTCACGTCGAGGCCTTCCATGCCGGCCACTAGCTCTTGGTCCTCGGGGAGGGCCTGCAGGCCGGCGTGTCGTTCGTGGGGCTGCCCATAGATCGCCGACTCCGACCACGGCTGGCCGTCCGGCATGAATACGATGGGCATGTCGTCGAGGGCCACCTTCGACTCCCGTTTGGTTTGGCTGTGCGTAAAGTGAACGGAGGAGATCGAGCGGCGGCTCGTTGAGCTCTCGTCGTCGGAGAACGACGCATAAGGTTGCGGGGTCAGCGATCCACGATTGGATATGGAGAACTGCATCGCAGTGGGCGTAGGCGTGACTGGAGAACGAGCGATTGGGGATGTGCTCGTGCTAGAAGACGCAGTTGCGTCGTACGGTGCATGCGCCGGCTGAAGGTTCTTGGTGGGACGCGGGGATTGCGTAGCGGCGTGTCCATGGTTCGAAGCAGTGGGCGAAGCCGGCACACGTGAGACGTCAACGCTGGAAGGGGAGAAGTGCATGGAGAGGGTGCTCGGGGCGAGTGAGCTTCGAGAGTACAAGGAGAGGCCCGAGCTGGGATGCTGTGAGGCGCTCTTGCGGTCGTGATCCTTGTCTCTCCTCCAGTACCCAAAGAAGTCGCGGACGAGCCTCGTCTCCCTGAGCTCCTTGATCAACGTCGGGACATCGGCTCCCCACAATACATCTATCATCGCCTTGAACTCCTTGCCGCGCTGCTCGATCGTCGCCTGGCTCGCCTTGAAGAACGTGCCCTTCTTCGTGAGCTTCGGGACGATCTCGTGGATGTCCTTCGCAATGCTGCTTGCCTCCGGGCCGGGCGGCAGACTATCGAACGACGCAGCCTGGTCAGAGTGGATGTACATCCCGTTCTTCTTCACACCTTTGCCCGCCGCCAGCCGCGCTCGCTTCTGCCGTGCCATGAGCGCGTACTCCTGTTCGAGGATGTCCTGGAACCACAAGCAGTCCTCCCACCGACGCCAGATTTCGTATTCCGTATTCATCGACCCCGAAGACTTGGATGACCTACTTGACTTGTCGTCGAGCACCTCGCCCGTTGTGATAGGGTAGACACGTATGCCATAGCAATACCCGCTCCCTGTCATTGTTACCGTCAGACGCTGTACCCCCAAGCACGATAGCTACGACTCACCAAACTTAGTCGGAGGTAGTACGTCCACATCGAATAGAGCAGGCGGTGCTCTGCACACAGCGCGTTTGTAATTCTGCAGGTCCACAATCAGTACACGAAGGTTCCATGATCATGGGCGCGAGTGACGTACGTGTTGTACTGGAGGCCCACCGAGGGAGCCAGTGCCGGGGCCCGCCTGCAAGATATGAGCTACTGCCGGTCGGAGAAACAAGGAGCACGCATACCAAGAAGTCGCCAGCGAGTGCGGAGGGGATGGCCATCCCAGTGACGAAAAAAGTGGAGGGCCCCGTGTACGGGTGAGGGGAAGGACGAGGAGCCAGATTTGCAGCCTGTGTTGGCTACTCAGAGAGTAGCCTATGCCCCACACAGCGGTATCTTGATCAGGACAAAGCCGGCGAGAAGAACCGCGATCGGATGACTCACCGGGGGAACGTGCGGAGGGGTCGGTGCAAAGACAATAAGAACGTATCGCGACGCGTCGCGTTCTCGCCTGCGGAGGCGCGCTCCTCATGAGCGATGGTGTACTTGATCGGCTGGATGATGTACGTACGGTTGATCGCCGCGAGCTCTGAGGACAATGGGATGGCGCAGGTGGCCAGGACGTATGTCGCGCGACCTGGGCGCTGGCACAGAGGAGAGGGGGGTGCGCAGAAACGGTATAGGGAGCCGCGCATGCCTATTGTCTTGTTGCTGAGAGTTCATTTGCCCATATCGTACCTACCTGTTCTGGCCTAGCGTCAGGCAACTGTCAGTAATCACACGGCATCAGCACCCTCTACGCCTCAGTTATTATAGCAGGATTGTTACCCCTTGCGAGCTTCCATTCCGGGATGTCGTGGCATCGATGTCGGAAATGCGTTTGCCTGGGCAGATTCGGCAGATCCATTCGGAGCGTGCTTTGCAGGACTTGGTTGAGTGGTGTGAGTGGTGTACGAGCGTCGAGGTGTCTGCTGGATGCAGACTGGCATGCAATGACAAATCCGGGGTTCCGGGGCGCGCGGTCACTGTGGTCTCCGTTCCCCAGATGCCGCATACGGCGTCTCCGGGGCACACATATCAGGGGAAATGCAATCGGAGATCCTGTGATCGAGATCGGGGATGTACTGAGTTCGCGTGGCGCTCCCGATCCAAGTCAGATGCACGCCCAATCCGCCGCGTACAAGCTCATGCACCAGCGCCGCAGCGGCATGCTCTGCTCCCGAGCATTCCTAAGCCCGTGGAGAACCCTTTGGCATTGCTTTGGCACCTCGCTGCTGGTCCGCACCAAGATGAGGAAAGGACCTTGAAGCCTCGAGGCCGCGACCCGAACAGCCAATCCACGGGCAACAGATATACTATGCTTCTGTCGCGCGCGGTCTTGTAGCCTACGCAACCAACTGCAGGTTGACAACGCTGTGTGCGAGGTCGTGATACTGTGACCATGTGCTGCGCTGCGCATCCGCCGCCGCCACTCGAAAACTATCTTCAACGGCACCCCGAAACCTACTGGGAATGTCCCCATCCGGTGGGGGTGCCCCTGGAGTGTTTTGGCAATGGCAGATCGACAGCTGACGTTGGCGGCAGGTGCTGTACGTTGTAAATACGTTTAGTGTTGGGCAACGATGACAGTGTCTTTCTCCCTGTGTCCTGAGAATGCTGACCATCGCGGTCCCGAGGCGGAAAGTAAACCCCGAGATACGCACGTCCGGCGCGAGCTCGAGGTCATAAATAAAGCGTGCCCGAGCCTTGCCCGAACCTACAACTTGTTATGGTCTGTGAGCGCAATGTGCATCCCTGATATAGCACACCATCAGGTGCTTGGGGTCAGCAGGTCAGCAGGACGTGATATGACATACTAGTACTAAGGCGTCCCTCATTACCCCAAATATACGCTCCGGGAATCTCGCGAGCGTGTTGTGCGAAAATATCCATAGGGAAGGGCGCACGGTGAGCATTGCAGCGGAGTCTCAAACAAGCAACAGACAATCTTGACGATTTCGGAAGGTGCCCTGCCCCAATAGGCGGCCCTTCTTATACGTCATTGTCACATGAGAGTACGTTTCGTAAGAGGCCCCTCACTCAACGAGAGCAAAGATCGATGTAACCCCGGGTTCCGGGGGTAAGGAGGGGTTCCAGAGGCCTCTGCGCAAGAGCGCGGAACGCCCTCCTTTGCCGGTCATTGCCCTCTCCTCACGCTCTCCTCGCTCTCCCGCGCGACAGTGTACACGGGCTCGCATCACTGGCAGCCCATCTCCCCGGAGGCACGAGCTCGATCGAGGGTGGAGGCGGTGTCAGCGGATCGTCTGACAGAGGCCGTCTCAACCGTGTCATCGGTCGACTCCTCAGCCCCTGTCGCAAGGGGCTCATATACCTGCGAACGGGCACAGCGAAGAGACCCGGCTCTTGCTGTCGCCCCGCAGGTACGTACACGCGGTCTATCCCTCGAGCACCGCACTCATAGCCTGCCGTGTACAGATATAGCTGCAATATTGCTTATCGTATAGCAAGTCATTGACACCGCTATATCTCACGTACGCAGTGCTACTTATCTTTCCGTAGACCGAGTACTCACATGCAGCGGGTCTTAGCGCGATCGCGTTCGCGCTCTCTGTCGCACTCGTTCTCATCATATCCTCTGCTCCTTCGTCGCCATCGCTCCGCTCATCCTATGCCTTCCAATGAAGATGATCCCATCCCTAGTCGCCAAGCGTCGCCTGCTCCGGGAACCCCTCGTGTCGAACCGCGTGCCGGCTCTCTTCCGGCTCGACCAGACCCTGTCCCGGAACCGGACGAGGCTGAACATGTCCGTCGCCGGGCAGCCAATATGCAGCGCATCGTTGACGAGGTCACCAGTGGTAGCCTTTCGGTCGCCAATGCGGAGCAGCAGCTTCGTCAGTCAGGAGCAGCCCCTGAAGAGGTTGCTGATTACATCGCGCAGCTTACCCAAGTTGGAGCCCGGGACGTCCCCGAGCCTGACCATCCTCCCATTCCTGACGGCCCCTCCGCAGCTGACGATCGGAACAACGTTGTCGACCAAGTCGCCTGGGCTTTGTTGCGGAACAAGCTCAAGGCGTTGGACTCTGGGAGTCACGGGAATCGGCGCGATCTTACGTCCGCGCTACTCGACCTTGTCTCGAAGTCCGATGACTCTTCTCCTGCGACTATCCCTCCTTCGGTTCTTGCTGGAGCTCCGCATCTCGCAGCTCTCCCTTCTGCTCCCAGCGGAGGGCACGTTCAGGAGACATGGCGGCTTCGCCAGCTCTATAGTGTCGAGAAAGCAGTCGACCCGATTATCAACACCATGCAACAGCAAGTTTGGCGCTACCCTCTGCCACGGAGCATTTGGAAGGATATCGTCGCCGACAAGTTCGTCGCCTTTGATCGTATCTTCGCGACCATGGAAGTCGGTTACTCCCAGGACGACGATTCGAAGGTCATTGCTCCGGGCATATCACTTGTCGGGGTGCCCATCCGCGGGCGCTCCCGTTTAGGCGCATTCGCGGACCGAGTGCGGCTCAGCAGAGGTCGACGTAAGTGCAGCCCTGATCTGCAATTGGCAAGTCATGAAACCTCGAAGTGCAGCCGCAGATTCATTGGAGCGCATCTACTTATTCTCCACGCAGCGCCCCGGCTTTCTCCTTCGGTAGAGTATATCAATACGAGCATCGAGAGCCACCACGCCAGAAGCCCTGACCTGGTGGAAGAGCTTTGAATAGGAGAAGCCTAGCGTCCTCCCACCCAGTGCTTGCGCGCTGATGGACCGTGTGCCCATAGGACCACCAACGCGGAACATCATATGCGTCGACGAGTTCGCCCGAAACTTTCCCTAGACAGCCTCGTAGGTGAGCGGAGGTGAGCGGAGAACGGGCTGAGCGGTGCCGGTGAGTAGCCACGCGCGCACGCGGGAGGCTGCTATTCGTGGCCATCGCTCCCACATCGGCTTCGAGAAGTTCTGAACAGGTCAAGGTTCGGTGAAACGAGCGGGTGGCGCTCCTCGGTTCCTGATCTAACTTTCACGTGTCCGAGGGCGGTGTGGCTGGTATTCACTTAGCTTAGCACATGATCGCACATCGCTTGCAGTCCGCCTACGACGGATTGGCCATACGTCGTGTGCGGGACATGTCTCCGTGAGACGTGTGCTTACTGGGTTGCTTACTGACAGCGACACCACGAACGCATCTAGCGTACGCGAAGCTTGACCGAACCACCACAGTAGCGCCATAAAATCAGATGCTGTCCCACAGAGACTGCCGCTAGCCGGTGGCCGGGTACAGTCAAGGTATGAAGCATCCTGCGAAACGAGATAGATACATTGCGCCGAAACCTGACATACAAGCCTATCAGTACAAGCAAAGACCCAACGATACATACCGCTCCGAGTATCACGTAACCAAGGCAAAGCGCACTCGCGCAGCGACTACTCATCTTCAGTGCCGAACACATCCGGCGCCGCCAGCATCTTGTCCATCATCGCCTGCTGTCTCTCGCTCGCTCTCTGTCTCTCCTCCTTCAGTCTCTCGACCTGGCTGCCGATGCTGCGTATCAGCACCTCCGGGGGCACACTGTCGCCCACGATCTCAGGCGCGGCTGCACTCGCCCGCAGCTCCTCCACGTCTGCCGCGAGCGCCTGCAGCACGTCGCGCGTCACGACGACGTGCATGAGCGCCTCCTTGCGGTAGCGGCCGACCTCCTTCAGCAGCGCGAGGTGCAGCTCGTTGCGGCGCACCGTGCGGCGGTTCCCGCCGAGGGCCGTCCAGAGCGCGGACAGCAGCTCCGCGTGCGCCTCACCGAGCTCGACGCCTTCACGCTCGCAGATGTCGTGGATGGTGAGCAGGTGCTCTTGCAGCCGCTCGAGATTCGCGACGCTCGCGGACGCTTCGAGCAGCGTGCGCTGCGTCTCTCTTGCGAGCGTGTCCATCGCGTCGCTGAAGGAGCGCAGGATGGCGCCTTCGGCGGCGGAGCCGAAGGCGGATATAATGCGCGAAAGAGAGAAGCCGCCTTTCTTGGAGACGGACTCAATGGTCTGCATGGCATAGTCATTCACTGCAGTAATGCTGAGGATTACTGTCAGCAAGAACAAGTCAGGAGACGAAGGCATCGATACTCGCCGATCAACCGCGCCGTTGATCTTCGCACTGAGCGTGTGTAGTCCCTCTCCCGTAAGCTTCGCGTCGTCCACGAACCTCTTGAGGGCTTCTACAAGGATGTCGCGGCCCTTCAGTTCACTGTAGCGTACGAGTGTGACGAGGTCGTGCGTCGCGATCTCCGACTGCTTAAGCCTCAGGCCGATGCTGCTTGTAACCACATTCGCGTTCATGACGCCTCCAAAGCTATTCTGAAGCTCGACCAGCCTATCGAAATTGGCTTTCTTCGGCTTCTTCTCATTGTCCTTGCCTGGATGGAAGGAAACCGGGATATGGCGGACACAAAGAGCGCTGGAGGATACGCCGGGAACAATGCACAAAGGGGAGAAAACAAACTGGAACCTGTCAAGTACATAGCCGGACAGGATCCCTAGGGCCGCTATGAAGGCGAGGACTCCGAGAGGCTTCTTCAAGAGCCAGAAGGCAGTGCTCAAGACGTCCGCGACGTACGCCGCTGAGGACGACGCGCCAGAAGCCACAGCTTGCATAACCTCTTCGCGGTTGACAAAGGCAGGTGTCTCCTCTCGGACTGGGACCGCAGGCGTGGCCGATCGTCGCGATGAGGTTGGCGGCGTGGGGTACGCCTTCTTGTGAGCAGGCTTCCGCCTGCGGGCATTCATTCGCGTAGTACTGGCACTAGGACTCGGGGATATCGATAAGGTGCGCGATGCGGGTGTGAAGTCGATCTCCGGGACGTCCTCCCAGTCGCCATCGTCAGGGTGTTCCAACTGCGGCAAACAATGAGCGGTCGGCGACAAGTTCTCTGGGAGACAGCGCGTACCTTCATGTTCGTACAGGCAGGTCTGCTCTGTTCCTCGAAGAGAGAGCTGCGAGCGCGATGGAAGAGACAAAGAGAGAAACGAGGCAGACATGCTTCACTGCGCGAGCCTTTCATCCGTCGCGGACTCGGAAGCCACCACACCACGCGCCAGAGACGTGCTTTGGCACGTGATCCTCCCTTAAATGGCAAGTCAGTATTTCTATTGTCCGGTGTATTCGGTCGGACTAAGCGTACTCATGAATCGACGGTCAAACGTTCAACGTTCATCGTTGTAGCTTTCACGGTGCGACCACACTGTTGTCGATACATCCAAAGATACTCACCCATTTCCTAGTGATCAGGGTTAAAACCGGATGGGCGAGGGTTATGAATGTCTGAGTGCTCTCACTGCATAACCCGAGAGCGGGATAATTTGAACGTCCGCACTGTTGATTTTCGCTGAAAGTCTTGCCGTCGCGCCCCCTGTAGCCTCCAAGTTGGAGACACTTGGGCGATAACAAGGGTCATGCAATGAACTGAGCAATCCGCGTATATATACAATTTCATGTAATTCGCCCGTGATTACTACGCATGACTGCCAGCTGATCAAAGACACTCCAGAAACCGGTAGTGTCCTGGCCCCGTGTGGGGGGGAGACCGCCTCGGGGCATTGCAGGCCACCTGCATGGAGTCGCGGTGAGTGCAACAAATATCGCAGGTGCATACTGAACAGCATCGTGGCACCTCGTAAATGGCCCGGGCCTAGGCCAGAGCAGGAGAACGATCGTGGTTCGGCGGGCCACGGCCAAAAAAGGCAGCGGATCTCAGATAGCGATGTTACAAGCAGATGGGCCCCTTGACAAGCCGCGACCCGGCGCTTGCCCTCCGCTGACTAGCAGGCGCGGAATTGATGGACTTTTCCGCCATAGCCTCCTATCCAACACAGGTCATATGGTGGCGGCCAGAGCCCCTGGTTCGGAGCGCACTCGTCTGTCCACCACCATCTTACTGCCACTCCGCCTGCTGCCCTTCACCCCCTCGCCGCTAGCTTCACAGATCCGGAACTGGCCAAGCTTCACGAAGTTGCAGTGTTGTACGTAAGACTGCCTTCTCCCGGGCCTCCTGCTTGATTGAATCGACACTAGAATTTGGTAATTTGACGTTGTGCTCAGCGAATTTGAGACGGCGCCCCGCAGAGCGTATGCTCCTCGAGGACTCAAATGTGAGACTTCGTTTGCTCTCCTACACCAGCACACTCAGCCGGCCCTTCGTCCATGCAGAATTGTACAACTTGCGCGACACCGGCACTGGTTTTCGGAACGGCCCACGATGTCAGCACAAAGGGCGCTCCGCATCCAGGAAATCCTCTGCATGGTCCTCGGGCAGTTCAGCCCGGAGAAATGGTTGGACACAGACGAATTGCGATGCGGCAAGATCACCCTACACGAATTACGACGCAACTTAGCGAACTTTGCGCGAGTCTCGCGATTCTTTTCCGGGCCTGCGCTGGCTATACTATGGACCGTCATCGACGACCTCGATCCCCTACTTCGCTTATTCGCCTGCTGTCAGACGGTGCAGGTGGAAGACGATGGTCCGGACGGCGAAGCGGAGGAAAGCAAGGCAACATATGATTATTCAGCTGGCGAGCCGAAGACCATAAGTGTAAGTCCGGACAATCATTACAGTGTGACAGACTGATCCAAAGAACACCTAGGTACTTGGTGGTAATATCACCGCTGCGGAATGGGAACACTTCCAATACTATGCGGGCCTCGTGCGCACATGCGTACATGACTACGACCCGATGATCGACCCGTCGGTATACCTCCAGCTATCGCTACGCAACAAGTACAAGCCACTCCTGCCAAATCTGCGCTACCTCAGGTGGCAGCAGCGATCATGTACGAGCACCGAGCTGCTCCATATCGTCGGGCCCTCACTCCGTCGCCTGGACTTTAACTTCGTGTCGAGCTCATGGAACGTCGGACGCGCTCGCCGGCGCGAGTATGCGCTCAAGGCACTGCTGGACAACGCATGCAACCGGGCGCCCAACATAGAGGAGCTCTATCTCGACGGCGTCCATCATCCAGATACGCTCGCTGCAGTACAGGGGTGGAAGCAGCTCCGACATCTCTCGGACGATTCGGTTGTTGAGTACTCGGCCCTTGAGTTGCTCTCGGGTATGGAGAGTTTGACCTCGTTGTGCATTGACATCGAGCGGTTCAGGGGGCTGACGGAGGTAGCCTGCGCCGGTTTCAAGAACTTGGAGACGCTCTCGATACATGGCGACTCTCAGTCCTTGGAATGGTTCATTGGGGCAACTCATCTCAGTCGACTGCGGCACTTGACCGTTTTCTTCGACGAAGACTACGGCGATAACCTCGACCCAATCGACGTCAGCACATGTCGCCATCAGCTAGAAGGTCTACAGATTCACGTCAGATACCCTTACCTCCGGTCGCTGAAGATTCATGTCACATATCGGGGCGATGCGCTCCCCACTGTGCTTGATTACATTCGGCCCCTGTTTGCTCTCAAGGATCTCGAGGCGTTGGACATCGATTTCGCCGGGCGAGCCCACCTCTCCGACGGCAACCTTGAAGAGCTCACGCGGCATTTCCCCA
The DNA here is from genome assembly GCA_000344655.2 of Fomitopsis schrenkii. Lineage (NCBI taxonomy): Eukaryota > Fungi > Basidiomycota > Agaricomycetes > Polyporales > Fomitopsidaceae > Fomitopsis > Fomitopsis schrenkii. Next base: position 222,178 of record KE504140.1, read on the forward strand.
AATTACGCTCACTCAAGCTCGACCACATCTTTACCGACATCGAGCCGTCCGTCCGCGTCCTCGACATCCTCGCGCGAGGCCTGCCCCTCCTCGAGGAGGTCGTCCTCCCTTCCGTCTGCCACATGGGCCTGATTCCCGACCCGCCTTGTGGGCCGCCGCACCCTCGCCTGAAGCGCATGATCTTCTTCCGGGCGATGATCTCGGATAGGAAGCGGTTCACGAAGTACATGTGCCGAGTGTTCCCAAACGTAGTGCCTGCGCTCCCGAGCTTGTTCTACCGACGCCCATGCGAGGATTGGTGCCTCATCGTCGACAGCTTTCGGCCTGTCCACGCCCCGCTCATCTGATCGCACGCGGGCCATCACGCACGCGCAAGGTGGGTGGGCGTGCATATCACGACGATTCACGATTCCCGCACGAGGCACGACCCCGCCCATTCCTGGATCCGTTCCTCGCATCAAGCATACGCCTGGACCTGCACGCACACACCCAGACATACAATCACACGAAGCCGCTTTTGTTGCACATCATCTATCCTTACGCGTCGTCTGTCCTTTCTGTCTAGAACCTCGCCCCAGTCACGCCACCGCGTCCCGCTCCTACAGGCTCGACCTGCCAAAAGGGTCCAATGGTGGGCGCCCCCACGTCGCCTGCAAAGCCCGAAAGCATCTGGTCAGCGAGACTCACAGAACGCGATTACGCCATATACACGCACGGTGGGGGCGGGCTTGTTGCCCAGGATGCCCTCGACCTTCTCAACGATCGCGGGCGTCAACTTGGGAATCACCTCGAGCGCCTTGAGGTTGTCCACGATCTGCTCGGGCTTGGAGGCGCCCAAGATGACTGTGGATGTGTTTGGGTTCCGGGCGATCCACGCAAGCGCGAGGTGCGACACTTTGCATCCGAGGTCTGCGAGATGCGTGGTCAAATGATGGGTGAGCTCTGAGCGCCACGGGCTGACGCGCCTTTCTCAGCCACATCGGCGAGCGCTTTGATCTTAGCGAGCATGGCCTTGCCATCGGGCTGGCTGAGGGACTTCGCGCGTTCCTGGAGCCACTCCTCCTTCTGGATGGCAAGGCGGGAGTCGGGGGGTATGCCGTCATTATACTACACGAAGAGTAAACAACAGGATTCGCCGTATGCAAATAGATGAACGGTACGCTACCTTGCCTGTAAGCAGACCGCCGGCGAGCGCGGAGAAAACGGTTGTGCCCGTACCATACTTGTTGTATATAGGACTGAGGATGACGGACTGTAAGATAGCAGCATCTTGCAATGGAAAACCTATCCTTACGCGTATTCGCCTTCAGGGCGGTCTCGGTGGAGCATGCTGAATAGCACGTTGGTCGTCAGTATGCTGTCACTGTGTGTGAGCCACCTCCACGCACTGATGTTCACACTGTTCAGCAATAGGCCCTATAAGACCAAGCTTGTCGGCAACATCTGATACCACCCGAGTCAATGGGAGAGCATCCGGCGACGATACTACACGCACGATGTGCCTCTTCAATCTCGCGTGCGGACCATTCCGATGTTCCCCAGTAGAAAGCCTAGTCAACGTTAGCCGGCAGCAAGTGAAGGAAGTCCCACGTACATACCCATCCCTGGTCGATCACCCAGTTGAAAGCTCTAACGGTCTCTTCTATCGGGACTGCATTCGTGGACCGTTAGCAAGTTTTCATGCCAAATCAATGAAGCGAATTGTAGCGCACCAGATGAGTCTGGACGATGAGCGAAGATTATATCGACGTAATTGAGCCCTAGACGTTTCAGAGATTCTCTCGTCCCTTCGACAATGCTGAGAGATGGCGGCATGAGGACGTAATAGGGTAGGAGTGCCATAGCCACTGAGAAAACGTACTGTTTCCTAGACAGACCCATGTTGTTCTGCGGCTCGTGAGGGCCCCAGAACAGCTTAGTTGAGACGATGATGTCTGTCCGACGGAGGCCCAGTTCCTTGATGACACGACCCCTGTTCGGTAGTGTGTGAGCGTCTGGATCCTGGGCGCATGTATGGGCGCACAAACATCTCTTCTTCCGAACGACCAGCCGCATAGCCTTCTGCAGTATCGAACATGTTGATTCCATTCTCGAATGCGGTCTTGATGATGTCCTATACACGCAACTTTCATGTCAGTACAGAGGGCTCAGATCAGCTGAGACTTACCTTCACGGGGTCACCGAGAACTGAGCCACCGAGGGTGAGCCCTGTTCGGCAACCCGTTTCAGCCTTGTCTCATCGGATTCCTACATGAGGAACTTACATCCTCCGAGCGAGAACAATGGCACTCGCAGACCACTAGGTCCAAGTCGTCGAAAAGGCATGCCCTTCGCGTCAAACTCAACGGCCATGCGTGTGTGATGGTGTAGGCGAATGGGGCAACTCGACTTGAGGCTCTAGACGGGGAGAATGAGCGCCGCCATAGCCTCAGACGAGTTACTTATACTACAGTGACGCCTCCAAACGGCACATTCTCGGCAAATTTGAGTCAACGGTTTACCAGACGATCGCATCGAGCATATTCCTCGGGGAGCACGTCAACGAGGTATCGGTCAGATGATGCACACGGGTGCCCTATATCTGAGCAGCGTTGAGAGACTGAATCCCTGGGACACGGTCGCAATGAATACCCAGTGCTCCACATGTGAGAAAGGTCGGAGGACGTACCACGGTGGTGTGCAATACGAGCGATGAACGCTACCTCGGTGGCACCGCTGGGAAGGCTACATGTCGTACGTGCAAGTAATCAGAGGCATAGAATTGAACTTGCCATTGGATAGGACATGCTTGACTGTGCATTGGTCGTAAGATACATGATACTTACTTAGGGCACGCCGGTTGGAGCTGCCACACATCTGACCAGCACCGGTCCGCTCGCCGCGAAGCGATCACATGATCGCTTCTCCCTCCCTGGCAATGTTCGGATTCCTTTTTTCATACGTTACAGCTAGGTTCGACACAAACCCCTCCGCGCGGTGGGTCTTGGTATGAAACCACACAACAGCCACATGCAACGCTGTCCAACATGGCTCAGTATATTCAGCCTGGACAACACCGTGACAGGCTGTTTGGATGGAAGGTCTGGCATGCAGAGTCCAGACGCGGACGCGAAGGATTATCAGAAATACCACAACCCGTAGATTTGGATGGGGGAATGCTACTCTAGCGCTTCACGTCCCGGGAAAGACCTTCAATCTTTGTCGTCACCTCGGCAGCAAGCTTCGGGACGACATCGAGGGCCTTCAGGCCATCCAAGAGTCGCTCAGATGTAGGCAAGCCTAGTCTCCCCTAGGCAGACCCTAAACAGGCTCCAGTCATCCGCGATGCAACCTGATGCAGCCCGCTGACCGGCCAAGTTGTCAACGGAGCTGAATGCAACGAGCCTGACAGACGTACCTGAATTGACAGTGCCGTGGGAGGGGATTTTAAGCCAAGCTTGGTCGCAACGTCTACGAGGCTGTGAAAGATAAGTACTCTTCTGTAAGTCACGAACTGTCAGTTATGCGCAATGGCTTTGCCTAGTTTCCTGCCTGTATCACTCCGCCATCCCACAGTAATGTGCCTTATATATATCAGACACTAATCATGATAGGCCTTTGTCCAGTATGCTACCCACCCACTGTCCGTGATTGATCAAAAGCTGAAGGCGCGTACGTTCTCGTCGATAGGCTCTATGTGAAGCGAATGCAGTGCTTTTCATCGCGACCTCATTCCTCATCGGTGCTGTCCGAGCGGTAGGCATGAATATGTTATATTACTCGATGTGTCGAACATATTGATTCAACGCTCGTCTTCACGAGGTGCCGCCGTAGCTTGTGCTTCAGTACATATATTATATAGCCGGTGTCAGTCAGCGTTACCTTGATTTAAGCTCCATCTCCTAAGCCATCGCCGAGACTGTGAGAAATGAGATGATCGTCAACTTTTGCTGCTACCCATAAAACTGATATGTTCTCAGCGAGAACAGCGGCACGCGAAGACCAAGGCACGCGAAGGCCAATGGACCTCAATCTAGAAACGCATGCCTTTGGGCATCGAATTCTACATCCCCAGCGGCGGCCATAGACTTCGTCCAATCTTGAGGATGTTCGAAGGGAAGCCTTGACGACGTCAGTGCAGGTGATGTCATGCATCAGCACAGCCTCGACGCACCCCGATTAGGTTTGGCAGGCCGGCACATGTTCGGGATGTTGTACGACGTAACTTTAACCGGGTTCGAGCGCGGCGGTCACAGGGAGTAAGCAAACTTCACGCACTAGCCAAGTTGCGAAGGGTGTTATTTCTGGTCATCTTGACGAGAAACGAGCCGTAGAATTTGTGACGACTCGGCGATGTTTTGGTTCGGCTGGTCGACAACGCAAGGTCCAACGAGGGAAGAAAGCATCGCTGCCTTGTAGCCTGCATATAGGAGACGCGGGTGTTGAAGACGCAGCTTGGGATGATACACAGCGCAATCAAGAGAGAAGCGGCAAAGCGTGGGCAATGCTACAGCGTTGCATACACTGATACGACTTTGTCCATGGCACTCGGAACCTACTCGATTGTCCCACCTGCTGACAACTTGAAGTACTCACTCACCATAAAATTCAGGCGTACACCAGCCACTATTTCGGATGCTGAACTACCCGTCGTAGGTCCAACCAGTAGTAGTCTTGAGGAAATAAAGCTGTGAGTCTTGGATGGAAGCAGCAGAGTGGGCTTACCCGTTGTGATCCCCCCCACTAGTACACCCTAACGACGCCCCCGTCAGCCCAGACAGACGCTCTGCCAAACCCTACGAGAGTCGACGGAACGGTGAATTGCAAGAGTGTGTTCGCTAGCCGTCGGCTAGTCGACGTAGGCGCATCATGAACAAGCAATCGGCACATGGCCGAGTACCTGTGCCGGACCGACTTTGAGGTTGCTGACGCCGTAGGTTCGAACTGTGCTGAAGCTTTGCCAACCAGTGGTTTGAGAGAGGGGCTTGTGCATTTTTTCGCAGTGAAGAAAATAATGCATCGTCGTTACGGTGGCGAGCAGCAAACGTTGGATGTGTCTGAATATGCTGCACGCCATCGCTGCCGAGGAGAGTCACGGCAGCCAAACTGGGGAGGGAGGAAGGGAAGTGGGCGTGTGAGGTGCGACCATGACCGCGGATCATCGAAAGGCACTCAGGGTCCGGGAAATATGCACGATCGAGGTGAAAAGCGGAGACAAGGCGGACTCGGAGGCGCCCCAAATAGCACCCGTCACCCTCCGTCACCAAGCGGGAGCCGAACAGAGGTGGGAACATAGCATTTGCCCATCAAGCGAGGCATGCTCTCAGTACTCTAGGCACGACGACGTCAGGGAGATTTGTAATCTTCCCTTTCACCCGCAGAGCCGATTTGTATCTTGAATGAATGGAGATGGGCCTGCCACTGCCTTAGGCGGGCAATAGGCGACGTCGCGTGTCGCGCTGCACGCGGAGAGTGCTGCGTCAGTGATATTTTCTGTCAGTCCAGGACGTCGAAGCGGTCAAGAAGCAGCCATATAGGGCAAGACGACCCCGGGTCTGATTGCAGATCTACACGGGGAGCGAGGCGGCCGCATCGCCCAGCAGTGTGTCACCAGCGGGTCGTTGTAGCCTAGTGCAGCCCAGTCCATGAGTATCTCGGGAGACGAAAACGCCGGCCCCTTCGGTAGCTGGGTTGTCAGCACGCAGCGATGCCCAGGCGGTTAACGTTACGGCAATGGGCAGAGTAAGGCACTTGCGATGCAGGCAGGCGGTGACGAGAAGGATCAGCCTTGCGTGCCGTACGTCGGGTCGAAGCGCTGTGAGGGTTACGTCCCGCGGATGGTGAGGTTGAACTAGAAGACGAAAGGAAGATGCCCGCGAGACCCCGCCGTTGGATACAGGAATACGAGGCGGAGGATGCACGATTTACCGTGCGCTAGCGTCCACCGCAGGGGGTCACATCCGCACAGTGAAATATTATTTGGAATGCGTTGAGCGCCACTGGGCGCGAGCTTACCGCAAAGGGATGGTGACCGCTGATATGTCGAGACGATGGCCTAGGGCGGTAACCACAGGATGTTCCCGAAGACCCTGATGTTCGCAGTTAGCTCTGGGTATACACGTAAATAGGACAGAAAAATTCTGGCAGCGCGCCGTGCAGTATAGCAAGTCCGTGTTTGTAGCCCGCTACTCCGGAGGGCGACTATGTCATGTCAATTCGCGGTGAATGTGCGGTGGATGTCACCGCCTGGTCGGCAAATAACGTAAGCGCGATGCAGCAAGGAAGGCTCAATGTATGGGTGTGTAGCCGCCAATACCACGGTGAGCACCATACAATTGTGCGAATGAAAATATTGATAACAATGTTCACGACAGGAGCAAGAGATGTGCTTCGTGCTGGAGGCCAAGCACATCATAGTCTTGTTGAATTGGCTCTGCGGCGATACTGGCGATCCACGATCCGATGACCGGGAAGACAGCCTAAAGAAAGGCGTATGATTCGTGGGACAGGCACTGACACATCCTGTGGGAGCGAGGGTGATACGATCCGGACGTACGGTATATGCAAAAGGGAACGAACTTGATATGAACGCACCGACGACGATGGGATGATCCTGGCTAATTCCTTGGCTTCGGGTTGCGCGTCCGAGGTGTGCCCTGATCTTCTGCGAGCGGTGTGCGTCGGATAGTACGACAAGCCCGTATGAGATATGTGTCCTGACACTATGCGAGCGCTACGACTAGCACTCGTCGCCATGGAACGCTACGCAAAGGCTTGCCATCAGCAAGGGCCCCGGAGTGATATACCGGGACGTTGTTGCGTTGCAAGAGACGAAGAGCGGGTACGCCGCGGAGTGGCAATGAGGCCGACGGGCACGAATGATCACGGTCCGACGCGCAGTATGCATGCATTCAACGGTAACCTAATTCTGATGGGACGGGTAGATCATCGCACAACACGCCAGTGGCAATATCGAGGAACTTACTTCAATATTTACCGCATATGATTGCATCGGTAATGGTGAGCATCGCCTGGGCTGTCGTGCAACGCTGCAAGAGCACCGTGTGTTCCGAGTCCGTAGATAATACTCGAGAGGGTGCGGACGCCTCGCTCGGCGAGCGTGGCTGGCACTGCTGCTCACGACAAAGGCGAGGTGGTCGCTGCAGTCCCATGTTTCACAGCCACGTGCAGCAGACGCGCACCCGAAGTGGACGCTGCTCACTGTGCATGACGGCCCGCCGCCCGTTCGCGCAAGTGAAACTGTGACGGGGGCACGGGCCCCAAAGGGGTGTCAGCATGAACTCAGGAAACTCGAAATTAGATAGCCGCATGTTCCTGAGCTACCGGAGCTTGAAACATAGTGGAGAGGGCCAATCAGAGAGGGTGCTTGTAGATCTCCGCCACGAGGGAACCAAGGAAATCATTATCTCGATACTGTCGGCGATGGATCGGCAAATCTAAGAGTTATCGGACGCGGTCAGCTTCCGGATCTGGATGTGAGCGCTGCCGGGCTTCTGTCCCGGTCCACGTCCCGCCGTCACGGGAATGCTGCCACCTCCTCACCATCCTCCAGCGACGGACAGTCTATATCTGACCAGTCTCAAGTTCCGCCAGTGTCACTATATGGCCAAGGTCATTGCACGTCCCTAGTCCAGCCGCAATCTCCCAACACTCAAACCAATCTGCAGGTGCCAGTTGCGAGCGTCGACGTCGGTCATGTCTCTAGCAATATCACCTACGTCGCCATAATATACTCGGGCCCCGTCGTGGAAGCTGGTGGCTAGTTCCCCGTCGCCAACTTTGGAAAGCTGATATGACAGGTATCTTTCCCGATGCGTGGTGTTGCGAGCGTTCGAACATGATCACGTTCCCATCCAGATGCTACGCCCTGTCTGCATCGGCGATAGACAGGGATGGCATAATGGTTCCGACGCCAATGGCTATCCGTGCCCAAACGGTTCCGCCACTCTTGAGGCGGGAAGTACAAGTGTTTTGTCCACGGGGCAAGCTATCGAAGCGTCAGGTGGGTAAATCGACCCTGTTATGTATGCTCCCCGCCCCACCAAACTGCCAGTCCTCCCAATGTATCAGCCAGGTGATCACGGCGTATGCCGCGCTACTGTTACGAACGTTTCGCCCCAGTTCACCCGGAGTGTGGACGCGTCATGGCTAATCTCATGCAGAGAACCTTCCGGGTTGCGCCATGCGCATTGGGGGGCAGACCTCACAATGACTGCGATGCACTTCACATCGTCGGGTTACCATGTGCGGTGTAGGCGCAGGTCAGGGTCACTGTGTTTAGGTTCATTTGATATATTCCGAAGCGGCGGAGAACTTGCACAACCGCTGGCTTATCTTAGGAAGGTGCGCTCCCTGCACTTTAGGTCAGAACTTAATCGGTGGGAAGAGGTGAGGCCAGCTTGTTCTGTATTACGGAAGTCGATGGCTGACAAGACTATCAAGGTTAGAATTGTAGCCTGTGAGCAGCGACTTTGCTCGCCGCGGAGAGAAGTTTCCTTCTTGGCAGGTCCTCACCAAGGAAAGCCTCCTTGAACGGCCCTCTCCTGTCAGGTAAGCGTTTGTGCGTAGTTCTTAGACGCCACTTCTCGCGAAGCTCGCGGGTGCTATAAAGGACGGTCGATATGTCGACTCGTTGACCATCAGATGGATCTGAACAGGCGACAACGGTCCCTAGGTCGCGAGCCTCGTGTGTGACAGCCGTGGTACGTTGCGATGCAAGACCTCCGTCAGGATCTGCTTTAGGGGAATTGCAAGTGAAACACGTTGGAAACGCACTGGTAGTAATTAGATCTGACTCCCAGGCACCTTAGCGGCCATCTGCGGATTTGGAGGCCAGCCCAAGCAACATCATGACACAGGCGCGCACTGGCGCTCGCATGAATGTTCACGCAGAGTTCGCCGATGCCGCCGGACCCACATTTCGCTCGATCTATGACCGCGTCTTGTGCTTGCTGCGATACAGGCCAACGTTGTAGGGGCGTGTGCAGCAGAATACGGGAGTGCTGTGGACGGGAACGGATGGGGAGGACGGCTCTGACAGCACCGAGGCATCGGATCCTTGCGATTTGGCGGCTGACTCCCGATGGGGCAAGGGGTGCCGATGTTCCCGCAGATTCGCCGTGCCGCGATGTGGATTTACGTACTTAGTGGATCTAGTATCGGGCAGTCGAGATGCCCGGTCGGCCGGTTCTTCAGATGTGTGATGCTGGATCTTATTTTCCCATGCTTACGCCGCCATCCACACCATCCCCCGGTGTCTTGTTTCTGCGGATTGCTGCAACTACAAGGCGAAAGAGAATAGATAAGCTAGTTGCAGCTATGATGCTTGCTCAGGAGAGAGCAGGCGGAGGACGCACCAAGAAGCTTGGGCGCCGCCATTTCGGGTCTCAAGCGCCCCATATCGGAGTTTGATGAGATTGCCCGATTCTATGCGGCGCTATCAGGTTGAATCTCCGCCCAGATGCGTCGATGATCTCGCCCTGCGACACTACCGTCTTTGTTTCCTCTCCTCATCCTCCCCACTGCGTCGCCTTCAGATCCCTGCTCGATCCCGCCGCTTCGCCCCTGCAGCCAGTTTCTTGTCCCCTCACCCTGCCTCCGGGAGCCTTGCTCTTTTCTTGTGATTCGTGTGTCCCGACAGGGCTCGCCTTGGCTACGAAGGCCTGAATTGCTTCAGAGTTTGAACATTGGAGTGCCCTTGCAAACACGAGGAAACCTCGTTGCCGGCTTCATCTTACCTACGTCCTACAGTCTCCTCATTGTTGGACATGGCCTCAAGTTACCAAGGGTCCTATCCACACCCACCCCCCAATGGACGGGATGATGTTCGCCTTCCGTCAATTAAGGATCTAAACTTTCCTCAGCATCGCGCTCAGGAGGCCTCTACAACACCTACTAATGGGCCGCAGGCTGAGCATACGCGCAACGGCCGCCACGACACGTCGTCGTGGAGCCGCTCTAGCGCGTCGTCCTCGGCAGCGGTCTCCCAACACGCGCAAAATATGCCCCCACCGCATGAAAGCCCGAAGACACAGTATCCCGCTACGAAGGCAGACCCGCCATACGCGACTTCTTCACAGCAGGCCCCGCCCCCTTCAGCAGGGCCCGGCAGTGCGGGACCGCCTCCTTCCCGTGGCGATCCGTCCCCGCAAAACTCATCCAAGCGGCCGCGGTCTGGATCGGGCGTCGGCGTCAGTGCCCCCCCGGGGCGCTCTCACGTAAGCATATTTCCATGAGATGTGGTTCTGACACGGTGCAGCTAATCGTAATTCGATCGGGCGTTGTTTAGTCCAATGCGTATCCCCCGCCACACCCGTCATATGCGTCCGCGCCTCCGCCCCCGTCGTATGCGTCTGCACCTCCCGTACCTGTGTCTGCAGCGCATGAGCCTGTGCCCCAGTCGACTCCGTACCCACCCCCGCCTGGGTATTATCCTCCTCCCCATGTGGCTCATATGCCGCCGCGGCATTACGCGGTGCCTCCTCCGGGTCCGCCGCAGCACCCTGTGAGTGGTTACCCACCACCAGTTCCGCCTGAACATTGGCCACCTCACGCGCCCCCGCCACCGCCTCATCAATACGTCGGGTTTTCCAGGCCTGCCGGCGCGCCGGTGGACCCGCGTAGCGCCGCACTCAGCCCAAGCGAGGCTGAGAAATTCAACGCCCGTCAGAACACCCTGCACGAGGTCAGCAACAGCCTCGAACGGTCCTTCATTCAGCGCTGATGTCTGCTGCGCTAGATCTATAAACACTGTTCCATTCTTCATCAGTTCTCGCACCACTGGGGTTTGTATTAAATCACTAATCTGTCTTCCTGTGCACTAAAATGATAATGCATACAGCCCAACTGCAAGCCACCCATCCGCATGCACAGCCCTCTCCGCAAGAAGTTGCGGATATGACGTGGCGCGCTGATACTGTGATGCGACTTCTGGAGGATGTCAGGAGGCTTTCCCTCCCTGAAGGTGCCGTACCAAGGGAAAACCCGCCTGCCAGCAGTGCTCCCAGTGCTCCTGAAGATCATGCCCGTCCGCCGAAACGACCGTGGGAGGATATGTCTCACGAAGAGCCGGCCACGCCTGCTGCTAGCACCTCCTACCCTGATGTGAGTTACCTCTCCTTGGCAGCGCCATCGGTGGCTGATGTTGTATAGGCTCAGGCCCAATATGAGATCAGCGATAGGGCTACGGCGGAGAAGGACATGGAGATAATCCGGAGCAAACGGGCAACAAGCACCAGTGCGTCTGCTCCTGGCCAGCCCAAGAGTAAATATCGAAAGCGCAGCGTAAGTGCAGCATGCTCCCACTCACGTAGTGACGCATCGTTGATAATTAGATTCTTCAGCGCGCTACCCCTCCTGGCAAATGTCACTCCTGCAACATCCGTGAAACGCCGGAATGGAGACGTGGCCCGGATGGGGCAAGGACTCTATGCAACGCTTGCGGCTTGCGTGAGTTTCGACTTCTGCTTTGACTCTCCGTTACTATCCGTCGAGCCTTCATCTCACTTGGCGATGACAGATTACGCGAAGCTGATGCGGAAGCGCGACAAGGGCGCGGATGGGAAAGCGGTACCGATTGACTTGCAGACTCTCCGCGCGTCGACGCAGTCAGCAAGGGGCGGAGATGCAGATCACTCCCACGTTCAGTCCGGCTCGCATCATCAGCAGAGCCCTGCCATCATGCATGCTCCGTATGACCAGTCGAAGGCGGGCCCTCCACAGCAGCCGATGCACCACCCTGCTCATGCGCCTCCCCATTCCCATCCGTCACCCCACCCGCATTCATACCAGCTCATGCCCGTTGCGGGCCACCCGCCGCCTCACGCGCAGATGATGCCGCCACCTCCCCCGCCTCAGCAACAGCAAGCGAATGCAGAGGGCGGCCCGGTTCCGCCCCCGCCATGGATGTCATCGTCATCGTCATCGCGTTCTGGTTATAGCGCGGAACATCAGTCTTACTTGAGGACGTCGCACCCACCATCGCATGCAAGGGCGTCTCCTCAGTAGCCTCGCGGCTACGGTCTTCTAGCGTACATGCGATATGCACTATGCTTACCAGGATGACTTCCGCACACTCTTCTCACCACTTCCGCACTTGCCTTTTATCCTGCTGTCCCTCGATTCGATAATGTCTGCGTTCTTGTTCGTAGTTCTTCCCCTCCGAGTATGTCCGTCTTAGTGTGTACCTGTGTATGCTGCCTCGTGTTGGGGCTTCTCGTAATCGAGCATAACATAAGTAGTCGTTTTTAATAAACGAGTGGTCCTCGTCCTCGTGTAGGTCATCGGGTTTGCAATCTTATCTCGGTGAGCGGCTGACAGATGACAGGATCGACGATGTCCGATGATCGATCTCAGGTTCACGCCGCTCCGAAGATTGATGCACGCGCCCGCAATCCCACTCCCTGGCCAGGTACACGTCGACGTCTCACACACCCAATGTATGTTACATACACCTCCGAGGATAGTATACACCTTTCAGGACTGCTGTCTAGTCGTTGTATCCACGCGGCTTCGCCTGCCCGTTCGTGCCTGCACCATTCGTGGGGCTTACGCCCTTGCGCACAAATTCCAGCAAGCCCTCCTTCTCCCAGATCGCGAGCTGCCGGTCCTTCGCGGTCTTGCCCGTGGTGCGCTCGTACTCCTCGACGGAGGTCGGCTTCTCGCCGTGCGGCGTCGCGCGGAGCGCGTGTCTGGTGTGTGGCCAGAAGTCGAATGTGGCGCTGTGCGTCACGACCTAGGCGGGGGCGCAGAACATGACATGTCAGCGCCGGCGGCGAAGCAGTGCGGGGTGGCCTCGGCACGGGCCCGTGGCACTCACCCGATTGTCCCAGAAGGCGATTGAGTTAGGCTCCCAGTGAAAGCGGACCTGGAAATCGACGTTCTCGCTGAGAGGATGGCAGAGTCAGCGGCGCGGCGGTCTAAGGACACATGAGATACTCACGCGATCTGCAGGAACAAGAGCTGGAGAACCGCGTCGCTCTCCGCCTTCGGCACGCCGAGGATGCGGCGCACGAAACCTGATGCAGCGGCGTCAGCCGTGCGTCTTCGAAGCGGAGATGAATCGCATCGACATACCGGGGTTGACGTAGATGGACTTCCAGCCTGTCACGGGGTGCACGCGCACGATGGGGTGGATGCTCTCGACGGGCTCCCGACGGACGGTGTGTCCGGCCGCGCGCGAGCCGTCGGCTTGCGCGACAGCGCTGTGCACGGCATACAGACCTTCGAGGTACTTCTGGAAGGCGGGGCTGAATGAAGAGTAGAGCGCGTAGCTGACGGAGGGCGCTCCGTCAGTTGATTGAAAGAATGTGTTCATCAAAGAGAACTCACCCGGAGCTCCAGAGGGTGTCTCCGCCGTACGGAGGGCCGGCGATGACCTTCAGCGACGTGGTGCTGGGCGGCTGGAGCTCGTACGAGACATCAGAGTGCCAGAGCTCGAGCTTCGAGAACGCCGTTGGGTCGGGGCGGCGAGAAGCGTCGTTGTAGACCACTTAGTACATCATATGTGAGCGGATATTGTGCGGGCTAGCATCCATGAATGCTCACCGTGCACTTCTTCCAAGCCAGGCTCTCGCGGGACAGGGGTGGTCGCATGCTTGTGAAGAGGACCCCAGTAGCGGCCCAGCTCAAGCTGCTCGCGGATGCTAATTTCCTGGTCACGGAAGACTGGCCAGGTGATAAGTTAAGGTCAAGCTTCGTTGCGGGAATGGAACTCACATACAACGCCCCGTTCGGCGATGAGGAGAGCACTGTACAGGTACGATTCTCAGACATAGACACGCGTGCTATTAGGTCAAGATCTTACAGTTCGTCCTTCTGCTGGTCAGTGAGCTGCCTGAGATCGATGCCAGAGATCTCAGTGCCGAGGGTGGGCGTCAGGTGCTGGATCTTGCTCGCAGCAGAGAGCAAGGCCTTCTTCTCCGGATCGGCGAAGAGGCCACGGTCAGTGACCTCCTGGGGCCCCAGAGGCTCCCATTTCACGTCAGGGAAGCGCGGCTAAGGAAACGGACATCAATCAAACTATGGACTTGATGCGGATCGGCCATCAACCGGACGGACCTTGTACTGAGCGTACTTGTAGTCGGAATCGTTATCATCGCCAGAGTCCGGAGAGTAGAAGGGGTTGAAGACACCCGCCGCCTTCTGCTTCAATTCGTCGATGGATAGGTGGCTGCCATTGGTGGTAGCGGCAGAATCAGAAGTCGCGACAGGAGCCATCTTGGATTGGAGGATCGACGACGGTGCAGACTGCGCTCGTCGCTGTCATCCTTTATAGATACGCAGGGCCTTAACGTACGAAAGATAGTGTTAGTATAGCGTGAACGGAAGGCGGTATGGCGACACGACCCACGTGACCGCAACGCACCAATGGAGTGAGTAATTGTCATCCACACAGCGCATTCATGTCGTGCGCATTATGAGATTGGTGCCTCCGTAAAAAGAAACCCGGCGACGTTGCTTTCCGGACAGTGACTTGCTCCCAGAAGCAAGTATTGGAGGAGTGTCCAGGAACTTGTTTCCAAACTAGAGGTAGTGATTTGCATGCGACATTGAGTATTCACTGCCCTCCACAACGGGTAATTCGTCTATAGCATACTGATTAGGACACGGTCGTACGTACCTCCTGCGGGCACCCGGGCGGCCCGTTATCCATGTTCAGACCCCACAGGCACTGGGTCGTTATGACCTGGAAACGACACATCGCGCAACTCGAAGCTTCGTTAGCGGGAGAACAGCGGAGGACTATATGCAGTCTGCGCGTCTGGAACATGATTTCTGCGACACATATGAACGCTGCGCATCACGAGTGGATAAGCTCATGAGCCCCAGGTCCGTACATTGAAGGCTCTTCAATTTACTTGTTTCAACGGTCCCAGCCAGCAAATATGATCTCGTACGCCTGTGGCGTACGTGCGACCAAGGCCTGTGGCGAGCTAGCATGCACACACGGTCCACTCAAAGGTCCTCCGCAAGAATGGTCAGAAGACGAGCAGCGGTGGGTGCACGTGAAGCTAGTACATGAATGAATGTACAGTCAATCTGGATCCTGGAATTCCAATGACAGGCGCTCGCAATGATTTTTGGACCCTCCCAAGGAAGTTGCATGATAGCGACAACAGTGCTATACGCTTGAGATCCATCAGATAGATCCATCAGGAACGACCCGACTAGAGGTTGCAGCATTCGACATACAGATCATAGTACTCTCGCTTCGTGGCCTGCTTGAGGTAGCACACTGTGCACCAAGCAACGCGCATCTGGCCAGTCCAGCAGATTTTCTAGCACAGTCTCCGGGGCTCTTCGTAGCAACACAAAGCGAGGGGAAGGAATGCACTCGAGACCAGCCAGGCTGTGGTGGAACTTGCACAAGCAGGCGCGATGCGGGATTGCCGCATTGAGCCAGGTCATGATGCACGTGAGTGCAATGCGGAGGACGCGCGCGTCTGCGCGTCTCCGGCGCTACACTCACGATCATCCCCAGTTTGTTACCCCTCCATTGTATTGCGACCCCCTACGCCCGTGCTGTAGTATACGAGATGGGTGAGTAGCCTCGTGCTGTGTGATACTGCGTTAAACTCATGCGACTCGTCAGGTATTCCCAAGGTTAGTCGTCAATTAGTAGCAACTTGTAGCTAGTCGCTTTGCTGTGGCTCTGACATGCTCGGGACAGTTCTTCAGATACATATCGTAAGTAAGCCTGACTATTCGTCGCCTACTTATTTGACCTTGCGCAGGGAGCGCTATCCTTTGACGTCACAACTCATCCAGGAGAACAAGATTCCCGAGTTTGGTACGTGACCAACACGTCGTGTCGGTACCGCATCTCTGAGAGTTCTGGATAGACAATCTTTACGTGGACTTCAATGGCATCATTCATAACTGTGAGTCCAACAAACACTGCTATGCCGCATACACCCTGAATGCGCTGCTAGGCTCCCATCCAAACGACGGGGATGCACACTTCCGGCTGACTGAAGAACAGATCTTCACCTCCATTTTCGCATATGTCGACCATCTTTTCGGCAAGATCAAGCCAAAGAAGCTGTTTTTCATGGCCGTTGATGGTGTCGCGCCGCGCGCGAAGATGAACCAGCAGCGGAGTCGCAGATTCAGGACCGCAAAGGAGGCGAAGGAAGTCAAGGAGAAGGCGGAGCGGAAGGGGGAGAAGCTGCCGGACTCGAAGGCGTTTGATAGCAACTGCATCACACCCGGTGCGCATATGCGCGCATATCAGTCGAAACCCGCAGGCTGACGGTAGACTGCAGGCACGGTATTTATGGCCAAGCTGTCAGAGCAGCTGCGGTACTTTGTGAACAAGAAGATCTCGGAGGATGCTAATTGGCGAGACGTCGCCGTCGTACTGTCCGGACATGACGTCCCAGGAGAAGGAGAGCACAAGATCATGGAGTACATCCGGCTGTCGCGTGCACAGCCGGACTACGACCCCAACGTCCGGCATTGCTTGTATGGGCTGGACGCGGATCTCATCATGTTGGGCCTGCTGAGCCACGACCCACATTTTTGTCTGCTGCGAGAGGAGGTGAAGTTTGGGCCTGCGTCGAGGAGTAAAGGGAACAAGAGGTGTGTCGTGCTTTTGTTGCTGCCTCCATTACTCATTTGACGTCTCCACGTAGCCTGGAGTCGATCAACTTTTACCTCCTACATCTCACGTTGATGCGGGAATACCTAGACCTGGAGTTCCATGACATTGAACCCGTGCTTCCATTCGAGTATAGCCTGGAGCACGTCATCGACGACTTCATTCTGCTGGCAGTTTTTGTAGGAAACGATTTCTTACCGAACTTGCCCGATCTCCATATCCACGAGAATGGGCTGGAGAAGCTATTTGATATATACAAGAAGGTATTACCGTCACTAGGTGAGCTTCGTTGCTTGAGTGGCGGTTGCTATGGCCTGCTTACCACTGCCTACGCATACAGATGGATACATCAACGAGAGCGGGACAATCAACACGAAACGGTTGCAAGTCATCTTGGATGAGATGGCTGAGTGGGAGCGGGAGATTTTCGAGAAGGAGTACGCGGACCTTAACTGGTACAAGGGCAAGCAGGCGAAACATGTCAAGGAGATGAAGAACGCAAGGCAACGCAACAAGCTTGGTACGATACCCGTAGCCGCCGCCTGTGTATCGCAGCCTCTGACGTCCTTTCAGTCCTCACGCAGACACAGAGGCAGGTATTCAACCAGGTGAAGGAATTCATCCTGCAACACAGAGACCCGGCGTCCACAGAGACACGGCGTACGCGGCTGGCAATGCCGAACATCTTCCCCGCGCGCGACCGTCTCTTCATCGGCAACCTCGCGGAGGAGCTGCACTTGCACTTGACGTGGGATGAGTACGACGAAAACGACGAGAACCTCATCACGTGGCGGTTCCCGGGTGAGCTGGACGAGCCGCTGCCCGACAATGGGGAGGCGCTCGAGCCCGAGGCAGGAGGCGAGGACGAAGACGTGTGGGAGGATGAGGATGACGAGGAGAGCAGGGCCGCGGTGGACCGCGTGCTGGCGAAGTACGAGAAGGCGAAGGTGATGGAGGAGGATAAGGATGGGGACTTCGACGCGCGATATGAGATGTCGATCCATGACAAGATGGACGAGTGGAAGAGTAACTATTACAAGGTCGGTTGACAACTCACCCTCGCTGCGAGCTGAAATGCTTAATGACGTCTCCCTCAGGGAAAGCTGGAGATATCCTACGACAGCCCTGAACAGATGCACGCACTTATTTACCGCTATATCGAGGGCATGCAGTGGGTGATGCACTATTACTACAGCGGGGTGGCGTCCTGGTCGTGGTTCTACGATTACCACTATGCCCCTCGAATCTCAGGTAGGACGAGCAGCGCCGTTGTGATCCTTCGCTCACACAGTACGTAGATCTCAAGGGTATCGACTTGATGACGTTCAACTTTGAGCTGGGAACCCCCTTCCGGCCGTTCGAACAACTCATGGGTGTACTTCCCGCTGCAAGTAGAGAGCTTATCCCACTGGCTTTCAGGGTAGGTCATTCCATGCGAGTGGTTTGACTATGGCTGATGTCGCCACACATTAGGAGCTGATGACGGACCCCAACTCGCCGATCCTGGACTTCTACCCAGAGGAGTTCGAACAGGATCTGAACGGGAAGAAGGCGGAGTGGGAGGCTATTGTCAAGATCCCCTTCATTGACGAGAAGCGGCTACTTGCCGCAATGAAGTGTCGGTACTCAAGTCACTTCTCCGCATCTCATATTGATCACATCCACTGCAGCACGAGAGCACCGGCTAACTGATGAGGAGCGACGCCGCAACTCATTCGGCACCAGCACAAAGTTCTCATATATCGGTGGAGAGCCGACGGAGTACCCATCCTCTTTGCCCGGCTTCTTCCCCACCCTACATCGCTGCTACTGCAAGATGGAGCCGTTCGACCTGCCGACTCTCGATGGGCTGCACCTCCTGGAGGGCCTGCTCGAAGGCGTGCACCTCGGCACGGAATCGCTCGCGGGGTTCCCCTCGTTGCAGACGCTCCCGCACACCGCGGCGCTCGGCTACCACGGTGTGAACGTGCATGGGTCCGAGAGCCGGAACAAGTCGATGGTCGTGCACATCGAGAACCCGCACGAGCGCCGCAAGGCGGAGGACATCGCCAATGAGATGATCGGCCGTCGCACGTTCATCGGCTGGCCGTTCCTCCAGGAGGGCATGGTCTCTGCGGTGTCCGACAATTTATTCAAGTACGAGAAGATGGCAGTCATCCTAGGCAGGCCGCCGAAGATTATCTCGAACCCGCATTCGCAGCATGGCCTCGCGATCTGGAAGTCCAAGGCGGAGCAGAAGGAGCAATTCTATTCGAAGAGGTGCGGCGTTATCACGGGCGATATTGACATCCTTGTGCACGTCCGACCGTTGAAGGGTATGATCCGACCGAAGCCTTTTAAGTTTCTCCCGATTGACTTTTAGCCAGGGATGAAGCGCCTGGACACCGGAGCCTTCGTGAAGGACTACGAGGGGCCAGAGAAAGAGACGGAGCAGCCGGTCCAGCTAACCGTCTCGGAGGTCGTCTCAGAAGATCCGCGATTCGTGGAGAAAGAGCCGCCTCCGCTATCTGAGGAGTTCCCAGAAGGGAGCAAGGTCTTCTTCCTCGGCGAGCATGCGTACGGCGTCGCTGCCTCAATATCCGCTACAACCAAGGATACCCTCTCCGTCATATTAGCTGTACGCTGCTCTCCTCTTCTCCACTCCTTCTACGCGCTTATGGCTCGCACAGTTCTTCCCATCGGAAACATACGAGAACGAAAAATTCAAGAGCATCGTCGACCACCGTATGTCGAGCAGATACTTCCCGTCGTTCAAGGTCGGGGACATGGTCGGCCTCTCTGGCCGAGCACTGTCGAAGATCACGTCGAGCTTCATGGTCCTAACAAATGACGGGCAGAAGAACAACCTTGGCCTGAGTCTCAAGTTCGAGGGGAAGGGTTTGAAGGTCATTGACTACTCTCGGAAGAACGATCGCTATTGGGAATTTAGCGAGAAGGCTGTCGACTTGATCCGGGAGTACAAGGTTAGCATGCGTTGGCGCATATACCTGCGTGTGGGATATGTGTTCATTGTCGGAATTAGGAGAAGTATTCCGAGGTCATGCGGGTCCTTGACCGGGGTGGCGATGCGATGCTGGCCGCCTCCGACGTCTTCCCTGGTGCTGATGCCGAGAGCCGAGTCAAAGAGGTGAAACACTGGCTCAACTCGAAGGGTATACGTGACTTCGAGCCTGTCTCTCTCTTCTGCGATCAGCTCAAGAAGGCACGTTTACCGTGGGTCCATGATGCAGCATGTAGCTAATAATACCCGCAGGACACCGTCAAGGAGATCGAGGAACTGGCGGACAGAATAACCTCCACCAAGTCTGCCAATGTGATCAAGAAGGCGATGGTGAAGGGCATCCCCCGGCAGGCGATCCTCAAGCCTGCGCACGCCGTGTACCGCCTGCAGAACCAGCACTTCGAGCTGGGCGACCGCGTGACGATGGTGCAGGACTCGGGAAGCGTGCCCCTCTCGCTGAAGGGCATCGTCATCGGCATGAACGCGAAGTCGATGGACGTCGTCTGGGACGCGCCGTTCATGGCGGGCACGACGCTCGGCGACCGCTGCTCGCAGTACCGCGGCGCGACGGTCGAGTTCACGTCGTGCTTAAACCTGACCAACCCGCAGTTCATCGCGTCGACGAACCCGGACCACCCAACGCAGCAGCGGCCGTCGGTCCCGTTCAACCCGCGGTTCGGGCCGAGGCCCGTCATCCAGCCCGCGCGTGGACCGCAGGCTGCGACAAGCTTTGGGCCGCCGAGGTATGTGTCTTCGCGTTGAAGAAGACTGAAGGAGGCGTTGACGTTCTGTCGTTTGTAGCCACGTGCACATCATGGCGAACCCCAACCGTGGCTGGGGTGGATTCGACCGCGGGCGCGGTCGCGGAGGTTATTCGGGCGCGACCAATGGTCACGGAGGACCATCCGCTGCTCCGCCCGTGTCTAATGGCGGCGGGCAGCTGCACTTGAATGGCCGAGGCGGGGCACCTAACGGAGAGCAGCATTACCCACATGATGACGCCATTGTGTCCCTAGGCCCATCTGTGAATGGCGGTCGAGGCAAGGCGCCGTTTGTGCCTCGAGGAGGGTTCGCGCCGAGGGGTGCGCCCACAGGAGCTCGAGGCGGCTTTGCTCCACGCGGCCGCGGCGGGTTCCCTCCTAATGGCAACCCACCCAGAGGGCGGGGAGGACCACCCAGAGGAGACTTCCGGGGCGGGTATCGAGGACGCGGCCGCGGCGCAGGGCCGGCTGCGAACCCCCTCGTATCATGAGTAATGTATGACTTCCCTGGGCTATGGACATGTACGTGATCAGACTGCAACTGGGACATTAGGGACTGGTGATAATGTTGTATCTTAGTGTGTCGTTTACGGTATCTCCGGCTCACATCACTACTATCGTACTACTCTCACTACTCCCTCGTGTTGAATGTATTGCTCACCCCCACTCCGTTTGTGCAACATATGTATCAACAGGCATCTTAAGGTTTATGACCCTAGTGACCGCTTTGTTGTAGTTGTATCCCGATGCAAGTGACTCAACAGCTATGACAAATTTGTATGCAGCCGTGAGGGGCGCGACCACGATGCATGTGACCGCGTCTAAACGCGAGTCACGGCCAAAAATTATTTGGCTGCTGTGGCGTATCGCCGCTATTCGCGTCTCAGCCACCACAGAGCTCGTCGTCTCCTGTCTTGCGTCCACGTCGCTTACCTACACGATGGCTGAGATCCACGACCAGTTTGATACCGTCCTCATCTTAGACTTCGGCTCGCAGGTGAGTCTGGCTTTCCTTCCAGCTGGCGAAGCTAAAGCTCATCTGCAGTACAGTCATCTCATCACCAGGAGATGCCGCGAGCTCAATGTATACGCAGAGCTCATGCCATGCACCCAGAAGGTCAAGGCACTCAGTTGGAAACCTAAAGGTGGGGTTGTGTCCAACAAGACCCATCGCTTTTCTACAACGATCGCATAGGCATCATCCTGTCGGGATCGCCCTACTCCGTATATGATGACGATGCACCCCATGTCGATCCTGATGTGTTTGAGTTGGGAGTACCTATTTTGGGCATATGTTACGGGTTGCAGGTGAGCACCATCGGTGCCAGTCCGCATAGACGTTGCATCTTACGCTCATGGGCAAGTAGGAGATCGCATGGCAGCTCAAGGGGCAAGTCTCAAAATGCGATCACAGAGAATATGGGTTCGCGCAGCTCCAAGTCAACAAGATTGGCTCGGGTAAAAAGACTGTGGACGCATTGTTCGAGGGGCTTGGAGATGAAATGCAGGTAACACTGAAGTCGCCCTCGCGCGAATTGAAACTCATCAAACTGTTAAGGTCTGGATGTCGCACGGCGACCAGCTCTCTCAGCCCCCAGCAGACTTCCATGTCATTGGTCGCACGAGCTCAGCTCCTTATGCGGCGCTCGCACACAACAGCAAGCCGCTCTATGGCATCCAGTTCCACCCCGAGGTCACACACTCGCCCAAGGGCAAAGAGGTGATCGGTAACTTCGTCCTGAAGATCTGCGGCTGCCAGCCGAAATGGACAATGGTGCGATTTCTTTTATCTGCTAGCGTTGACATGACTGTCCATCTCACTGTCAATCCTAGGAAGAGTTCATTGGAAAAGAGATCGCCCGGATCAGGCAGATCTGTGGGCCCACGGGTCGTGTCATCGGTGCTGTCAGCGGCGGTGTTGACAGCACTGTTGCCGCGAAGCTTATGCACGAAGCCATAGGCGACAGGTACTACACAGCCACTGTTATTCGTGAGGGGAACGCAACTCAATCTAGCGTGTGCCTAGGTTCCACGCCATCATGGTCGACAATGGCGTCCTCCGCCTCAACGAAGCGAAGCAGGTCCACGAGACGCTGAACCGCGACCTCGGCGTGAACCTGACGGTCGTCGATGCGTCAGACCTCTTCTTCTCGCGGCTCGCGGGCGTCGACGACCCGGAGCAGAAGCGGCGCATCATCGGGAACACGTTCATTAACGTCTTTGAGGAGGTCGCCGCGAAGATCGAGGCCGCCGCGGACGTGGAGGAGCGCCAGGGCGGCGAGGCGAAGGGCAAAATCGAGTGGCTCCTCCAGGGCACGCTCTACCCGGACGTCATCGAGAGCATCAGCTTCAAGGGCCCGAGCGCGACCATCAAGACGCACCACAACGTCGGCGGCCTCCTCAAAGACATGCGCCTCAAGCTCATCGAGCCGCTCCGCGAGCTCTTCAAGGGTGCGCGCCCTCCCCTTCCTTGCCATTTTCCCCTTCTTCACTGATGCGCGGTGTATCTACCCGCAGACGAGGTGCGCGCGCTGGGCCGGCTGCTCGCGATCCCCGCACCACTCGTGCAGCGGCACCCGTTCCCCGGACCGGGGCTGGCAATCCGGATCCTGGGCCTGGTGACGCGCGAGCAGGTGCAGATCCTGCAGAAGGCGGACGCGATCTACATCGAGGAGATCCGCGCGGCCGACCTCTACGCGCAGATCAGCCAGGCTTTCGCCGTGCTCCTCCCCGTGCGCGCCGTCGGTGTCATGGGCGACAAGCGCACGTACGAGCAGGTCATCGCGCTGCGCGCGGTGCAGAGCGAGGACTTCATGACCGCGGATTGGTGAGTGTGCATGGAAGTGGAAGTGGTGGAAGCGGAGGTAGCTAATTGGTCCTGCTGTGTAGGTTCGTGTTCCCGCACGAGGTGCTCAAGAAGATCTCTTCGCGGATTACGAACGAGGTGGCCGGTATCAACCGGGTCACCTACGACATCTCGTCTAAGCCGCCGGCGGTGAGTACTCGGTAGCCCTCTTCGTGAATATGCGCCTGATCGTTCAACCTCTCAGACGATCGAATGGCTTTAAAAATATTGACTGGGGTGCGTTGTACGATGATCGGCTCAGTGCCGTATAGATTAGATTTGTATCCCCGTCTCCAGGTTCTCGTGGCAATTCATGAACTGACGAGTACTCATGTCTGCACTGTGGTACAGTACATCGCTCGTGGGGTCGTAAATCTACATCTCCTTCCATTTGAAAGCATCACTCCACGCAAGAGCGGCCTTGTACAAAGTGAGTTCCTCCCAGAACCGTCCGACGAGTTGCATGCCGATCGGTAGGCGCAAGTCATTCGGCCCCTCGGGCGGAGAGAGCATCCCGCACGGGATCGTTAGAGCTGGGTGGCCGGTGTTGTTGAACGGAAGCGTGTTCCAAGTCTATGTGTATTCTGAGCTTCCACAAGTGTGAGATTTTCGACTCCCAAGACTGACCAGTCCGTTGTAGTCCTTGTAATGGTCGAGGAGCGAAGCACTCCGCGGCTTCACGAAGAGTTAAGCAAGAGTCCGATTATAGAACGATGGAGATTACGGACCTGCATGACCTTGGGAACCCACGGTGTTGTCGGCATTACGATGATGTCGACGTCATCCAACACGCTGTCATACTCCGTCCGTAGCTTGCGGAATAGGTTGTGTGTCTTACCATGCAGCTAACGCAGTGTGATTGCGAATGAACCGCACGTGGGGACTGCACTGACTTGAGGATAGTGTTCGTCAGCATACACGCCGTTTATGAGGATGTTCGCGGAGTTGGGGAAGAGCTGTGTCGGAGATGTAAGTGACCCGATTGAGATGGGTAGTAGGCGACTACGGTACCTTGTCAAACTTCTCTTGGTCCCACGGGAGGACCTTCTCTGTGAAGTCAGTGAGGTACAGCTGACGCGTTCCGCTCGCACGGCCGAGCATGTTGTTCGCTTGGGAGAATCTGCATGTCCCCTGATAAGCGTCCGATTTCGCCCCAATGGGAAGACGACGTCCACGTACCTCTGCACGCGGCCGATCAAGGCTGCGTCTAAGTGGCCTGGCACGCTGATTTCTACCACCTCCGCGCCCAGCTCCTCAAACTTCCTCGCGGCACTCGCGACACGCTCTGTCACCCTCGGATCCGCCGCCTGGCACATGCCGCCCTCCTTCAAGATTCCAACGCGCATTTTGCGTGTCCGCCCCGGCTCCATGCCCGTCGCGTCCGAGGGGAGCCCCACCTTCAAGAGCGCGCCGCGCGTGCGCGCAGCCGCGAGGAGCGCGGGGTAGTTCGGGACGTGCGCGCGCGAGGGCGTGCCGGCGATCTGGCGGTCGTCAATCCCGTCCGTGCCGGCGATCGCGCGGAGCAGGAGTGCGTTCGAGAGGACGTCGGGCGACATGGGCCCCGTATGGTCGAGCGAGACTTCGTTGGAAACGATACCGGTGTACGGCACCAGCCCGAAGGTGGGCTTGAGGCCGACGATGCCGACGTGCGAGGCGGGCTGAGGGCGCAGACACTAGTAAGTGGAGATGCGTGATGGGGGGAGGGACGAGGCATTTACTAGGCGAATGGACCCTCCTTGGTCCCCGCCAATGGCGAGGTCAGCCTCGCCGAGTGCGATGAGGACACCGCAACCAGAACTGGACCCCCCTGCGGAGCGGGTCTTGTCGTACAAATTGCCCACAGGGCCAAGAGCGGACGTGTTCGATATGCCGAAAGCGGAGACTGCGCGAGTTAAACTGGGATCAGAGACACCGTGGAGGTGACCGAGAGCGGCAGTACGAACAGCTCTCGCAAGTTGCCTTTCCGATTATCTGCAAACAAGCAATGATATTACTGCAGTGCAGTCACTAAATTGTGGTCATACCGTTCCTCCCGCTTTCAGTATGCGAGTGACGACCGTAGCATCCGTCTTAGGCACCCAGTCGGTGAAGACGTCTGTGCCGAAGTGACAAGGGACACCGGCTAGGCAAACATTATCCTGTGCAATGATATCAGTGCAGTACCACCGGTAAGCGTTTCGCACGGTTCACCTTCAAGACAACTCGTTTGCCTGCAAGTAAACCATGTTCGGCCTCCTCCTTGTCGGTCGTCTTTACAGTCGCCTTGGTCGCCCACGCATTGTATTCATTGTCTATTGGCGAGACTGAGGCGACGCTAGTTCGAGGATATTTTTTAATATCCGTTACAGGGTAGTAGTCTGGAGGAAGTGTGAAATCAGGCCTGGATGGCACTCCAGGGTACGTGCGTGCACTGGCTGCATCAGGATTGCGTACCATCCATGGCCAATACCTGCACCATTGCCTCCCTTGCACTCGCTAGCAGATCTGTGAATTCTGCTTCCTTTTCCGATGGGATATGGACGCCAATTCTCGTTGCTGTGCGTTGTAGCACATCTCGTGTAACGGAAGACTGCTCCGAAGCAGGGGGTTCAGTGCGGGAAGTAGACATTGAGGTAACTAGAGAGAGGCTCGAGCGGCAGCCCGCATAATCCAGCGCTGTTCGATACTCGACATTAAATTGAGCAGAGTCTTACTGTGAAAAAAATGTCACTGGTTCGTTGGTAGAGAGATAGAAGGCAGATACAAGCTATTCAGTTGAGCTGCTTATCATCTAGTAGCTGGGAAATCCTTGCCGCTATGGAGTAAGAGGAGCTCCGAACGGACGTCTTTCGCGCACACACTCACAGGAGTACATCGTGCAAGATAAGCCCAGGCCCAGGCGGTGGCCGTGAAATTATGGACAATCGGAGCATGGCAAGGCTGTCTCACAAGTCGGGAGTTCACAGCAGCATAGATCATTGTAGGTACAGGCTGGGCCTCAGGATGAGTTCGTGACTGGATAGTGGGTAATACGAACCCACCTGCTCAACCAGGCTCCGCGGGGCCCTTTTTCGCACCTTCTCACCTTCGATTGCAGTCCACGGTTGAGCATTGAGTACTACTGGTAGTGTTAGCCTTCAGTGCATGAATTGGCGGTCGGCAGATACACTTTGCATACCTACCCCGGTGTACTACGTAACTAGTGACACTGGGAGTATCATTCAGGGTCCAATGTGATGAGCTGGCAAATAAAACATTTTGCTCGGGATCGATCTGGGAACCTCTATACGGCCCGGGTGCCAGTGTGGAAGACTGAACGTAGGCCAGTGACAGAAGCAAGCGGCGCTAATGAGGCAGTCATCATGTGACCGATTCATGGCGGCGATCAATCAATGTCGTTTCCCGCTCACAGGCGCCTATGCTCGGATGTGTACGCCGTCGATTTGTCTCACGCACTCACTCTCGACGCTTACCTTCTGCTTTGCCTGGGCCTGGTCTCAAAAGTCTCCCTCTCGTTTGTCTCGACTTGATGTCATCTGCGGAGAAAAATAACGAGAAGTTATTTCCTCTGTTCCGCAGGAACCTCACGGAGAGCAATGTCAACCTATATGCTGCCACTGCCGACAAATTAGCGACGTGGGCATCGCGGGACAAGGCCTATTATCCGTATGCAAGGCCGGTGGTGAGTTTGTACACTTTGTCCTTCGACGAGACTGTCTCAACTGCTCTAATACTCGTAGATCGTTGAGTTACTGGAGGTGCGTTTGTGATTCATGTACACTCCCAAACGACAACGACGTCTTCCTTGGGAGTTCCTCGTCCCTTGGATTCGTATGTTACGCATGATCGGTGACCTTCCGCTTGCGAAACAAGCGAAGACCACCGGCGGAGGAAGGTGTAGACATCGCCAGTGGCAGCATGCTGTACATCTATCTATCCTCACACCATCACCTCACTATGGAGCATGCACTTGTCTTTCTGTGCAACTTCCTGTCCCGGGAACTGAGCAAACTGCTGAAGAAACTGAACATGAATCTTCGTAGACTGCACATACACAAGTACATCGTCACAGTGGCACCCCCGACAAACCATTCCATATAAGCGATTATTCTGAATCGCTCAAACCATGGGCCGAGCCCTTTGTCAGATTGCTCAGGACAGTGGCACCATTCTTCTGCCTCTTCTCAGAGCCCGACCTCCAACGTAAGTCGCACCTAGGTACTTGAGCGTCGTTCTTCCTGATGCATTGTTCACGCCGCCACTAATAGTTCGCTTGCGTGCCCTCCTGCAGACGATTGACATCGACCCTCTGGCTGCGGGCACTGTGGAACAGCCAACCCCCCAAATGTCACCCTCGGCTGCCTCATTTCGTCCAGCAGATACAGTGCCGCACTCCGCCTCGCCCATCAATCAACCACCTCCGTCTGTAAGCTCGGGGCCCTCACTATTTGGTCGGTTGCCAACTCAGTGGCGCGCGATGGCTTTACTGACGAAGTTGTTGTAGGGAACTCTAGGGCAACGCCTCCGAGGCCGAGAAGGGCTGGATCTGGCACACCTGCCGCTGCACTGTCTTTACAGCATCCTATGCAGGCAAGCCTTTCAACCGGTCCAGCCTTGCCTTCCATTTCCGCTTCCCAGCACAGGCTCGCCTCTCCTCCTGTTACCATTTATTCTTCGCTTGCCTCAATGCAGCAAGAGCAAAGACACCCCCCAGCCCTACACACCCCAGGCACCCCTGGGATGTCCTCGTCTGTGGTCCACATTAGTGGGCATATGTCGGGATCGGCTCCGCCCAGAGTCGACCCTAATCAGTCGGCGACAGCGGGCCCTTCTTCGGTACCGAGCGCGTCGCCAACACTATCTATCGCCTCTTCGCCTGCAATCTCGACGGCGACGCCGGCCGATACGCTCAAGCGCAAATCGAAGAAACGGAAGAAGCGGCTCACGGAAGACGACTTCATCATGGCAGATCTAGCAGACTGGGAGTCGGCTAGGGCGAGCAAAGCCACTCAACCCGCGTCGCCTTCGCTGGCCGGTGCGGAACGTCCCGCCTCTAGGGCGGAGTCTACTCTGAGCCCACAGGCTGAACCTCAGCAAGCTATGTTCCCGGTGGCTGGCAGTTCGTCGGGTGCACCTACGCTCAATGGCTCGAGTATCAAACAAGCATCGCCGGCTATTGCTCCAAAAACGGAAAACTCGAATCAATCGTCTTCTGCGCTAGCGGTCTCGGTCCCTGGCCCAGTAGATGCTGCACCCGCGGTTGCTCGAGAGATGGTATCCGGTCCCTCGGCGCCCGGGGAGCTAGAGACGACACTTGGTACTCTCGCACCTGTCGTGGCACCAGGCACGGAGACTGTGCAGGCTGCGCCTCCTGTGGAGCGTAGACCATCGACGCCAACTTTATCGACTGCCGCATCTCCTGGGCTCGACCTGCGGCAGATTGCCTCGCCGGGCTCTCCCAAGACAGGGAGGAAGAAGCGGTCATCTCATGAGTTCCGCTTCGTCTCGGAGAACAGGAAATCGCCGACGAGCTTGCCCGTCAAGCGGAAGAAGCACTCACCATCCTTGGTCGTCTTCCGCCTGGATCCACGACCTCAGACAAACGGCGTACAGCCTGGGATACCGTCGGCGAACGGCAGAATCCCAGAGATTGCGGATGTGATGAGTGATGTAGCGCAAAAGCGCGAAGACCCACTTCCTGAACCAACCCAGATCGACGTCGTCATGAATGGAGAGGGCGAAACAAAGAAAGAGTCTATGTCTTTGAATGCGCCACCGACCCAGGAGGATGCTTCTGGGACCGCGCAAGGGCAAGGAGCCCATCATGAGTCTAAGCCGGTTCCTGCAGCTGAGGAGCTTAGCATCCAGGAATCTGGCTCGACCACGATACATGCGTCTGATCGGTGGTCTGAAGATGTGGAAATGGTGGATCAACTTCAAGACTCTGAGGTTGATCAAACCGAGCCGAGCCCCGAGCCCATGGACGTCGATGGCGACAACGAAGCCGAAACCCCTGTCACAGGAACCGCAGACGATCCTGCGATGGGCGTCGGGGTTGAGCCTTCTGCGGGCCAAAGTGACCCGGGTACAGATGCTTTTGAGCAGCTTCGACCCTCGCCGGCGGTCGGTGTGGCCACCTCTGAAGCGCCGGCGTCTGCTGGTTTGGGCCACACGCAGCAAGGAGCTGTGGTCAAAGCGCATACATTGACAGGGGATATAGGCGTGCCGGCGGACGCACAGCTGCCCACAGACACTCCGCCGACCACCATGACCTCCGCCTCAACTGAACCTCCACTTCCCGCTACCTTCGAGGGAGTAATGCAAGAGCTTGCTGAGCAGAAGGGTGTGTCGGACACCATCATGTCGAGGATCGTAGACGCAGTGTCGGAGGAACCGAAAGCAGTGGTGAGTCAGACATCTACATCAATGTCCGTTATCTTGGTTGACGTGTGCTATCCTGCAGTTCAAGCTAGCACCAGCTGAGTGGCCCATGGAAACGCGTTCATCGTCCCCAAGCGAAGTCAGTGAGACCGCTGACTCGGGCGTGCCCTTGGAGCCTGTTGTGCCGCAGAAACGGTCGCGCTCCCAATCACCAGCTGCCGATAGTGCGGATGAAGAGTCAAGCCAGCAGCAGCGGGCGAAGTCAGTCTCGCCAGTACCCGCACCTCAAGCCATTGCCCATGAGCCAGTCTCAACCCTCCTTCCCTCTGAACCCACATCGATCTTAGATGCTCCTCATTCTCCAGGCGCGCCCGTCCTGGAGTCTGCGGTGGCTGATGCTCAACCAACACCAGAATCAGCTCCTACGGAAGATCGCACCGTGTCCGTGGAAGACGCCTTAGCACAAGAGGCGCCATCTCCAGAGAGTCGTCATGAACCAGAAGCGGAGAGTCATGGGGAAGCTCCCGTGTCGATGGCAGTAGATACGACGGAAGGGCAGGCTTCTACGGCGGAAACTCCCCCCGCTTTGGAGCCAGAACAAGCGATGGAGCCTAACCCTCGTACAGCTGAAGATGCTCGAGTTGAGGTATCTCAAGACGCGGGCGAAGACCATGAACAAGGCGAATTGGATGATGATGATATGGAGCCCCCTGTTACGCTGTCCACGATACCCCAGTCTGCTGGTGAACCCGTTGAAGAGGGCGAGATTCAGACTCCGGTGGCAACAACACTTACCTCTGCTCCCCTGGTCGATCCGAACGGCCCACTCGCATACTCTGACTTGCGCGTCCTCGAATGCCGACGGGGATCAATCGAAGATGAACTTGTCTTCGACTTCACGGTCGATGCGGAGCTGTTGGCGTCCCTATCAAGGTGGGCGGGGCGCTACAAATCAACAGAGTGAGTTCATTTAAAGCGAGTCTTGCCCTCGTCTGACCCCAATATATAGGGATGTCTCCCAGGACCACTGCCTATCCTTCTCCTGCTACCCGTTCAACGACTGTGTGGATTACATACGAGCCAGGTCCCACGACTCGGGCCAGATCTCTTCGTACGAGAAACTCTGTCGCAGCGTCGCCATGAAGTGGCCCAAAGACGGGCGCCTGTGGGCCGAGCTGATCAACGCAAACGGCGCGCACACAGTGACCATGTCTCCTCCGTACTTGGTCCGTTCTATTATTTACACGTTGGCGCGTACTCATGCGCACGATTCACACCAGCGCACCACAGAGCAAGTGCTCGACCTCTCCGGACACGTCGCCCTCGGAAAGAATGCTCTGCACGTTTATCAGTTGCGGGATCACGCCGACTTCGTGTTCACGCTCAACATCCATACTCCTGTTCCGTCACAGCTACGAGAGTTACAAGACCGCCGAGAGCACGATGCTAGCTGGAAGGCTTTCCTGCGTAGTCTGTCTACGTTTGAATTTCCGGAGTTTCCATGGAGCAAAAAGGTTGCGATGGTCCAAACTGGGCTGACATTGAAGTAGATGTTCTGTGCTGTGTGTTGTAACGACATACTCGGTCTCCTTCCCTTGCCTCATAATATTCATAGTCCAGTCGAGCTATCATGTCACTGCTTTCGTTTGGCTAACTGCTTTGCGCACACCTATGTCACTGCCTCAGTCATGTCTGTGTTACTATATGTATCGACGTGCTCGTGTGGAATGCGATTTCGCGATGGGAATACAATATACAGTACTCGAATTCAAGATAGCGAAGCAGCTACCTACCACCAGACCACACCCTTCATAAGTCTTTTGCCCGTCCGCACTACCTTTGCGCTCGTTACTTCGCCGTCTGTCCTGGCCGCTCCTACCGCCACTATACCACCCGGATGCCTGATCCTAACCATGCTGTCTCCCGTCGACGAGATCTGCGCACCCCGTGCGCGTGCAATCTGCCACGGGATAGAGCCCTCCACGCCGGCAGCGACACCCAAACAAAGCCCGACTGTCATCGGTACTGCCTTGTGCAGCACACCCATGGAGTACGCATGCACGATGATGTCCGCTTCGGAGTCGTCAGCGGCAGGCTCGCTCAGAATGGCGATCTTCGGCTGGGCCTCCGCCTCCGGGTCAAGCCCCATGCGCACCGCACCGAGTTGGCGTAGTTGTTCGACTGAAACCTGCGTGGAGACACTGGTGTCATCGGGTGCTATGCCTGGCACTACAGAGCGCAGGCTGTCAGCGGTGATGAAGACGGTCGGGTTCGTTGCGTCCACGAGAGACATAGGTACGGCCGCCGTGGTGCCCTCTTCGGACGCGTACTGCACGATGTCCACGGGCTGACCCGTCGGGAGCAGCTTTCCCGTGCGCGCACCACTGGGAGAGACGAAGTCCAGTGTGATTTTCGATGACTTCCCGGAAACACCAGCGATCACCTCCTCCTCCAGGTCGAGCCGCGCCGTCACCGTCTCCCCATCCACTGTGACCGGGAATGTCGCGTCGATACGCTTCTGTGTGTTCGTGTTCCACGCACTCACCGTAACGGTGGGGGTGCGTGTGGACGTGTCAACGGAGCGAGGTGTGCAGAGGCCCTCATCGAGTGCGAACACACCGATCATGCTCGAGAGGTTTCCGCAGTTGCCGGAGTAGTCGACCTGCTCGTCGCGGATCCCCACTTGAGCGAAGGTGTACTCGACGTCTATCCCAGCGACGCGCTGCTCTTCCGACGCTGGTCCTACAACGCAGACCTTCGAGAGACTCGAGATGCCCCCACCCATGCCGTTCAGTTGCCGGCCGTACTTGGGGTCGGGCGAACCCATGATGCCCAAGAATATCGGGTCCCATTGCGAGGTGTCACTTGGGAGGTCTCCTCGATTGAGGTAAATGCCCTTGGATGTACCACCCCTCAGGAAGGAGGCTCGAATGGGGTTAGGTACGGCTAGAGTGGAGTTGTGTGCCTCATGGAGGAGCCACGGCCTGCGAGGTAGGACACAGGTGGTCGAAGACGGCCGCAAAAGAGATGCGGACCGTGCGCAGACGTTCATAGCACGAGCTGTGCGGAAGGTAGTACTGACGGTAGTCGTAGACAGTATCCGGGTGATATGGATGCTACTTACATGAAGATGACAGTCAAGTGCCTCGACGCACCGTGGGACACCCTACTCCCGCAGACCGAACGAGGCTCACAAGTCACGGCAGCAGGCCTGGTGATACATGGAGCTGGGTTGCGAGCTTTGATAATATACAGATATTGTAGTAATGTCGTGACGAGAATGCTCTAACCTAGTGCAAAAGGGTACGAATATCGACACAGCAAGTAACGAACGTAACCGGCGACGATGATGCATCATGACTGGGCCAGCGTCTCCTTCCACCGTTCTGCAATCGGTTCACCGCGGAATACCTCTGGCAAGACCTCCCTGATGTCCTCGACGTACACGAAGCGGATCCCAGTTTTGACGCTCTCTGGTACATTCTCCTCGATGTCGGTACGGTTCGCCTCGGGAGCGATAATGGTCTTGATGCCTGCGCGATGCGCGGCGAGGATTTTCTCCTTCAAGCCACCCACAGGCAGCACTTGACCGACGAGTGAGATCTCACCAGTCATGGCTGTAAATGTACGTGAGCGAGGACCGCCCAAAGCTCTGAGGACGTGGACGTACCAATATCGGGGTTCACCTTGGTCTTGGTGAACAGCGAGACTAGTGCAGTAGTGATGGCGGTGCCTGCACTTGGCCCCTCCTTGCCAATGCTACCCTCCGGCATATGAAGATGGATGTCTCGGTCCGCCATGAATTGCTCGTCAGGCGACGAAGTGATCCCGAGCTCATATGCGTGGCTCTTGACCCAGCTCATAGCGATCTGAGCACTCTCCCGGATGACTTCTCCAAGCTTGCCAGTCAGCTGCAAGCCACCCTTGCCAGGCATCGTCTGCTCCAATGTCAGTGTCCACTTCACCACGAAACAAGAGGTCTGCGCACCGTAGCTTCGATCGGCATGACAGCGCCAGATCCGTTGCCCAAGTAGCCCAGACCGGTACTGACACCCGGCGGCGGAGGCCTGATGTACATTCTATCTCGGTAATACACCGGTGGGCCGACATATTCCTTGAGGTTCTCCGGCGTAATGCGAACATGGACGGTATCGGGCACCTTCAACGGCTTGCGCTGGACGGTAGTGACCTTTAGCTCCTCAGACGACTCAGTCTCGGCTGCTACAGGGGCAGCAGCCTCGTGCGTAGCAGGATCGTTCGAAAGCGGCTCTTGCTTCTCCACTGTGTGACCCTTGTCGGCGTCCTCAGCAGCCGTCGCGGTCTCCTCCGGGAATGCGTCCTCGCCCAGGTCCTGGACCAGCTTCAAGGCTGCCTTGCGGTAGATCTAGATAGACAGGTAAGCAACCCGAAAAGTGGGGCGGTAATTCCCCAAGGGCGTACCTTCTCAATGTGCTTCTTCAGGTTCCGTACACCACTCTCACGAGCGTAGTATTTGATCAACACATCAATCGCGGTCGGGTCGAGCTGCACGTCAGCGTCCTTCAAGCCGGACGCTTCCTTTGCCTGCGGTCCCAGATACTGCTCCGCGATCTTGCACTTCTCCTCGGAGACGTACCCGCTGACTTCAAGCACCTCCATACGGTCCAGCAAAGGAGCCGGGATGGTGTCGAGAGTGTTCGCTAGAACGAGCCATTAACACAGGGGACATCGGAGTGCATAGTAGATCGGAGCTTACCGGTGCAAACGAACAAGACCCGCGAAAGGTCCACAGGGACGTCCATGCTGTGAGGCTTTCGTCAGAATATCCTCAACATGACGATGGGAGCAACTGACTAGTGGTCCAGGAAAGCATTGTTCTGCTCTGGATCCAACATCTCGAGAAGCGCGCTCGAAGGATCGCCGTTGATACCCCGGCCGACCTTGTCAACCTCGTCAATCAAGACCAGCGGGTTCTCCGTCCCGACTCTCTTCAGAGCCTGGATGATCTTGCCCGGCAATGCACTGAGAGGAGGGAAGATTAGCGAGGACGGAAGCAAGTGGTAGAAGAGCACAAACCCAACGTAGGTTCTCCTATGACCCTTGATCTCCGCGACGTCCGTCAGACCACCCACAGAGAACCGGAAGAACTGCCTGTTCAGGGCGCGCGCGATGGACTTGCCAATCGACGTCTTACCAACACCCGGCGGACCGACCAGGCAAATAATCTTGCCCTCGACCGTCCCCCTCAGTTTTCCCACCGCCAGGAACTCAAGAATGCGGTCCTTGACGTCCTTTAGCCCGTAATGGTCCTCGTCCAGCACCTTCTGCGCATGCACGATCGAGTAATTCTCCGGCGAGTGCTGGCCCCACGGGATCTGCGTGAGCCACTCGAGGTAGTTCCGCGTGACGTTGGCCTCCGACGCGGACGGCTCGAGGTGCATGAGCTTGTTCAGCTCCTCATCGAACACCTTCCGGACGGCCTCGGGCATCATCAGCGACGCCGCGCGCTCCTTGAACTTCTCGATCAGCTTGTCCTTGCCGTCCGACTCCATGCCGAGCTCCTTCTTGATGCCCTTGAGCTGCTCCATCAGGTAGTACTCGCGCTGGCGCTTCGCGATCTTGTTGTCCACGTCGCGCGCGAGCTTGCTCTGCAGCTGCGCGTTGATCAGCTCCTTCTTCAGCACGAGCAGCGCCTTCTGCAGGCGGTCCGAGACGACTAGGCTTTCCAGAACGTCCTGCAGCTCGTTCACGTCGCCGGTAGAAACCGCCGCGGCGAAGTCGGCGAGCTTGTCGGGTTCGTCGAAGACATTCGAGGCGACTTGGTTGATGGAGAAGTTCGTGATCTGGTCGCGGAAGAGAGGGTTGAGCTGTGCGATGTCCTTGAATACGGAGACGATCTCAGACATGAACGCGCGGATGTACTGGTCGTCCTTGTTGTACGGCTGCGTCTCAAGATTATCCACGTTGACGATCGAGATGGCGTAGTTCTGCAAGAACGACGTCTGGATGGGTCCTGAGAGGAGGTCAGCAAAAAGCAGATCGGCACGCGAGTCGACATACCTGGCGCTGTAGCAGGTTCGGGTGGTGGCGTAGGCAACGAGTCCTCTGCAGGTTCTACCGACTCGACCTTTGCACTACCGCCCTTCACCAACTCCGTGATCTTGATCCGCCGATGCGGGTACAGAACAGCCGTGAGCCCTTCCTCCTTGTCGTCCTCCTTGCCGCCAGCCGTGAACACACTGGTGATCTGCGCGAACACGCCGACCGGGTGCACCGAATTGACGTCCGTGATCACGTCGCTGTCCGTGTGCTCGTCCTTGAGGAGGAACGCACCAAGGTACGGCTGCCCGCGACGCATCATCTCCTTTATCGCCGCAACCACGGCGGGATTCCGGACGACGACTGCCTTGTAGAAACCGGGGAAGAGGGGCCGACGCGCGATGGGGAGTGCCAATACCTGGGGGTAGACTTCGGGGACAGACTGCTTCGATATTGATGTCTGTGGGGGCGCAGGCGGTTCGGGAGGTGGTGACGAGGGAGGATCGCTGCTGTCCGGGTTGTCTCCAGGGGGCGAAGATGATGACGAGGATGCCGGCGGTGCTGATGATGAGGCAGGAGGGGTCTGACCTTCCTCCGGGCTATCCATGCGAACAGCCTCGGACTGTTCAGACTTTGAGTCCTCCCCCTCTTTCTCCGCAGGTACTGCAGATGCATGGGGGGCCTTGTTGTTCACCCACCTCGGATACTGCGCCAAGAGCGAAGATTGAAAGTCATTGACCGTCGTCGAGTAGAATGAACGCCGCGGTGCATATGAGGATCTGGGCACTCTAGACGGGATTTGCGGCGCTAATCTTGAGGGACCTGGTTCCGACAGCGAAAGCAGTTGTCGACTACATGACCGAGTAGCAGATGTCCGAGACGCTCTGAGGTTGGCGAGGAAGTTCATGCGCAGCAAGAGTAGTAGTGCGTTATGTCGGCTGAGGGTGCAGACCAGCAGCTGTGTGAGACTAGTGTACTTGCTGAACGAGCGAGTGCGATTAGATTTAGTTCGTCAGACGAGCGTGGCTAGGCTTTTCGACCCCGGCCGAGCACTCGTCGTCTAGAGAAGGAAATGTTGGTCGGCGTTTATACAGACAGTTGCAGAGCACGTACCTTCTACAAGTGTGAGAGTAGACCGCACAAGTGAATGGCGGTGGAAGAGGAAAAGGGTAGGTTCACCAGCAGCGCGCTGACGAACGCGTCGGTGACATGCACACAATTTCGGCGCCAAATCGCCTATGTGTGGACTAGGCGCCCATGCAGTTTTATTCAGCAACAGTTGATCGCTAATCCACGTCTCGTTCCGGACTTGCAAGACAGCTTGCAAGGCCGGACGGAAGAGCGCAGAGAATATCACATAGCCATTAAGCACAGCCGCGCATGATGAATATTACATGGCGAAGAGTGAGATTGACCAAGGTATATGTAGATTACAAGTGCCCTGCCAATAGATATCCTCAATATTTGGATTAGGTATGCGCGAGCTTCGTATGGCTAATGCCTGGCATATAGCAGTTCTTGTGTCGCGGTGCAGTGCAGTAAGCATAGGCCGATGCCGGAAACGATAGCATGGCACATGCGGATGTAAACTCTTAAAGCGTCCAATCATCCTCCCAGGGTGTCCACTACGGTTCCGGAACTAGGAAGCCAATGAGACAGGCGTCCAACATGTAGTCCAAATTAACCCATGCGTGCGTCAGAGCTGCGTTGATGAGCATGAGCACACCACCAGCAACATACAAGCGGAAGAGCTCACCAAAGAGTTTGCTACCATCCCGGCCCGCCACCCTCATGAGCTCCTTCTCTCCTCCGGGATGGTACGGCAAGTACGACGTAACGTTGTACACCTTGCCATTGAACGCGGACCACGCATCGTCCCGTGTTCGATGCTCCTTGAGCATAGAAGGCGTCACCCGCAGCAATGTATCAACACCCTATTTGCGGGATCATATTAGCGTAGCTATTGCAGAGACACGGGTGTGCACGCACCCTCAGATCCTGCCCCGACTTCTTCAGATTCGCCCAATCCAACGGCCCGTGGCCTGGCGCTAACATGACCTTACCCCGCTTCGCAGAAGGCTTCGGTGGAGGCTTCGTCGTGGTAGGTGGAACCATAAGTGAGCTACTGCTCGCAACTCCGGGCTGCCTCACAGCCAGGATCGGTACCGGGGGCGGGGGCATGAGTTGTGCGTCGGTGAGGATGCGGGGTATACTGCTATTAGAAGGCTGCTGGCTGCCCGCTCGCTGAGCGCTGTTGAGCGCGGGGAACGACGGTGGCACGTCGTCGTCTCCGTGGACTGTCGAAGAATCGTCGTCGTCATCTTCCGTGGAGATGGTCGGGACGTCCAGATCTGCAACAATGGTCGGGGGTTCTGCGGGAGTAGGCCGCTCTGTAGATTCCGGTGCTTGAGTGAAGAGCCAATTGCGTAGATAAGAGGTCATCGTCTGAGCGGACCAAGGAAAAGAGGGCGAAGATGTCTGAGTGATTGAGAGAAGGCGAGTGGTCGTCGTTCACAACCAGTTCAACTAGAAGGGCAGCGCTGTTCAACTCGGCCGCCTCTGCTATGTAAGACCCACGTGCGCATGACTGGAACACTGGCCTGGAAACCCATCCTCGTCCGGATGTTGGGCCTTCTGCTGTTTCTCGAAGACAGAGCACAGGTAAATACATTGGGCAACATGGAGTGGATTGCAAGCTCTTCGAAATACCGTCTTGGACCCTTGGGCTACAGGACACCATCGGCACGTGAGCTACAACGTACTACACAGGCTCATGCTTATTGCCAGTCATATGTCACGATTACGTACATACGAATGAGGCGTAAACGTCAATCCAACCAACAAGATTGGTTCAATGATCCTTGCGGGACCTGGCAATGGTTCGACGAAGTGCAGCAAGGCATGGTACCAAGCGGAGGTCGCTCCGAGGTCCGAATCGCGCTATGTCAGACGCTAAGCGCTTGCCACAGACGCGGTCACGGCACCAGCGGCCGGAGCGTACATTCTCAACACGCGTTGAAAACCTCGCGACGTCGCGCGGTTCTAACTCACGAGAAGTTTTCGCGCCTCAATACCATGCCACAGGTCACAGCTGCAAAGAGCATCCAAGCCGTGCAACCCGGTGCCTACGCAAGGCGTATCTTCTATAGTAAAGGAGCATGGTCTCCACGGTTACCATTTTCGGTAAACCTTGATGTGGATACCGCGGAGACTCTCCACTACGCCCGGCGCTTGATTTGGAGCATCCTCACCTTTCCTCGCAGGCCCGGCGTCTTTACATGAGGTTGAGGTGAAGACAGCGAACACTGCTCGCCCGGATGCAGCATCCATTCCTCTTTCTTGCTCTTTCGGTGCTATTATGCTTCACTTCATTTTCTTTGCGGCAATGGCAAGAGTCGCATCCCACAAATATCGGGATGCCCTGCTGGATAAGAACATGACGGTTTCCTGTTTTGGGAAACATCTCACTACCTCCATGCTGCTTTGCAGGTAGGGGTGCATTCGTCTCGCTCAACTGCCACACAGCTCTAGCCTCACATTGCTTTCAGCATGCAGATTGTATCATCGCATTTGTTCCTCTGTACAGGTCTCCGAATATTGGGCGATGATGTGGACGAGCACACATGTAAGACGGGTAGCCCGAAATCATGATGCCCGGGCGGCGAAGCCGCCGCGGGCGTGAGGGCTCGATAAACTCAGCGCGACGAGGGTGCTTGGCCACTGGATCAACCGTGACATGCATCTATGTTCCCTCACAGCTCTGATACTTGCTTCCGTGCGGAGCACGGGTAGCCTTCTA